>JBBMFX010000101.1:28244935-28258155 GCA_037832545.1 Rhabdalestes septentrionalis | reverse complement strand
AGGGATTTGTGTGTGTGTGTGTGTGTGTGTGTGTGTGTGTGTGTGTGTGTGTGTGTGTGTGTGTGTGTGTGTATACAGTCTATGATTGAGTTGTTCAGAGAGACTAAAGAATCTGATGTACTGAGGGAATTAATGTATTTCCCATTCCGGCAGTGGATGCCCGTATGCTATGGCATTTTTTGCCAGATGGAAGGAGGGAGAAGAGGGTGTGTGTGTGTGTGTGAGGATGCTGCTTGTGGTGACATAGGGAAGAAAGATACTGATGATCTCCTCAGTTGTCCTCACTATTCTCTGTAGAGTCTTGTGATCCAAAATGGAACAATTCCCATACCAAGCTGTGATGCAGCTACAGAGAATGCTCTCTATAGTCTTTCTGTAGTATGTGGTGATGATGGGGCGCAGGAAGTTGAGATGTTGCTGGGCCTACTTGACAGTAGACCTGGTGTCGAGGTTTCACATGAGGTTCTATGATGTGAATGGCAAGGAAATCGGTGCCCTGTACAATCTCTATTGGGGAGCCATTACTGCTCAGCAGAGAGTGATCATGTTTCAGGAAGGCACAACATTTACATTAACGCACATGTAAATGTTGTGGCCTCCTCAAATCAACAACACTCTCTGTTGTTTCGTCCATATTCAGAGAAGGGTTGTTGGCTTTGCACCAGTTTGTGAGCTCTGTGCACCATTTCATCATTCCTGCTGACCAGACACACCAGGGTCATGTTATCAGCAAACATGTGGTTTGAGCTGTCCATTGCTACACAGTCCTTATCAAGCCGTGAGAAAAGAAGGGCTGAACACACAGCCTTGAAGGGACCCTGTGGTCAGTGTGGAGGTGCTGGAGATGTTGCTCCAGATCCTGACTGGCTAAGGTCCCCCAGTCAAAAAGTCCAAGGTCCAATTACAGTGAGAGGTGTAGGGAAAGAGTTTGGCATGAAAAACATAAAAGCATGGATCCATCTTTGTATCAACAGGTCAGGCTGGTGGTAGCGGTTTTCTTGTCACACTTTAGGCCCCTTAGTACCAAATCAGCCTATTTTAAATGCCACACCCTATCTGAGAATTGTTGCTGACCATCTCTTTATGATCACTGTGTGTCCATCTTCTGATAACTGCTTCCAGCAGCATAATGTGCAATGTCACAAAGCTCAAATAATCTCAAACTGGTTTCTTGACCATAGCATTGAGTTCACCATACTCAAACGATTACCTCAGTCACCAGATGCCAATCAATTAAGCACCATTGGGATGAGGTAGAATGAGAGATTTTCATCTAGATGTTCAGCCAACTCACACTGAAGCTATGCAGTCATCTCTATTATCTCTAAACTGGACTACTGACACTCTCTAGGGGCTGGACTTCAACTGAATGTAATGAGACCACTTCAGCTGATTCAGCTACGAGGTTAGTCTTCAATGTTCTGAAATAATCACCAACTACGCCTCCACTACAGAACCTTAACACTTGCCTTCAAGGCCAAGACTTGCACCTCCTTACTTATCAGCTCTGATCAAGCAGAACGTCACGTCTCGTGCTCTCAGAGCTTCAAACATTGCATGTCTTGAACCGCCGTTGCTGAAACGAAGAGAAACGAGACACTTTTCAGTCTTGGCCCCCCAGTGGTGGAACAAACTCCCTCTTGCAATCAGATCTGCAGAGTCCCTCACTGTCTTTAAGACCCACATCTGACAAACCAGTCCTCTCGTTTATCTCTTATACTTCATTTTCTTTTTATTTAAAAAAATTCCATTGGGCTGTTTTTCCTTATTTGTATATTAACCTCTGACTTTTTTTTTGACAGGGTTTGTTAATGTCTGTCACTCTGGATATGAGCATCTGACAAATGCCATATACATATACTATGCCATAATTTTGTGAAGTTGGCATGTCATTATGGACCCAAATCTCTGAAGTCAACACCTTGTTGAACTTATGCCATGAAGAATTAAGGCAGTTTAGGTAGGGAAATATGGGTCCAACCCAGGACTGTCAAGGTGTACCCAATAAAATGGCCAGTGAGCGTATATATCTTTCTCTCTGTCTGTCTCATTCTGTTTTTTTTTTGTTTCTCTTTTGTTTGTCTGTCTTTTTATGTCTGTCTGTCTTTCCATCTGTCTCTGTCTTTGTGTATCTGATATACAATCTGCTATGAATACAGTATTTTGCACTTCTCTAAATTTAGTTAGGCTCTAACTAATAAACTCACAGTTGTTCCATGTTCTTTTAGTACAACTAGAACTGTAAGTAGGCCAAAGAAATTGATTTGCAGCACTCCCCAAATATATCCATTAGCAGAAGGTCAGTAGATAGAAATTGACCAGTGATTGAGGAATAGACAGGCTGACACTTTCAACATATCACTGGATCTATAAGGCAGGTAGACTTTGTAAAGTCAGCGCATTGCCAGTAGATTGAAACGGAAAATGTGCATTTCTACAGATAAATGGGATCTATAAGTCAGGTAGACTTTGTAAAGCGTCCAGTGAGACGAATCTCAAGGTGGGAGTTTCTAGTATGGTTTGGCATTGCAAGGTCAAGCAGTGACCAGACGGGGGCGCTATTATGTGACTTTTAATTTCTTAACCGAGAGTTGCGGATCCCACTGCGCATGCTCCAACTATCAAAGCTCGAACCGCAGTGCTAACTCGTTATTTGAACTAAACTTAATCCAACTGTTGCACAGGGCATCAGAAGTGTGAAACAAAGTTCAGCACACATAAACATGTAGTAAAGTGTATTACTAAGAGAAATAAAACAATCAATGTATTTTTCCTCGTTTTCTAAAAGGATCAAAATGAAACTACTGAACGAAAAAGGCTTACTCTGTTTTTACTGCAAAACTGATGTACTCCAAAGACTCAGATAAAGTAAAGTGACATCACATTGAAAAGTGAATGAAGGGCATCTAAAGTCTGACGTGAAGTGAAGGAAGACCCACAGACCCTCCCTTTGGCTTCAGCATCCCCCCTCCTTCCCCACAATACATACCGGGCAGTGCTGAAAGAGAAACGAGCAAAGTCAGACGAGAAGCTGAGCCTAACTTCAGTTTTGCCTCCAAGCGAGACGAACCTGGTTTTCTTTCGTCTCCTGGTGGTGCCTCTGCTCTTGCAGGGATAAGGAGACTCAACTCTGTAAAGGTGGTAACTACATTAAGATGGAGATGAAGAAAGTGTGTGTATGAGGACTCTCTCAGGTCGTGAGTGCTTATTGGACGCGACCCGTGACGATCCCAGTTTTCCAGGGATGGTATAGACACTGAAGGACACTGGTCAGTGGGAAAGGGCTGCCCAGTTTAGTCTGACTGGCTTCAGGGGAACCTGGGGGAAAGCATGACCTCGAGTGAACGGATTTTACTATCGCACAGGACGCACCCCCCATCACCTGTGGGCACCTCTTTCAGCACAGCAGCCAAGAGGCCCTTATCCAAGGCCAGGAGGAAGCAGAGCAATGGATCCGTCCAGTAAGTCTTTTAATCTGCTTGAGTGAAGACTGAAGAAATGAGTTTACCTGATTCAGAGGTGTGACGCTTGTTTCTGCGTGGAGAAAGCGCAACGCGCCAGGAGTGAACAGTTACTGGCAGGACACGTGTGTTATGATGTGATGAGTTAAATTAATGTGGGAACAACATACACCTTTGACTCAAGTAAACGTCATCACCTTTTCTGTGCAGAAAGCCCACTGAAATTCTCTGACTTTGTGTGTTTTCTCTCTCTCTCTCTCTCTCTCTCTCTCTCTCTCTCACTCTCTCTCCCTTTCTCTCTCTCTCTTTCTGTCTTAGTCTCTCTATCACTCTCTCTTACATCCTCTCCCTCTCAGTCTTGCACATACCCTCTCTCAGTGTATCTGTATGTTCAGCTACCTATATATCCCTCTATGTCTGCTATTCTCTCTCTCTCTCTGTGCCCCAGTGTTTAGAAGTTACTATCAAATACTGTGAATACAATGTCTCACATTCTGCACTGCTACAAATTCAAATCAATCAGGCGTAATTAGCACATGATGAACCTGTAGTTGTTCTACATTCTTTTAGTACTAACATACCTAGAACTAGGTCAGACTGACCAATCCTAATGAGCCTCTAATTTTTGGATCTTGTTGAAGTTCACAACGTTACAGAATTTGAAACGTTGTGGCGGTTTGCTTTTTCAAGATGAATTAAACAAATAAAGGACGTTGTGAAAACCATGTTTTTTACACATGAACCTTTCTGGAATATTTCTTGCTGGAAGGAAAGATGCAGTGTGTGGTGTATATGTGGTTCTGATGCAGTCCAGCAATGCCAAACACGGAGACCCTCGTGCTTCTCAACTAAGCAGATTACAGGATCAGTCGTAATCTACAGACTGTTGTTTGATTTGTTCAGGGTTGGTGTGGTGCAAGGTACAGACCTTCAGATTTCTAGCTTTCTTTCCAGGCTCAGCTACTAAA
Source organism: Rhabdalestes septentrionalis (assembly GCA_037832545.1). Lineage (NCBI taxonomy): Eukaryota > Metazoa > Chordata > Actinopteri > Characiformes > Alestidae > Rhabdalestes > Rhabdalestes septentrionalis. The sequence continues at coordinate 28,253,726 of JBBMFX010000101.1, read as the reverse complement.
CTCAGCAGGACAGCACAGGAGTGGAGGTCCAGTTGTGGATCAGCAGGGTCGGTGATGTGGTTCTGAGAGGCCTTTGGCAGATGTGGTTCTGTACGTTTGTTCTACCGGCATTTTTCCGTCAGTCTTGCCCTCTCTTGACCAGGTCCAGCTCGTCCAGTGGCACGGCCAGGTCGGCAGAGAGCGTGGGCATCAGACAGCCGGCCAAGAGTAAGATCCGCCGGCACCAGCACCGCCTGTCCTCCGTGTTCAGCCGCAGCTTGCTCAGGACCCGTGGAGAGATGGGGTCAGCGGGAGAGGAGCCAGAGATGACAGACGACCCTTCCGAACTGTCCAATCACATCACAGCACCCGGGATTCTGAAGATATTCGGCACCGAGATCTGCGAAGGTGCCAACTATAAGAGCGTCCTGGCCACGACCCACTCCAGTGCCAAAGAACTGGTCAAAGAGGCGCTGGAGAGGTGAGGGCAGCCTTACGCTGGACTAGTTTGATTGATTCTGAGTGTGTGTATATTTAGTAGTAATTTATTGTTTAAAGTGATCATTTGGGGAAATCTAATTTATAAGCCACTCCCGTCTAAAATCAGCTACATACAGCAAAACTAAAGAAGTATGTTAACTTATTTCGATTGGTCTGGGGATTATGTAACTAAAGAGTAAAGATTATTATTACCAAAATATCTATACAAATGGTATAGGTAAAAATTCTAGCATGATCCACCACAATTTTTCAATTTTGCCTGTTTTTTCTGTTACATACTTGCATCACATGTCCTTGCTACATAATTATGTGGCTGTCTGTAGGCTTGTGCCTCCAGTGAAAAAGAATCCAACTTGGGAAGCCATACATGACCAGTTTATGGGGGCAAAAACATGTTTGATTGCTAAATTACTGCCCCAGTAATGGAAATCAAAGAGCTTGAAGCAGTGTTTAATGCTGATACAATATAAAAACAAACAAGTCAAAATAACCTCTATATCAGAGGTCCAGTTTTTAAATTTTGTCCAGGTAGAAGATCCGAAATGAAGTCCATCCTGTGTCTTGTAGCCATTCCCTATGTCCACATTTTCATATGGTTTCCACAACATTTATTGTTCCAGTGCAGGAGTGCACAACTTACTATTTTACGATGGATAAATGTAGTCCCAGGCAAATAAATGTAAAAGTTACAAAACAAATTTCATTATGGATTAAAACGAGTTTAAAATAGAATTAACTTAGCCACATAAAATTAAACTTATTTACACTACATGTACTCTATGTGTGTTTAATGTCCTCATTCACATTACACAGATTATGCACTTTATAAACATTCTAATTACATTTGTTTTGCTTAAAAGAGTCGAAATTCCCATCACCAGTAATCTAACGAGTGATGCTGCTGTCGTATTAACTGGAGCAGCAGCATCCGCTGTCAATATCAACCACCGTCCAGAATAACATTGCGTGAAAATGGTTTAAACTCGTGAATTTTCCAGACTGGTCACCATCAATGGGTCCGCCATTTGGTTATGCCTGCTCTGTATGAAAACTTAACAGCCTATATAGTCTAAAATCGTTAATTCATGATGTAAGGAAAATAAACACATTTAACTCTACATCACGTAAAAAAATACCACATTTAATGGTATCCATGACACATTATTTTTCCTGTTTTTGTGCTGATTGTATAGGATTTCTAGAGAAACCACATGGAGTTATTTAGGAAATAACTGGTTCTTGGCATGATGGCCAGATCTGAAAATTGGCCCCTCTAGGTAAAATAAACCCACCTATAAATCTATGCATTGTAATACATAAATAAAATGCTTTAAATCAGGGGCATAGAACTCCAGTCCTGGAGGGCTGTGGTCCAGCAAGTTTAGGTGATTTCCCTGCTCAGAAACACCTGGCTCACCTCGCCAGTTCATTGTCAGATTTAGTGAATGTGTTTAACATTTTAAATGCTGGCTGTATTATTCGTTTTATTGATATGTATACAGTAATTCATAATGCTCAATATATTCAGGAGCTAACATGAATTGAGTTTAAGGAGTAAAACGACAACTGAGATGCAGTGGCAGAGTTAGAATCAAAAACATGAGAGTCGTCCTCAAATATTCCTGGGAGGCTTTTTTTCTGGGATACAATACAAACTGACAATCTGTACTTTCACCTTTTTACAACCAGTATTGGTTATAAAAGTTGAAAAGTGTAAGTAGGTTATAAGAGGAACATGATTAGAGAGTTGTCCAGGTGTCTTAACGAGATCTGCCCCATGTTACTATCACAGCTATTGGAAGTGAATGAGCATTACATTTTCAGCCAAATGCTGCTAAAAGTTTTAGAAATTAAAAAAAGCATGAAGCCACCTTTGTGTGCATGAGTAGACCTCTGTTAAACGTCGGGAGAATGTCTCATTTGCTTTGGAAATGTGGGAAATTCTAGCTGAATGAATTCCTCGGTGAAAGGAAACCGCTAAGATGCTGACTCTGATCTTTCAGAAACTGGATTTCTTTCAGTTTTCGCATGTTCCACAACCAGACATATTTGGTGAGGGAGGTTGTGAGAGTGTGTAGCTGAGAGCGTGCTTTTGTGTGGGCGTCTGTTTTCTTAAGCCTCCTGTTACCTTTTTTGTTTTCATTTTTGTGCATAAGAAAACATCTACCTGACAGAAGCTTAGAGATTCCTTTTAAAGGATTTAAGTTAACCTCTTGAACTCCAAATTTAAGACTGTCCCTGTTAGGAAACTACCAATGCTGCGTTGTTCTGCAGGGTGAAGGTTGGATCACTGATGTTTGAGGGATACGTTTGTTTATATTTATTTTATACAACTACCCTGAACATGCCTTAATTCTGAATGTTGATAAATGGGCTCGACCCTTAACCTCCTTGTCCAGGCCATGAGCTTCTTGCTCCACAGGGTCTAAACGAGATTGAGCTACGAGCTCAAGCCATGAGATTCCATTGGCTGTTCAATGTTTCTTACCCATGAGAGTCTGTCCGCTGTTAAATGTCATGACCCATTGGATTCTGATCATTACTAAATAGTTGGTTTGAGCTCAGTATGAAGCTCATTTTCCACAGTGGTGGTTGAAAAATCTGAGTGTTGATGAGTGGTGACTAGTGTTGGGCAGGTACCTTTAAAAAAAGTAACTTGTTATAGTTACTAATTATTTCTCACAAATAGTAACTGAGTTAGTAACTGAGTTACATCATTATAAAAGTAACTAATTACCAGACAAAGTAATTATTGCGTTACTTATCTAATCTAACTTAATATAACTATAAAATAAATATAAAACACTGTACACTAATCACCGACGCAGAGAGACGCTTTTCTCCTGGGCAGAACTTGACGTCGTTGTGACTCCTGGATGTTGGTGTGTGTGGGAAATTTACTCCATCTAAGCCAATCATCGCTTTCTCAGTTACAGCACATGTACAGACACTCCAATCATCATCACTGCTTATGTGTCCCGCCCCACCCCCGTAAACACACACACACACACACACATACACACACCCCAGAGAAGAGAGGTGTTGGGGAAAGTGACACACGTTTGCTGGAAGTGACAAACGTGAATTCCCATAAATGCACATTGTAGGAAAAGTGCTCTGTCAGTAACAGAAATTGCACATTGAGTTAAGATATGTGGTTCTGTATGTTGAAATCTATTGTGCATGGAGCAGTATTGTCAATAACAACATTGTGAATATTGCACATTTACTGAAGTTAATGAGAGTGTAAATAGCACAGTCATTGCAGTAAATGCAGCTTAGTATTATGTTTTCAAACTTAAAACCCATTTGTATTTCTTACCCATGATATTCTTATGGCTGTTAAGTGTCGTGACTCATAGGATTCCAATCGTCACAGATTTCCAATTGCTGTAAAATGACCTCAAGCCATGGAATTCCAATCGCTCGCTATAAAATGTGCCACAGTCCAAAAACCCAAGCTAGTTGCATTTTAGGACATGTGGTGAAAAGATGAATAAAATAAACAAAGACAAAACTTGAGGTTTCAGTAATGCATAGCGCATTGCAGTTACAGTTATGATGGGGAATTGCACTCAAGTGACTTCCACAGTAACAGCACACTGACTTACCAATGTATGGACGATAATAAAGTTGTTTTCTAGATATGTCAAATTTATGAGTCCCGTGTGAGCAACTGAGGCTGTTACTGAATGGCGATGACACCATTCCTGCCGCAGCGATAAAGCAAGACACTCTGTTAATGTAGTGCATTATGGCTGAATTTCTTTACAAACTGGCCACGGGTTAAAAAAAAGGCATCTGGCCAAAAAGAGCGAGCTGTTAGCATACATTTATAGTTATTGTAATAAATTAATTTTACTGAGCATATTGCAGACTAAAGATAAATAAAACCTTGCACATTTTATAACAGAAATAAGGGTAATAAAACATTTAATGACACAACTGGTTGTTTTGTTTTTTTTCTTTGCATGAATTTCTCACAGGAATGCCTGTGACTGTTTACTGTGATTTCGCAGATACTCTCTGAGCAAGGCTGAGGCTGATGCCTATGTGTTGTGTGATGTCATCGGCCACATCGGAGAGCAGCAATGGAGGACAGAGTGCGTGCGGGTCATCGGGGACAACGAGCGGCCGCTGCTCCTGCAGTCACTCTGGAAGCCCAGGGAAGGTTATGCCCGTCGCTTCGAGATCCAGCACAGAGCCAGCGTGGAAGAGAAGAGCTCCAGAGATAAGGACACAGTGACCGCAGGTGCAGCATTTAACACCCCCATACACACACACACACACACACACACACACACACACACAAATTCCCAATTCCACCACATTGAAATTCTCAGCAGCCTCCTCGAGCCCATCTTTCTGAGGAGACCATTATATTATATATCGCTCAGTTTCCAGGCAACCGACTACTCTTAATCTGGGATTACTTATTTATTTTTTTCACCCCCCCGCCCCCACTTGGGCTTGCTTCCTGCACACAGTCCATTTAACATTCTTAATGACCTTGGCTCATGTACAAAATGCCACTTTTCGCTTTGGGCACATCTCCATATCAACACACCCCGCCCCTTTAACGTTTGGGGTCGCCTAGCCTCCTTTTGAATTTGAAATGAAAAACTGAGTAAGAAATATTAGCTACAAAATTTCTGTTTACAAATAAACAGCTAGTTAGGGATTATTTTGGTGTATTTTGCACTCTTGTATTGATCAAAGTGTATTGTTTGGAATGAATTACCTCATTTTCCACAGATTTGGATAAAACATCTGACAAGTTTTAGTGTTGATGAGTGCTGACACTATGACACTGGGTAGATTAGCTTAGATTAGATCTTTAATATTATATGTAGGTTAATGTGTGGGAAAAGTGACACACATTTGTCGGAGGTAAAATTCCGGTAATTGCACATCATAGGAAAAGTGATAACTCTCAGTCACAGTAATTGCATGTTGGGTTAAGAGGAGTGGATTTGTTTGCTGAAGTAAAATGTCAGCGCATGCAGCAGTACAGCCTATAACAATATTTCACATGTTGCACTTTTGTGTGTAAACAATACAGGACATCAAACCTGGTCAATCCAATAAAATGGTATGTGAGATATATCATGTTAGCATGCAATATTAGAATAACACAGCTTAGTATTGTGTTTTCAGCCTAAACAAGAAAATACTCCCATTTTTATTAAAAGGTCAGATGTCCCTAAAGTTTTAATGGGATAGCATTCATGTAATTAAATTCCATCTTTTCTACAACTTTCCAGAAAGATATAGTCAATCATCCGGGACATGTTCGGTGTCAAAAAAACAATACAAGTAGAAATCAGCCTAGCAAATAATTTCTGTAAATTTACATCATCAAAACATCTCTCAGGTCTAATTATCAGCAGACTTGTTGGTGAGGTTTAGGCTCTGTACAACTTACTATGGCTACTTAACACAGAGAATGTGCTATAAGTTAAGGATCAGGAATGAATGAGAATATTCCAAATCCTCCGTCTCTTTAGTGACTCAGTTGCCAGAATTAAGCAATATGTCTGCTTCACATTTTTGAATTATTTAAATGTAAGTTTTCATTTAAGGTTACGGAATGGTCCCCTATAGATGTTTTTGATTCTGGTTGATTTTTTTTTTGTTGTAATGTTAAGAACGACATTGACATTTATGCTTTCACATTTCAAATACCTAACCTTGACTTAGATGTCATTACTGCACTTTTTGTTGCATCTTTAAAAAAAAACCATAGTTTAAAATTGAATGTTATAACATTGAAAAAACAAACAAGGATGAAATCTTAGTTGATTTCTGAACTGAGCCTGAATAAAAGCAGCTGGCCTTATGAATACTGAAGCATTTTGTCAGTTCCCTGTGTTCTGTTTCACAGGAATCAACGCTCAGGCCCGTAAGCTGCAGAAGACGCGCTCACGAGGGAAATCCATGGCAGCGGTTGCAGGGGTGTGTGGAGCTCTGGCGGACGGTGGTCTCTGGAGAAGCCGCAGTGAAGCAGACCTCAGGGCCGAGAGCCAAGGCCCGCACGGGTCCTCCCCCGAGCTCCAGGACAGGCTGAAGGACCAATCACAGGCGGAGAAACTGGATGCCTACAAAGCGCCACACTGTCCGGCCGACGAAAAAGAAGAGACGGAGAGCAGCGATGACAACTTCACACAGTATTCCATTCACCCCCCCCTGCACTTTGCCTACTTCCTGCTTCTGCAGGGCTTCAGTTACACACAGGTAGTACAGATCACCCCCCCCCAACACACACACACACACACACACTCAACCCCTGGCAAAACACACACATGCACTCTCCCCTGCTTTTCTCTCCCCTGCCTCAACCTAAACCCAACTGCTCCTGTTTTTCTGGAGTCAGTGTGGCATGTTTTGGTGCAGCTGTTGAACTCCATATCAGCACAAACTAAAAAAATTATGGATTTCATTCAAGCAGTTCCAAGACTATGGGCAACCCAGTCAAATGACCTGTTGAGTATTTTCTACCTGAAAATAAGTACACACCTTCTACAGAGTACACATTTCTGCTTGTTTTACTGCACACTTCCTATGTGTGTGAGGTATTTTCCATATTGAGAAAGGCCTGTGCTAAGATTATGTTTTTTAGGATGTTAAACTCAACAAATAAATAGAAATATGCACCACAGTGCACAAGTTTGTCATTTGTTGCACTCATGCACATGTCTGTGTGCAAGTCATGTCTACACAAATTATTTTAGAGGCCTTCCTTGCTCGCTGCAGTCATAGTTATGTTGATTTGATATACTTTATTGGTGTGGAAATGCTGTACACATTTAATTCAAGGTCATTCGATGCACCACCACAACTGTTTAGGCGTGACTGATAAAAAGTTTCATTGTGCTGATGTTTCTTTAATGGAATTTGCAAGGTATTTAAGCACATGGTGATCAAAAGGGCACCCTGCGTATCTCGCCTCGCAGGGGTTTCGACACTGTAGTTTGGGTCAGTGCAGCTGATGTGACGTCAATGTGTCATGGAACAAAGCTTTATTCCATAACACCTCAATCCCACTGGAAAAGAACACAGAGAGATCATGAGTGCCAGGCAGAGGGGAAAATCCCCTGAAAAACAGCCATGTGTGCAGAAATCAACTGGATATAAACACTGCACAGGAAGTAGTGTTTCGAACGCGGTGTGTCCAGAGGGTGGACACATTTCCTGGCAGATTAGCTTCGCCCGTTAAATGATCAGAACTGCACACACACACATACACATACACATGAACAAAAATATTGTTGAAAGGACGTTTACTAGATTCTGTTGTTCATAGATTTGTAGCAGACATTCCTTCTTTGTGTAAACATAAAATGGGAACGACTATTTTTCCATAGTTGATTAACAAAGCACACAGTTAATCCTATTTTAGTTTTGGATGAGCTGGTTTTGCCTCTTATATTTTATATAATTATAGATATGTTGCATAATTGAAAACAGTGGCATCAATTTTAAAGATTATGTTTTGTTTGTAAATGTACCTGACAAAGGTGGTTTTGATTTAGATGTCTAACACATCTTATTGGAATTAAAAATGAAGATGAGCTCAATTAATGAATATGAGTAAAAAAAAAAGAATATGGACTTTCAACTTCTTTTTGAGAGTTTTTATATCCATATCGGATGAACAGTGTAAGGATTTGAACCATTTTTGCACATATCTTTCGTATTTGGGACACGTCAGTTTTGGGTAACGTCAGTTGGATGGGTCAGGAGTGTCATTCCCCCAGTATTTCAGTAGCAATTTGCATTCAAAAGTCCCTAGCTATTTTTAGATTAAATAAAAAATCAGGGAACACCCTGGTGAGCTCAGAGACACCAGAAACCTTGAAATACCACAGAATTCAACTGTGATGGATGACAGGCATTCTTTTCCTGGTGAATAAAAAGGCAGCCGTTGTCGTCGAGATCAAGTGAAGACTTGAACAAAGTGAGAAATACTACTGCCGAGGCTGAAAAAATGCTAAGGCCAAAAGGAAAGGACAATATCTTATGGACAGATGAGACAGATATCAACTTCCTCATATGATGGGAAAAGAATATAATAGAGAAAGGAAGGAACTGTTTATGACCCAAAGTATTCCACCTTTTATGTCAAGCATGGTGGAGGCAGTGTTGTGTTGTGGGTATGTAGAACTGGTTGCCTTGCATTTGCTGACTGCGGCTAAAATCAACAGGATTAATTCTGAACTGTAAAAACCTAGATTGTAGGGCTGTGCGATTTGGCCTAAAATCAAAATCTTGATTAATTGAACATTTTAACTCGATTACAATTAATGAACGA
>JBBMFX010000101.1:28234361-28244835 GCA_037832545.1 Rhabdalestes septentrionalis | reverse complement strand
GGGAGGGGGCTGAATGTATTCTTATCTTGTATTCGCCATCTTGGATTCAGAAATCCATATTTTCAAAGTAGAATTATTATTTTTTAAAACGCTAAACACAGCTTTTCTTTTTTGAATTTGCCGCGAGACTCGGCAGAGTATTAGCCAGTGGAAACCGGGTAGCCAGATAGCGTCTTCACAAAAAGCAACAAAACTCAACAAATCTCGCTCAAAGCTCGCACAAACGTCTCAAAACCAACTCGAAAGCATTTTTTCCACCGCCAGCCAGCTGTAAACACTGGTGGTGAAGTGCTAAACAGACCTAAAACATCCAAATATTAATGGACCTAGCTTTATATTTTAATGCAATTTTACTTTTGGTTTAACTTGTTTGCCCTCTGTTCACAACTTTAAGGGGAATTCAGCAAAACCTGGTGCTCCAACAAATTATTTGTAAACTGATGACACAATACGAACTCCCAGTACAGCGAAGATGAAAACATTTGTTTACAATAGCTGTGTCCCGTTATGTTGGTGACTGGCAGATGCAGCAGCCACTGTGGGCTCATTAGCAGGATTCGCTCTCTGTTCCTTCTGCCTCAGCCCGACTTTACGCGGTTTCACAGCAGGACCCGGCATTAAGCTGCAGGCCTGACTGAACTGCATCCTCATCACGATGCCTGACTCTTCGCCGCTGTCTCGTACCCCGGTGATCCTCATGCCAGTCTTGTTTATTTGCATTTGCTTGGAGCTGCTGTCTGAGTGTGTACGTTGCTCAGGCTACCTGCTTGTTCCAGCTCAGACTGAGCCGCGTTTATTGTTCGCAACACTTACAGCCTAAAACAATGAGGGGGTTTGTGACAGAATTAGCACTAAGACGTCACGCTATTTAATCAAGCTTTTATTTATTAAGAAGCCTCTGAATCGGTGCCTGTTCAACAGTATATAGTGCCTAAAGTCCTTTACCATCGTTATTAAAGAACAGAGGCATGGAGTTCATTTATAGTTGTGCACTGAAAAATAATAACTGACAAAAGGGATTTAAAGGGATAATTATACTGCCGTATTTGTTATTATTTAATTTACTGTGATATATTTTTTATGGGGACATTTTGGACAAAAGTATTGGGATGCATCCCTTATTTACTGAATTCAGGTGGCCCCTCGAATTCAATAATTCAGCTGGTGACCTAGTGGTTAAGGCATTCACCCTTCGATCTGAAAGTTGTGAGTTCTAATCCTTAGACTGCTGGTGACACCTCTGAGGTATCTTTGAGCAAGTTACTGTTCCATATAGTGTATGACTGTAAGGTAACTTTGTACAATTTAAATATTTCCAAACTGAAATTATTTGAAAAGCAGCTGTAGAAAACAAACAGTACTGACATGGACCTGTCTGTGAAGAGCATCTGTTTGTGCTGTGAGATTGTGTATTATTGGCCACATGTGGCTACCTCAGAGCACCACAATGGCTGCCTCAGAGCCAGAATTCAGGCCATACATGTTTGATTTTAAGCTTTTTTGCCCCAGATACAGCCACAATGCCCTGAGCATATATAACATGTCATTACACAGCCAAAACTCTGTCATTTAATTTAAAGCTTGCCTTACTTTGTTTACATGTTAGCTCCACTAAGATAATGTCAGTTCCCACGCGTCTAGAGGAGAATCTGCCTGATACGCCTCAAGCTGACCGTGGTGAATGCTGGCAGTTTTTAGTGGTGCTCTAAATTAAATGCAGACATTTGAGGCTGATAACAGGCAAGTAACACATACTTCATATTTTTAATGTTGACTCAGATATCCAAGACTCCAAATTTAGAGTTCAAAGTTTATTGTTTGCAACATGTGAGCTAATATCGTTCCTTTACACTGTCCTGCTATCACAGACATCTGTGTTTTGTGAGACTTTTTCCTCATTCATATAGTGAGGAGTAACATACAAGTTTACTATCTTGTGATTTTTACTTTGAACGTCGAGTCACATAGTAGGAAACCTAAAAAAAATATTGAACCCCTGCTGTGCTGACTTCTAAAAGCACAAAAACAATGAAAGTCTTACATTTGATGTAAAATAACAAAAACGCATAGTCTGCACATGACGTTTTCTTGAATCATAAAGTATTATTCTCATATATTTAATTCAAAATCCAGTTTGCCACCTTGAGTTCTGACATAAAAATTAAAATGTACAGTGGTGCCCACCATGCATTGGTTGTTTTGGTGACAGTACTACATCATAACCCAGAACTGATACTAATTCTCATTCTGTCCTCAGGATCTCATCATCTACTCACTTAGTGGGAGCTGCACTGTTTTTGGGCGGGACCTTGTTCAGTCTGACCAGGAGAAGGAGCGTCCGGCTGTAGATATGAAGCTCTGGGCCCCTGACATTAAGGCGCAGCACTGCTCTGTGCGGCATCTCGAGGTTGGTCCTGCCTCAGACTCTGACCAAGAGCTCAAAAACGGAGTGGGTTTTACAGTGCTTAAGCCCCTGCATGGGGCTCCGGTCAAGAGGAATGGAGTCAGCATTAGAGAGGAGACAAAGCTACAGTCGGGAGACGTTATAGGCCTGGGTGACCATTACCTCTTCATGTTCAAGGACCCTCTCGCTGATAGGACGAAAGGTGACACTCCTGCTGTGACCCTGCCATGGCTGGCTGGCTCAACACAGCCGCCTCCTCCCCTGTGTAAATCATGTGTGCTCTCCATGTCAGAAGGCCCGCTGCACTGCCTGCCTTGCTTGAGGGCTGCCGGCGGGAGGAGGCTCTCCCTTGGCTATGATGTGGAACATGAAGAACGCCTCCTGAAAGAGATCTTCATAAGGGCAGACAGCCATGACGGAACACACAAACTTACCCCATCTTTCCTGCTGTGCCTGTGCCTCCAGCAGTCAGCCACACATTTCCACATGGCTGACCTGAGAGGACTTCTCCTACAGATAGCCAACGAGGTTCAGATGGCAGTGTGGGTAAGGCCAAACTTCAAAATGACAACATCAGAATCAGAGAATTACGATCTCTTTATTGTCAATTTAGCAGCTGTACAAAGGAATTTAAAGGTGCATATCTGTTAGTGCATATCTAGATTGTAGCCTGTATGTGTTTTTGAAGTCTTCACATATGCTTTTGTGTTATTTATATAGGAAAAGGCAAAGGAGCTTGCAGCAGTTCAACCTGAATCGTAAGTACCGTATCTTCTCGCTCATAGTTCCGTCACAGCAGAGTAAAACCTCTTCATTAGGGTTGAACTGATTGCACTGGCAGTATTTGAAGTACTTCAAGGACACACGAGACCAGTAATACTGCAATGTATATTGTTATAACATCTGTGCTTGGTAATTGTAAGCATGCGTGCTGTTGCAGCAGGGACATCTGCTGCAACTTATTTAACTTACTAAACTTATATAAACGTATATAAATTATAAATAGGTTATTACATTTTACTGTTTATTAATTAATAAATAGCTTCAACTATTGAACAAAACATCTAGACTAGAGCATATCAGGGTGTGTGCTGTTACTAACATTATCAAGTGACATCTAAAAAGAGGGATTGGTAAAACCATAACACTCATATTTTGGTATTGTCCCTGTGTAACAAAACTATGTCTGAAAGCTTTATAAGAGAAGCTTTGTTAGAGATTTTATACTAGCTGAATACTCATGATGTCTATTCAACATACAATTGTTCACACTGTGGGAAGTAAAAAAAAGATAAAAACAGGAGAAACGTATTTGTCTGAGATAAATACATATGAGAGCGACTTATACTCATAACTGAACTCCTAACAATTGTCGTTATTCTCTTAATAGTGGAGTTGAGGAGGACACTGCGGAGCCGATCAACACGGAAAAGCTTCTCAGGGGGCTAGAGCCTCTTGTTCTCTGGATGTCAAACTCCATCGAGCTCCTACATTTCATCCATCAAGAAGTGCCTCACTTACTACATGGGATCTCGCAAGAGGAGGAGGAAGAAGAGGAAGATTGCATGGGTAACTATTTAACTCAGAATACAATTATTTTTATTATATATATATATAATATGAATATATATATAAGGGCATTAACACAAGAGTCGACTTGTATTTTTCTCTCTCTCTGCCCTCGCTTGTTTAGTTAATGCAGGCTGATGCTGACACGCGTTTCTTGGTTTAACCAATTACTATAGTCCCTTCATAAAAGGGGCAATATTGGTCCACATATAGTGGAATCTAAACACGAGACCCCAACAAGACCAGAGAGATGGCAGCAAGAACCTGCAAGTCGGAGTTGAAGTACAGGAAGAGAACCGACATTCTGCATAGCATCTATATATATAAAATAAACTATATATATATTTCAAACAGTTCAAGCACAATGAATAGCATTAAATGGTACAAAAGACAGTGCTGAACAGCAAGAGGTTTAAAAATTGTAAGGTTACCCAGAAGTGGAAAATAATTCTGTAGCTCCAGGCAGTACTTCTAGTATGTGCCTAGTTGGTCGGGTTCATCCTACAGGAAGATGGTGACCCAAAACAGACCAAGACCTGCCAGAACTGCCTTATAAAAAAGAACAAGATGGTAAGCAGCAAAACATGGATGGACCAGAAGTCTCCAGACTTAAACCCCATCTAGCTGCTTTAGGATCAACTGGACAGAAGAGTGAAAGCAAAGCAACCCATAAGTGCCGCACAGTAGTGGGAAGGTCTGCAACCGATTTAGGAAGAACTTTCTGCAGAATAAACAATGAGACATTGAACCACTTGGGGTGTTCTAAAACTTTTGACCAGTAGCGTATGTATATATAAAAATATACATCCACTCTCTACATATATACATACATATACATATACTTATACAATTTATATATACATAAATACATATACATATATTTCAGTACACACAATCCATACTTATGTATTTTGTGTATTTGTTATACTTTACACTTTCTTTGTGTTTGCTGTTCTTACTGTCCACTTTCTACTGTAGCAATGCAAATTTCGATTTGTGGGAGTAATAATGATTTATCTTATCTCTCATTTTATTTGTAGTGGGAAATTCGCAGTTTAAAAGTTTTTTTTACTCCATTTCATTTTTTTACTCCATTTTTTCCTGTTTGACTGATTATGTCACTGCTATGTTCTTAAGCCGTGCTGAAGCTGCGTTTGTCCACTGTGCGGCCGGCTAGCGAGGAGTCCATGACTGTCCTGGAGGAGGTCATTATGTTCACGTTCCAGCAGTGTGTCTATTACCTTACCAAGGTCAGTGGTGCTGCACTTATTCCACTTCATCCCGAAGGTTACTGAATGAAGACTGCTTACTAAAAATGGTTACTTATTTTGTCACACAGTCCCTGTTGTTTTTGCCGGGATCATAATTAAGTAAGAAAAATAATCCTGGGCTTACTTTACCACAGGCTGCCATGTGAGCTTGGTTCATAGTGGCTGTTATGAACGAGCCATTATCAGCAAACTAAGATCAGCTTGGTAGGCAGTAGGTATATAGCAGCAGCTTTGTATGTCAGGTAAATAAGGAGTGTTCATGTGATGCTTAGCACTATTTTGAATGCCTTGAGTGCTTGCAGGTGGGCACTTTACAGAAAGATCTGTTAGAATAATAACTGTTACACATATATAAAGCTATGAATATAAGATGAATAGTAATAATAACTAGTAGCATTTTCTAAGCTTTCTAAGTCCCTCCTGGTGTGTGAATCCACAACAGTGAAAAAAAATGGCAAAAATGTCATATCTGACATAATAGATATTTCTTAAACTAAAAAATCTAATAAATAAATAAGCAGTCTAATAAACTGGAACTGACAGAAAAACATAGTACACGGTCTATACAAAACACACTCTTGAAAATTTCACAAATAAAATAAGTATGCCCCATTAATAATAAAACATTCAGTCCTCACATGTGTTGATTATATACTACAATATTCTCACAGAAGCACATTGATGCATATTATGACATAATTGATCACAATTACACCCAGCAAGTTCTTCTTACATTTTACTTGATTAATTAGCCTGGCCACAGTCTAGCAGGGATTGGCTGGGTGAGCGGTAGGTCAACAAAAAATTCTAAAACATATTTGACCATTTCTGTTTGTCTATTTGTCACAAAATATGCACATAAGCAGCATGTGTGGTTTTAAAACTGTGTCTTTTGCAATTGTGCCAAATCATTTTTGTTGTTTACAGTCTTGTTTTATGGGGAAAAACAAGCGCAGATAACTTGGATACCCTGGTCTTTTCCAATGAGCCCATTTGAAACAGTACAGGGGTAAAGTGTCCCAAGTATAAAATTATTTTATTGAACATTTTACCTTGTGCTGTAGATGTATGAACCATAACTACCTAATGCATGGTATCATTTCATGCAATTAGGTGATAATAATGATAGTAACACTTTTATATAAGTATAGGGTTTAATACATATTGTAATGTTCAGTTAAATTGAATAAACCTACTCCTATTGTTATAGTATTTGTAGTCCTGTAAAGTAAAGTAAGTGAGGGTGAAGTACTGGCAAAAGGAAGTAGTTCATTCTGCATGATTTTATTCATTTCTTATTTCGGATATCTGTCTAAACCTGTCTGATTTAGTATCATGGGTGAGACATTTCCTGCTTAATTACCACTTCGGTGGCATTGTGCTGTGTTCATGTTGCATAAGGTTTTTGTTAAAATCTCATTATACCCCTCATTTTAGGCGTCCGGTCACACTGGTTAGTAGAGCAAATCAGTGTTGCACATTTAGCCACAGAAAAACTTGACAAAATGTTTTGCAGCCCAGAGTTAAGATGGAATTAAATTATTAATAGGATAAATGACCTATTTTAGAAAAATGGCAACAAGTAACTGGATCTATCAACCTGGCCTGTAGTTTTTTATGTCATGTTTTCATTTCTTCTCAATGAAACTAGCAAGGTAATAGTAGAAAGGGGAGACCTTGTCAGGACAGAAAAAAAAGATTCATTATGCTACTAGCTAGAGGTCGACCGATGTATCGGCCGGCCGATATATCGGGCCGATATTTGGGATTTTTTAATGTATCGGCATCGGCCGATATCCAAGTGCACTACGCCGATTTACAGACAGGCACCTCTGCAGACAGCCCAGTATTATTGTTGCTGTGGAACCCGTGGCCCATGCTGCTTATTGTTTACGCGATTGTTTAATTGTATAGTTATTGTTAAGTTTAGTTTTTTTATTTAAGTTTATGTTTATATTCAAGTCATTATTAGATGAATGGCAAGTTGAGAAATTTTGTGTATCTATCTTTGTGTAATTAGTGTGATATTTTACCTCCAATAGAGGGGGAAATGTTCAATTATTGGGCAAAAAAAATCGGCATCGGCTACTGAAAAACCCATATCGGTCGACCTCTACTACCAGCTATGTAAATGGTATAACAAAACAACTAGATTTCTGTCGGTTAAGGAAACAGTATATCTCCACAATCCTAAATTAGTTGCTTAATGAAGAGACAGAAGGTGCCACAGTGGTGGGTTCTCTTCCTGACCTGAAATCAGCTCATGTGTAGTGAGAGGCATGCTCCCATGCCCAAATCTCTCTGCATTTCAGCAGTCATTGTTATGCTCTATAGAGTCCAGAGTGGAAGTTCTGACTGTTCTGCTCATTTTGATTGAGGTTATTCCATTGAGTCATGGTCAGCTCTTATCGCAGTTTCCTGTTCCCCTAGCACAGAGGTAAAGCAAGTGTTTTCTAATGATAACTGGTCTTCACTAAGTGATTTGCATGCATTTTATACTACATTTCTCTTCTGAATGAGGCTCTGGCCCCTGTGGGGAATCACTTGGCTTAACTGTAAGCATATAGAATGAATGAGTTTTATAGAACTTCACATAATCCATAAAGTTTCAGCATAGCACACGTAAGCTCTATAAAACTGTTGAAAGTGTTGGTTTTTTCTTGTGGCCAACTGAGTTTCCAAACCCTATCCGGAGTTTAGGTGTGGGTCACATGTTCAGTTTTCAGTTCTCACAATCTTTCTGTCTCCTTTCTGTCTCCTGCTTGTGACTGTTATAGATGGTTCGCCGTCTCTTGTAATTCCACTGACTGCCATGCTGGATGAAACAATGTGAGGAATCTGGTCTGACAGTGGCCAGGCCCACAAGTTTTAACTCCCTGAAAGAAAGGCTCTGAAACCCATAGCCTGATGGAAAGTGGTTTAGCTCAGTCCCGTCAGTGCCATTATGAAATATCGAGGCTGAATAAATCATGTGTTTCTCAAACCACAAGAAAGAGCGGGGATAAAAACAGAGATCCTGGGGTAAGGGGAGCCGTTTTCTGGTGGAGTTCTGTGTGTTCCTCGCTCACAGAAGTAGACCCAGGACTTTTTCCTCCAGCCTCGCCCTCCCCTGTCTCCCAATCGTTCAGACGTAATTTTGTCGAGCCTGGATTTGGGGCTGATCCATGTTCCGTTTGTTAAGTTTCCTCGAGGCGTCTCTTCTCTGGGAAATTTCAATTCGTCTTTGGTCAGGGAGACCGTTTGTCATGGGAAGAAACGATTTCCATGGGCGTAGGTTGATTTGAGGGATTTCAGGGCCCAGAATGTGGACGCACTTTGCCTGGGGAAAATGGCGTTTGAGCATTTGACAGGTTTGGAACGTAGCTGTCATCGGACCCAGCAGGGTGGATGTGGTGAATGCGGTTGCTCGAGAGAATACACTCCGCTAAATCGTAACCTTGGCAGTATTTTTAGCCTAAGCCCAAATGCATGGTGTAACAAAAGCCAATTCTTTGAGGCAGATTTACACTTCAGACATGTTTCTTTATTTATCTGAGCTCTGAATGATGAAAGGGCTTCTCAGGTGTCAAAAAATGAGCCTTGTCTTGTGTGAGTACGTCTGATGCGTGCTCAAGGTTTAGATTCGTGAGTTCTCTCAGATCTGAATTGCTACTCGTTATTTCAGTATCATTCGTTTTCCCATTCTACACCCTCCGTTTCCACAATAATGAAGAAAATCCCATAAAACTGTATGACGTCCCAGTCATGCATTAGCTACAGTCAATATTGTTTTAATAGGAAAGTTTAACCAAATGCAAACACAGTTGCTAGGAAAGCCAATAGACTTTTTACAGCTAGAATAACACATTTGGAGCTGTCTCTCTTGTTTTTAGGCCAGCAATGCCAATCTCTCTAGCAGAAAAGGAAGCAGCTGCTAGTAGGCTTAGAAAAATAAAAAGCATGGTGTGTTGGTGCGTTTGTCATTCCACAAAGCCAACACACACTGACTTTGTGTTTTTAAGATCATCATAAATTATATGGATTAAAAAAACCTATTAATCTGTTTTATACTTCCGTGTATCCACTGCCTGCCACATTTCATGGACATTTGTTTCAAGTAAAGTTCAACTTCATGAATAAATAAGAGAAAAATAACTCTCAGTCACTGATCATTTGCACAACTAAGTGTTTTTCTTGAAAAGAAAGTGGATTTAGTCTGTTGTCAAAGCACACAATGTTGTTAACAGCACATACAACACATGAAAATCCTGTTCCTTCTTAAAAAAGAAAACTGTTGAGGGATGATAAAACCCCAACAAAGGTGTTGTGGTGCGGTGTCATCATTGTTCCAAACCAACAAAGGAAACAAACAATTTGTATTTAAAATGTGAAAAAGTTTTTGTCCCCTTTTGACAGGCAATACAACTATTCCAGTCAAGACATAGAAGATGCATTAAGCTGCAAGTGGCAGTTCTCTTGGTTGCATTCTTGGCACACACTTTTTAGTGGGGAGACATTGTTGAGTTCTCACTCTTCTTTTCCTCTCTATTTGAGATGAATGACATGCGTGATATTTGCAGTGCGAGCACGTTGCCAAAGCAGCCAGTGGTTGCCAAGAACGCATCCATGCACAAGCGATGCAGCTTTTTGAGAATGTATACTGTGCATATGATGAGACGGGCGGTGGCTGCCAAAAACAGACTGGCCACAGCTGTCCACGCGCCGAACAAAGGCAGCGTTGTCGGGCCCTGCCACGCAGAGCATAAAGGAGCGTTGAGCTGGAGAAAGTGGGGGCAGCGCAAAGGGCAGTGGAGATGATCTCTCACACACACACACAATGCTCCTCTCTTTGACCTGCTTTGGCTGGTCGGCCATGCAAAGTGGTCTGACATTCCACCACAATCTGTCTTGTCTTCAGAGATGCCTCTTCCCTGTGCAAGGCGAAAAACATGACCAAAGCTGATCAGATGCAAGCTCTACACCAGATGTAGCTCAACAGAGAGAGGCCAAACTTAGCTTCGTTATTTTAGTGTTGGAACTGCAAGGCTTACATTTTTAACTGACCCTAGAAGCATGGGCGTCCTAGCCATTCAACCAGAGGGGGACGTGTCCCCTTCACATTTCATAATTATTTGTTTGGACCCCCCTCCACCCAACCCACCCCACCCCCCCACACACACATTTAACATAAATAATTAGTTCACCAGTGCTGTTTAATCTTGAATCTTTGGTGAAAGAATCCACTCCACTA
>JBBMFX010000101.1:28193831-28234261 GCA_037832545.1 Rhabdalestes septentrionalis | reverse complement strand
ATATAAATATATATATTTATTAACTGTTATTCGCATCTAATTCATATTTTTGTTTTCGCTCATGTAGGGTCTTCGAAACTTCAGGAAAAAGCGAACCAAACCTAAGGTAGACCTTGCTGAGTTCATGCAGTACCTTGCAGACCAGTACAACTGTGACTCACCATATGAATTGGGCATTAGGATCCAGAGTGTGGGACTGCCCATATCGGTAAGATTTTCAATCTCAAGCAAGACCCACTGACTTACATTAGATGTGCTAGTAGGCACATAACAGTATCAGTATGTAAAATGACTGTAATCTTGTTCTTGCAATTTTTCATTGCGATATTGCAGTCTTACAATGCACGGTTATATACTAGAATAACACATGGGTCCATCTTTCCCGTTTCTGTTCTGTATTTTTAGACATTGGCAAAAGCATATCACTGTGAGAGTTCCTGTATGGACAGAGCCAGAGAGGTCATTCAGAAAGAGGTTGAAGAGGAGGTGCAGGCCAGGCTCTATAAAATCAAAAAGAGCTTGATGGAGCCAGCCCAGGGAGCACCACTCTACTCCTCTGCTGGCAGCCTTGAGCTCAGGAAGAAGTACGCCAATCTGACCGCTGCTGAGGCCATCATAGAGGTCTTCACCAACTCTGTGGGCATTTTTAATGAAAGAATGACCAAGGTGAACAAGTTCTCCTTCTGCCAGAGTGGAATATTTTGGATTCTGGATCTTTAGTTCTTCAGGAGGTCTGTTTTTCAGTAAGCCCAACTGTGGACCAAAAGTCGTTTTCAGTAGAGACACCCATTTTGGTTCAAATCTCAGTTATTTGTCATGTGGGTCAGAGAAGTTTGTGCAGTAGATATGTGTAATAATATTGTCTGACCTCAAGAGTGCCATTACATTAGCATGACCGATTTGTCGCTCGTCATTTTCAGATTTCTCTTTCCACCACAAAAGTTTAGCCAAGTTTTAGCTGACCCCTGTTGTCATTTTAAGAATATATTCATTTCTCCATTATCCTATTCTGGCCTCATTTTCTCTCAAGCGGGATGACTTTTTAGCGGGCCGAAGTTGCCACCGCCTACAGGGTGTGTGCCTGTCAGGGATTTGGGTGCTTTATCCCTAATAAAAAAAGTCATAACCAGCCTACTTATTATTTCATGCTTTATTTTGCCATGAAAGCCTTAGCAATAATTCCTTTAAGCTCCTAGTGAGGATGTAAGTGGGTGGCAGGCGAGCTGCAGAGAGGGATCAGAATGTCCTTGCCTGGTTAATTTGTCGTGCATGTAATCTATTAATCCGGGCCAGGACTCATATTAAGGTCATTAACCAGTACTGATTACAGCCTCAGCGTTCAGGCTTTTCCTCCTTGAACTTCTGATGGTGTGCTTTTTGGCCCTTTTCATAAAGTAACTAGGTCATTTCTAGTGATTTCAGATGCACCAAATGAGCATGACCGTTTCATACTGACCATTAAATCTTAATGCTTATAATTCAGTGGTTCTACCTTATTTAATAATTAACATGAAGCTAGTATGTAAATCATCATGTTTAGAGGGAGGAAAAGGAGTTAATAATAATTTTAAAAAAACCTGAATAATAATAGAAATAAATAAATAGTAATAATAGGTTTATTTGTTTTGCACTTTATATTTTAGCAATCTCAGTGTGCTACAGAGTGAAAGAAAAATAATATATACTGCAGTCTGTGGATGCTCTTGTCAGGGATTCCGATGAGGAGCGCATTACAGTAATCCAGCCTGTTAATGTAAAAGGCACAAATGATAGAATCCTTGAAACATTAATGTATCTGAATGCCTCTGAAAACTTATGTTACATATATGTCACATGGATAATGTGTTTGTTTGTGTGCATGGGTGTCTTTCTTTGCTTCTCCAGCGGGTTCAGGACTTCCTCATGTGTGTATCTGGGGACCGGCTGGCCCGGGCGCTGTTACAGCTGGCTGTCTGTGGAGGCTCGCTTGCTGTTCCTAATGACGTGGTACCGAAGGAGAAGTCTCAAAAACAGCAGCAGGAAAAGAAACCGTCAGAGGAAGTTACCAGCACAGCTGTACCCACTGAAGGTGTGCATTCATTTCTTCATTACTGTCGTCACTGAGCATCACAAAGTGTTAATGTTATTCTTGTACAGCCTCTGCTGGAATTCACATTTTATTATTACGTCTGTTTATAAATTGCATAGTTCTGTCATGCATTTAATTAAACTTATATTTAATTTCCATACTGCATCCTCCTACATTTTTGATCTTCTTAGAGCAAAAACATTTTTTTTTTAATTACACAAACTCTTCATCAAACCTAAAAGAAAATGAAATATTTGTTTGTGTCCGTGTGAGTGTGTGTGTTGGAATAAACAGCTGGTTTGCTTTGGATATCTTTTGCCACAGCTGCAGTGAAGCAGTACTTCCAGGACTGTGTGTCCAGCTTCGTCGGCACGGTAACCCTTCCCTATCTCTGCAGGCTGGAGAAGAAGCTCTCAGAGCATTTTAAGTTCAAGGAGTTCCGGCAGCTGCAGCAGGGATCCTTTCTAGAGTTCCTGCTTAAAAACACACAGGCAAGTACAGTCAGTGTCTTGGAAATATTTGGGGATGTGAAACACAATTGATTCTCATAACAGAGGTTTTTTTGTATCTTGTGCCCTTATTTTTAAGGTTCGGTGGATTTCAGTATGGTATCTGTATTGTTTGAAAATAACTTGGTATTTAGCCTAATAAGTCTGTGTACTTTATATTAGGAGCTTCTGAGAGAATATTCGAACTCACAAGCATAAATGCACTTAACCTTAAAATGGAAAAAATGAATACAATCTATATATCTGTATATACCCCTTATTATTAAGAATTGTAAATCATAACATGTTTCCTTTTGTGCTACAATTTGCTATTATTACTTTTTCCTGCTTGCTGGTGACATAAAAAGGAAACAAGTCACAATCTATTGATTATGTAAAATAACATGGATTACAAAAAAATACGAATTTTTTCAATTATACAATATGAACATCATGGTCAGTGTAATCATGAACTAACCGGGGAAAAAGGACCTATTTCAGATTGTTGTTTTTTTAAATACTCAATATCATATGCACATTTTCTTATATATGGTTTAGATTTGTAAACAATATGCAAGCTGGTTGCCTGGTGGTTAAGGAGTTGCCCCTGTGAACAGAAGTTTGTGGGTTTGAATCCCACCTGAACCAAGGCACCGTCCCCGCGTCCTGCTCCCATGGTGAGCAGGCGTGCTGCCTGCCCACTGCTTCACTTGTAGAATGTATTAATTGCAGGAAATAATTTCACGCTGTGGTATGTTCACAAATGACAAAAAATGGCGATTGTGAATGGGTGTCTTAACGAAGGGGCTTCCATAATTGTATACCTCTCTGTATTGCAGTTCTGGTATTAGCGGTATTACTGTGTTTCATTTGTGGGCTTTGTCTGTTTGCAGGTGCTACAGGATGCTGCAGGTGGCACTGTGGCAATCAGCAACCAGGACTACCGCACATGTGGCTTCAGACCCAGCCAGCAGGACGTGTATGAGTTTATTAAACAGTGCGGGGAGGGTGATCCTGCACGAGTAAGTCCTGGACATCCGCTTGCTTATAATAGGATGTGTCTATTGAAGTTTTACTCCTCTGAAGATAAACAGAGGGAACTGTGCTCTATTAAACGAACAAAAGAGTGAACTGTGCTCTATTAAACGCTGCCAGTTACGTTTTCAAAAACCTTGATTACTAATGAGTGATTTTATTATAAGGGAATAAAAGGGTGGAGTTTGTCGCTGTTCACAAAGTCATATTATAAACAATATTATCAAAACTACTGCCAAAAGCAGCATATTCTGGACAAAGTTTTGGTCACAAAAGCGCATTTATATATGCTGAGCATTTATATATATAACCAGCCTGCTTCCTGCTTATGCTACCTTTATAGTTAAACATCCAGCTAGACATTTCTGACCATATTTATTATATTATTTTGTATGTTTTGTAGTTATAATACATGTTCATATTTTGTTTGTAAATAGGGAGCATAGCAGTGAACCCCTCAGCTGATTACACGTCTTCTCTTTTGTGCTGTGTTTGAGCAGCTTCCCTTCATTGAGGCTGCGCTGAGGAGTCAGTACAGGATCAGAGACAGTCGTGAGCTGGGCTATGGTCAGCTCCGCACCCTGCTGGACTTCGCCAAACGCCAGCAGGAGCTGACCGGGGGAGTAATCAGCAGCGGCATTCGCTATGAGTGCCCTCTGCTGCCTAAAGACCCAGGGTGAGGAAAGGTCACCTAATACACTTTACACTGTTCCAACGTTGCTCTATACAACACTTTCCGGCCTGCACATATCGGCCAAAATGTCATCTTCTGAAAGAACTCTAGCTATGTTGCTGCAGTGATAGCTGCGATCACACTAATGACACTTTACCCTTAATTACATAATGCGATGGTTATTTAATGAACTACACATACATTTCAATTGCACTGCATAACGTGTTTGAGTTTAAAGCATTTACAAAACTGTAAATGATCTTTTCAATACGAGAGCCACACAAGAGCAATAGCATTTTTGGTCAGTTTCAAACCATAGTTTGTAGATTTACACAAATCTGCAAAAACAAATTAAAAACAGAATTTATCCACTTTTTATGAGAAATGACACCCCCCCAATTACGTTCAAACAGAAGGTGTCGCTGAATGACCTTAATTCATTTGTTCCACACATTTTCATTTAGTCCAATACAAACAGATGCGTTACATGTGATTGATCTTTGTCCATTTTATGTAAACCAGTGACTTAGAGATTTTAATTATTTCATATATTTAATTCCTTTATTTAATGATGACATCTTTCAGTTTGTTGGTCAAAACACCCAGTTGAATCGTTTTTTGGAACAAATGTTTTGGTTGTGGCCAGCAATAACTGTGACCTCAATAGCTCAGGAAAGTTTTTTGGCCTAAACCAGAGCCAGACCTAGAACAAAGCTAAGTGACTGGAAGAGCTCTGGACAGTCTGTGTGCTGTGGTATTGTGTCTGATCTGTGTGCGTTGAAAATGTGTGTGTCCCCTGTGTCACCTCAGGGATGGACTTGGGGAGACGGTGGGCTTGCTGGGGGAGGTGCAGCGTGAGCTGGCTGTGGCCTGCCTGCTGACCGCTCCACTGCTGCAGGATTTGAGCGAGTGGAGTCAATGGGAACTGGTCTTCCAGCCCAACCATGGACCCCTCAAGGACTTTATCGACAAATACTGTGGTATGACATGTCATCTGCACAGTTACAAGCCTTTGAAAGCTTGAGTTATTAATTACATGAATTACACATGAATTAACCTTTAAATCAGTGATCGTCAACTGTTGGCCACGTCCGGCCCGCCAGAGCTTTCCATCCGGCCCCTGATGGAATATGAATGGATGTCTATGGAGCCAGACGGCTAAATTCTGCACTCGCCACTGGACGTTTTCTGAGAGTTGGAGTTCTCCTTATATTGAAATTGCTCTGAAATTACTGAATGAGGAATAGCCAATTAGGAGGGAAAAATGTGTCCTACATGTAATTTATTCCAAATCAGTGATCCGCCGCTCACACCATGCACACTTCCGGGTTTTCTAAGTGCAGCGCGCATGCATGCAAATGACTTTCAAATGTGCTGAGTTAAGATTGATATGTGTGAGTATATAATGAAGCTGAAACGGGTGCTTCCGCGCAAATCGTTGTTCAAACTACACATGTGACAGTGATGCTAGGTGTGGTAGCCTCACAAATAAAAAATATTGCAGTTGCCCCCTAGCGGCTTGCTGCAGTACAGGTAATACGAGTCTGTTTCCATTGACAAAGGCTAAAAAATAACTGAAATTTGTAAGGAAAATAATATATCCAGTAATAATATATTTCGATTTAGGAGAGCATCTGGCTCTCACAGTGTCTGTCGAGAAAATCTCTGTCACTTGGACCAGTGTAGCTGACGACCCCTGATTTAGATTCTGTATAATGCCATATTTGAAGCTGAGTTTTGTTCATTTAGATGACAAAGGAAAAGAATGCAATGATAAAAGTAATTAAAATGGTTTTCAACAGAGCTATCATGCATCTGATAATCAATGAGTTCTGATATTTTTCTGATTTTCTGAGGAAATCAGATTCTGTTTTAAAGAATGTCTCCATACCAAAAACTGTCCACACTAAGCAAGGTCGAGGAAACACGGAGTACACAAATAATAAATATGTTTCAATTATTTTAGGGTTTTGTGAAGCCCTCAGCAATTTTGAATGAAAAAAACAAACAAAACAGAATTAGGAGGACCTGCATGTGTTCCTAATTAGTAAATTTGAATGACAGCCTCTGGTGCCTTGCACCCAACCTGCTATACCACTGAAATGAAGCCAAATATGGCAGTGCAAGTGCAGAGAAATAAGTAAGAGGTGCTGTACCTATAGGAGAATGCTTAGTTTTGGGTGGGCCAAGCCATTTTGTAAACATTACCTGCAGGTTGGTGACCTTCTCACCGATAAGGTCAAACATTAAATCTGATCTTTTAACCCATAACATTTTTAAAATGGTGATAATATTGAAGTGTGATAAGCACAATTTTGAAAGTCTATTGTGTTTCAGATACAGGTAACACAGACCTGCTGGCTTTGGAGGTGTCTCCTGGAGTGCTGCTGAGGATCACCACAGCCACCAGTGATAAACTGTTCTCCGAAGCAGCTCAGGTCCTGGACCCTGTCGGCACAGCCGGTCACCTGGTCTCCATCGTGGTGGCTGATGGAATTTCAAACACCCCCACGGCTCTGCTGGCAAACCACATGGAGAGTTCACTGGCAGCAGCAGTGCCGCAAGAAGGTCGGAGCCATGTCACACTTCCTCACACATCGTTTTTTTGGCCTCAGTCACAGTCTCCAGCACTTCCATGAGCAACATGTGTTGAATGGGTCACCTCTTATTTGATTTTCTTTTTGATATCGTGATCAAAATGAATGTAGACAGGAACATTTAATGGCTATTCTAGCTGTTTTTTAAGGCTACACATGCCAATAGGCAAGAAAACAATTGTTTATCAGTCTAAATAATTGGTAGTAGTCCCTAGTAGTGCCAGTACCTCTCAACAAACTCTTCAGAGATATGTGTGACTGACTGTCGACTTTAACTCCAGGTACAGTCTAATAAGTTCCCAGTTGGATTTCTGTCTGACAACTTTGCTCTCCGTTACATTTATTTGCAAGAAAACATGAGAGCGCAAACCGGCCTGTGAGCCGTCCACAGCAGAAGGAAATTTGTTTAGTCAGAAGGGTCAAGAGCAGTCCTCCAAACATTAGAGTTCTAATTTTACCTTGATAAGCTGGACCATCAGGCTGGATGTGTCTAATAGGGAGTTAGTGGGCTCAGTGTTTAAATACTCCAGAAACACGGTGGCCCAACTGTGTGTAGCACACAGACATTAACATGCCACTTCCATGTAAGTGCCACTGCTGTGCTGAGAATGGTCCACCATGGTCCCTGTATGTGTATGTGAATGTTAATTTAAATGTTTATTTATTGTTTTTTCATCATCTTGTAACGTTAAAATTTGCTCTGTCAGTACAAGGAAAGAAGAAAACGTTGAGATTTTCTGATACAGTATTTGAACATTCAGTATATCATTTCATGGAATAGTTAAAAGCCCTAGTTAATACAAGATAGTGTAGCATGCTGTTCTTATACAGCCCACTTCCCTTTAAAACCTCTGGGGCATCATATCCTAATGTAAAACACTGAGTAAAAGCAATGGCGCCCCTTCTTAAACAACTAGATGTCAAGGTTTATTAGTGTTATTAGGGGATTATTTATCAAAAGGGCATAGTTACATAATTAGTTACCCACTTTTATATACTTTATTGATAGTTCTAAATCTGCTGTTCTGATGTTCTTAAAAATGTTAAAGTAAAAAAATAAATATATTTATAGATAGTAGAAATTTAATATTGCAATTTTTTCTTCCCTCAGATTTGTCCTTTGATGAAAATGCTTGTTCCTCCAGCGCCGTGGCCAAGTTTGTGCTTGAGAGTATGACTCGGATTCCTACAAGAATCTGCAAAGAGCTACTGCAGCAGGTTTGGTTTTGAAGCCACTTATTGCTTTCCATAGGCAGAAGCCTTCTGTAACTTCTAGTGACTGAAAAAGTTTGTGTTGCCCTGAGTGTGATTGGCAGAAATTGTCATCGTGACTCAGATTATAGGAAAAGCTTATGGTAAAGGGTGCTGTCCATGATACATACTCAGTTGAAATACCATCAGGAAGAGTGAAACACACACACAGCAGGTGGGTGGGTGAATTTTGACGAAGTAAAAAAGAAAAAACGGTAACTAGGTTGTTGGCATGACAACCCCTGCCAAGTGTCAGTTTGCCATTTGTGTTGTTGGCAGGTCAGAAGATCTCCTGTCAGGCCATTAGCCTGCTGCCTGGGGAGCTGCTTTTCCACACTCATTATACAACTCCCAAAGCAACATGTAGTGTCAGATTAGAGTCTGAGACAACGCTCCCTATATCAGCTGGCTGACTAATTTGCTCCATGATTCCAAACTCCTGTATCACACCATTACCTCAATAGATACTGAGTGTAAGCCAGAGTTTTGAAATGTCAAATTTTATTTTGATTACTTTCTTTACACTTTAATATGTAGGTGTTTCTGGAACCTTTCTCAAGAGTGCTTGGCCAAGCCAAATCAAAAACGGTCCTCCTGGAGGCGGCCAAGTCTGAGACGAGGTACCTCAACAAACTCCATCAGATGGGCATTTTGCTGGGCATTACTGAGTGGGTGAAGGACTTTCACAACAAGCTTGTCTTGCCAGCACCCCCTGAGGAGCCCTCAGACACGACCAAGGTATGGTGTCATTACACTGAATCTTCCGTCTGAGGCAGGACAATATCACTCATACTCATCAGTGCAGCATTGGCTTGTTACTTCAAAGAGTTATGTCAATCCTGCAGATCCTTAAAAAGTCACCTGAATTCAAATAAGTTTGTTAATTCTTTTAAAACCAAGGCAGAAATTGCATGAAAGTATCTTGTTTTTTCTGAAGTACTGATGAGAGACTGTGTATATTAACTCATTTAGAACAGTCCACAGCCAGAACTAAGCAACTGACAGTGGTTCTGTGGTCAAAATCTGATTCATGAGGTGTAGAGGACACAGGAATAATAACTAACAAACACAAATAACGCTTTAAGCCCTGCCACTAGTTGGCAGGCATGTAGAACCTCAATTCAAGACCAAAAATACGTCATCTTCTCGAGTCGCAAATCACTGCTGTGTAAGCAGCCAGAGAGCACTGTTCAGTCCTCAGCGTGAGAGGAAGGGTGTGAGATTTGGAAGAAAAAAATGCCAAAATGGTGAATAAAAAGTTGTCCCGTGATGCCTTGTGCATGTTTTTTGCCAAATCTGACTCGGAAGAGGGATATTTGCCTTTTGGAAACCCGAATCCCGGTTCAACTTTGGAGCGCAGCTGCGCCATAGCATTAGCTTTCTCCAGACCTCCAGAGGGATGGAGACTCAGCGCTACACGGCCGTAGTGTGTGTGACAGAGCTGGGGGACGTAGGAGAGGCAGCAGAGTGATCTGGGCCTGAATAGGGCTGGAAATAGCGATGATAATGGTGACTGGGTTTATTTGAGAAACGAGGAATTGTATCAAACACTGTTACCTATTTCATCGATTTGGTTCAGTCAGTGATAAAAATGTCATGACTGTTGAAGCCTAAGTTATAGGCTTGTATTCAATAATAAATGGAAAAAAAACTGCTTCTTGTAACGTTTGTATGTATGTGCGATTAAATGCAATTAATTAGATTAATTAATCGCCACACCATGTAATTAATTAGATCAACTTTTTTAATCGCTTGACTGCACTAATTTTTACTCAAACCTGTGTTTTAGTGTGTTTTAGTTTTCTTGTACCACATTTAGCAAACTTGTAAAAATTATTGCTGTATTATAGCATACAAGCTATTTTGCTATTAATCTGTGTTTTTATTTTATGCATTGAGATGTTTCTGACAGGTGTAAGTCACCTGGCGGCTGACTCTCTGAGTGGCAGGTCATCGGTATTGAGTCTGGCTGACAGTGAAGAGTTACTGGAAGAGTCCTTGTTCGTCTCCAGCTCTAATTGCTCCAGTCCTATAAAAGCTCCTCCCCAGGGTGGGTCTTACACAGATTGTTTCTGAGTTTTTAATGCCGTACATATGAGGTTTTTAAAACCAGCATATTGAGATGTGTAAAATGAAATCCACTGTTGGTGTGGACAGTGTGTCAACATGTGGTCTCTGTACAATTCAGGAATTGATGACAGTGCAGGGACTGAAAATGATGATGCCGATGATGATGACAATGATGAGGATCTGTTTGAGTTGGCAACAGAGCAGAAAGAGGAGGGCCAGAGCAGTTCTGAGAGTGATGAAGAGGATGAAGCTGTAGAGGATCAGCCTGAAGAAACAAAGCCTAATGAACTGCTTAGTCGGCAAAGGGCCATCGTCGAGGACATCAGGTTCATCCAACCTCTCATTGCCTTTGTGTTTTTAACTCCTTTAACAAAGCCACAGCTGCTCAGAGCCTTTCCCTGGACGCTGAGCTTTATGTTCATTAAGTTTACATTGCAAAACCTCAACACAGCTTCCCAAAACATCTCTCCATCCATTCAAACTATATTTAACTCTCCATTAAGGTGGTGCCGACTTTTCGGTGTGATTTAGGACCAACATGACTTAATGCAAGCAAGAAAAATTACGACAAGCGGCAGAGTTTATTTCTATATATTCAACTCTTTTGTTTCTCTCCTCTTCACCCTACATCTGCACATTCTGTCGAATTCCTCCGGTTGTTTTAATGAGCTACCAAATAATATATGTAAATTTGCAGTATGCCTATTGTTGCAGTTATAGCTTCTAATGGTTTCGTCAGTTATATGTTTTCTCCTGACCTCTCCTCTGCAGGAAAAGTGAGTTTGGTATTGGAGTGGAGCTGAATGAAGAAGGCCAGAACCTGATGAGGAAGCACCAGGCCAGGCTGGGCCGCAGTCTGGAGCGCCTGTCAACCGAACTCTACAGCAAAGACACACACTTTGTGCTGGAACTCATTCAGGTCACTGCATTTGGCTGCTAGAATGGTCACACACAACCAATCATCTGTTACTAAAAGCAGTGTCTATAATCATTCCTCTTTGTGTTCAGAATGCTGATGACAACAGCTACCCGCAGGACAACACAGAGCAGCCCGCTTTGGCCTTCGTGGTTCAGAGAGACTGTATCGCCATCCTGAACAATGAGTGTGGCTTCGAGGAGAAAAATGTGCGTGCCATCTGTGACGTGGGCAAGAGCACCAAAGGAAGACACACGTATGGCTACATAGGTAAGCTGCACTCTTTCACAAGGTAGTCCTATGAACACAATATAACACACTATAGAAACCCAAGCAGCCTCACTAGTGTGCAGAAAAGTTCTTGTCTGGGATCCAGGATCTAAATTAAGATGTGTTCTCCTTTCTGTCTTGTCTTCCTTGAAAAAACTTTCTATCATGTCTTCCTTTTTTCATTTTCTCAACACAGGGCAGAAAGGTATTGGCTTCAAATCGGTTTTCAAAGTCACAGATTGTCCAGAGATTCACTCCAACAGTTTCCACATCCAATTCGACAAGGCCAGTGGTCCCATGGGATACATTCTGCCTCACTGGGTGGAAGAGAGAGACATGCACTGTGTTGCCAAAGAGATATCTGAGAAGAGGTGAAAATACTTTTAAAATTTTTTTAAACAGAATAATGCAACGTGTTCTTTGACCATGCATGTACAAACTCTGAATTGCCTCTTAATTAGGGACACCTACCTGCACTCACTTTTACCTTAAACACCTACCTATCTTAACTTTATAGGTATACAATTACTGTAGATGTGTTTATTGCCTGGATTGTGTTTACTCGTCTGGACTGACTAATCACTTGTACTTTCCTTGTAGCTGGACCACAAAAATTTTCCTGCCTCTGCGATCAGAGAGCTACCAGACCAAAAACCTTTTCCATGACGTGCACCCTTCACTCCTGCTCTTCCTCCACCGCTTGCGCTCTATCACCATCTACAACGAGGTCAGTGGGATTCATTTCGTATTTACAGCAATCTGGTAGGTTTTGGGGGTACTGGCTGGATTGTACTTTAATATCATAAAGCCTCATATCTCCAAACAGTAGCATTATAGAAAAAGAAATATAACTGTATATTAATGAAAAAGGTCTCTCTACTGTGTAATTTTGAAACATTTAGATCAGTATCTATCAATCTTAATCTATTGGTCCAAAGTTGAAAAAAAAAAAAGTTGTTAGGACAACAGTGCAAAAAATTGTAAGATGTGCAATATGTAAGAATCTAACCATAAAATGGTCAGTTTTGTGCAGCATATTTGGCAACCATTCACCTACTGACAGCAAGATGCTCAGATATGACCATTTTGGGCCAGTGCCATTATATCTCAATACTGAAACTGAGACTAGATTCACCTGGATGTGCATTACAAAGAAATGAAACATGAACTACACTTTCAAATGCAATTAATAGAATAAAACACAGATGTGCACAGCAACATTGCATAAGCGTTCTGTTTTTCTGAAGTGGAATAGTGGAATAAATGCATCATCAAAAACCAGTGTGAAATATCAGTCAATTATGTTTTTAAGCAATTATCTGCCGATTCTGATGTGATTTTAAAACTGCGAACATGAACCAAAGCAAAACTAAGTAAGGAAGCGAATGCTCAAGCGGAGAGTTTGGTGTGTGTTTATCAGGCTGAGAAGCGATTGGTGTCCATGACCCGAAGAGATTTGGGCCATAACATACTGGAGGTGGGCCATGCGGGTGGTGTGGAGCGCTGGTTGGTGGTGAAGAGAATGCTTTACCCTAAGAAGGTTAGCTCCCCTCACAAACAAACAAACACACACACACACATACACACATACACAGACACAGACCCTTACAAAATTTCCATTTACTGCCACCATGTATTTCTTTGTGCATAACTAATAGGAGCTTGTCTAAGGTATGTTTAGGTTTGCGTCTGCATTCCAGCTGAGTTTTCCTGGCCCACTTTCTCCACCCTTCATTGGCTTTTATTCATACTTTTGAAAAATGCATCTTTTCAACCCGCTGTTTTTACTGCACAGCGTTTCAGCAATGTCTGTGTTGCGTAAGTGTTCCACAGCTCGCATCCCAGGAGACAAAAATGCTGTTTCTCATCTCATTCAAAAGACATTATAAGCAGGCTTAACAAGGTGAACTGAATTTATTCCCCCTGCCTCAAGAACTAGAGGTTCATAGGCAGGCAGTGTACCTGCTGTTTCTGGGTGCCATGATGCACCTGTTTTGTTTTCTGTTCTATCTTTTTCTTTCCTCGATCAGTTTCCATTAACTCCATTAACTCATTTTAGAGTTTAGAATCTTCGTGACAACATACTGTCTAGCTTTCCGCCTTTGCAGTGTGTTGATTAATGTTTTTTACATTTGCATTAACAACCTTTTGCAATGTTTCAGAGTAGCTTATGGAGGGCTGAATGCTGTTTCTCTGTGTGCCTACAGATCAAAGAGGATGTAGAGTCCACGGAACTTGCCCTGGCCTTCCAGCTCAGTGATGGTTCTGCATGTGACGTGAAGGTGCAGTCCCCAAAGCAACCTGTCTTTGCCTTTCTTCCACTGCGAAGCTTTGGCTTCCGTTTCATCGTCCAAGGTTTGAGATCATTCGTTGTTTCCTTGTCTTTTCACGCGTCTCATGTTGGAGAAGTTCTTGTTAGGATTGGTCCACATTCAGGGCTCAAGTGTTGGCCCTAAATTGCAAGTTTGGCCTGCATTAGTGCTGCAGTGTTCTTTAGCGGGGAGTCCAAGAGAGTACAACTGCCTGGGATTTGCTCTGGGAATGGGTAAGATGAACTTAGCCAGCACAGGTGTGTGTCAGCTAATGTAGCAGAATAGCGGTTTGTGTTATCCTCCAATAGTATTGAGCCATGCAATGGTGTTGCATTAGCATGTGTTTGCCTTCACCCTCACAGTATCGGTGGTATAGCAGGATATGGAGTCTTAGCTGGTGGGTGGGATTGGTGAGTAAATTGGGCAGAAAATCTGAAAAACAATTTTAATCCTCATTCCAATTGCACCTGGCAGCTAAAACGCATCTCTGATGTTTTTTGTTAGTGCTGCTTTTCTGGAGTTACATGCAACATCCTAAGGAATTATTTTCCAGAGTCTTCTGAGGTGATGACATGCATGCAGGGGAATTTTATAAAAAACAAACCTCAAAATGTTTTGCTTAAAAAGCTAAAAGTGCTGTTGAAATTAGTTCAATTTAGGAGGTGTACCGATGGCACATCCCTGAAGAAACAGGTGCATTTGCACTTCTAATCTAACAACTTCCTGACTGATCAGATAGCGGTCTGTCTCCGACGTGTCTTGCATTCTCACAGTCTGGTAGTTACCAGTCCGATCAAGAGTCATATAAGTCACAATATTACATAACTGTCTGTTATTTAAGCTGACTAACAGTTTGTAGTGTTTTTTGAATTATTGCATGTAAATAAAAGAAAGTGGAAAACACAGGTGATGCTATGGTAAGCAGTAAGTAGTATTTGTTTATTTTAAGCTGTAGCTGTGTCTGTTGTCTGTAGTGATCGTCTAAGAAACTGTGTAAATAAATGCTTTAGTTACCTGCCACTTTTGACAAGAGTCTAGGACCAACTGAATACACTCTTAGTTTATCAGAATTATTTTAGCACGGCATTGTTTTTAGATTAGCTACGTTTTCTCCCTGAATTGTTGCCAGTAACTAGCCACTGTGGACATACCATTCATAGGCAGTAATTGCTGTAAATGAGACAAAAACTGCTTTAATGTAAAGGAGCTGCTTGAATGTCTTCCTCTCACTTTTTCCCACAGGAGATTTTGACATTCCTTCTTCCAGAGAGGACGTTGATAGAGACAGTTCTTGGAATCAGTGGCTACGTTCTGAGATCCCTCAGCTCTTCTTGCAAGCCATGGAGGACTTCAATGTAAGCGCGGCGTCATTTATCTTAGATGCTAATAAATCACTGTGCTACAGGTTTATAGTGTCTGAGACTGTATTTTTCACTGCCACTGTGGTTTTCAGTAGCTTTACATAACACTACTATATTCAGTTATATCATCTAAGTTGCGTTGACTCAAGTGCACCCTTTTTTGGAGAGTGCAGTGTAGTCCATACACGGCTAGACTTCGACACAGTGTTTGTTGTTTTTTCTCTGTATTACAAAATGTAAAACATTTAATTATCACATTTCTCAGTTACTAGTACAAAGTTTCTGGTTTACAAGCGATAAAACCATCTTTTGGAACGAATTCTGGATGTATCATTTGGATCTGGAGCCACTGTTATATCTAAATATAGGACCAAATATGTGCCTAAGCCAGTAAAGCAAGCCATCATGAGACTGACTAATCAAATAAATTAATAATTAGTCATGGAAGTGTTTGATACTTGTGAAGGTTTTCCTGAAAGCTGTTGTGCTACGGATTCGTTACAGAAACACCCAGAGTTCAGTGGCTTGCATGGGCTCTGCAACTTCCTGCAGTTCATTCCTCAGCCCAGTGAGATCCTGGACTTCTTCAACCCTGTGGCTAATCAGATCATTCAGCTGCTGAAGGGTAAACCCTTCTTGCCAGCCAAGGAGGACAGTGGTGAGTCTGCTGTTTGTGCCTTCACTTCACTCTGATCTGCTCCATCGCCAAACTGATCAATGTGTGTGTGTGTTTACCCTTTGATAAAAGGTCATTTGCACTTGAAACACATTGTCTTGCAGAGGGTAGGGTGGAGTTCAAGCTGCCTTCCCAGGTGGCTGTGTGTCAGGACCCTCTGATCCAGGAGGTGATTGGGGGAGATGAGCTGTGTAAGCACCTGAACCTGTCTTACTTACACCCTGATCTGCAGTCATCTTTATCTCAGTCTCTCCTCACTGCTCTGGGCATCCACCGGCTGAGGGGGCGTGAAATCACCACGGTCATCTGCGCCATGGCCAGGGGCCTCGCACAACACAACGATCTCCAGTCAGGTACAACAGCTAGTAAGATCTTTTTAATGCCTTTTGCATGCATTAAACATTTTTCTAAACTGTTGTTTAAAGAACACTTTGAGCCAAGAGAGAGTTTAAACAGCTGCAGTGTTTGATTTTGATGAGGAGTCAGGTTAGTTGTTTTTATTTTTCTTCAAAATAAATGTGGCGAGTGCCCATCAAAAGTTAAAATATGTTCATGTTTGACATGTTGGCGTGTGCTACATAGTTTTTTTTTTTTACTATATTAAAGGAAATCCATTCTGCCTTTGTTTTGTGGCTTTTCTAAGTGAGTATTCTCATTCAGAATTCATAATTATTGATTGCTTTTAACATATTGCCAATAAAATGGCACTGAATTGTACGACATTTGTGTTTTCTTGATCAAAAAGTGGTTTATGACTCTGGAAGATCACAGTCTTTTCATATCAAAAAAGTGCGACAACAGCACAGAAGCATCATGTTATTAATGGAGAAGAGCTAATGTGTGGAATGTAGACTTCATGGAAGAAATACCCAGTTTTTACACTGATTTTTAATAGGTTAATATTACAGATGCACCGAAAATTCGGGCACTGAAATTTTCGGGCCGAAAATGGCAATAAATGCATTTTCGGTTTCGGCTCAATTTTTTTTTTATCGGAATGAAATTGCGATGATGTAATCATGATGGAGATGACGCAACCACGGCCTTCACACGTCAGATTGGTTTAGAGTCGGCATGTCTGCTGCCTGGCGCGTTTCTGTATTTCTAAGAAAGAGACACGCGGCAAGACGTTTTTCTCAACGTGGGGATTAATTGAACCTCGAGCGGGGGTGTGTTCATTTATGGCAGAATGGTCACTTTCTGTTTGTGTTTTTGGAAAGAAAAGTCAGTTTTCAGTGATTACAGTTAATATATTTCAGTCTTTGTTTTGATACACTTTTTTATTACAAGCCTAAAGAGAATGTTGTTTATCTTTCACTAGTTTTTAAAGCACTTGTTCTGAGTGAAAAGTGAATTCACTAGTAGTTCTATGAGAGAAGATACATAAATTTTAATCTGTCTTGCTTTGAGGCTGGTTGTGAGTGGGTCCATGGGAAACGTTTTATTTCAAATGTTATTTTATATTGTGCATTGTCTTAATGCTAAATTAATATGTAAAAAATGTTGTACATATTCATTTTTTAAATAATTTTATAATAATTCCTTTCGGTTTTCGGTTTCGGCCCAAAAAAATTCTTTTTGGTGCATCCCTAGTTAATATGTTACGTCAGTGCTGGCTTATTTGTATTAAAAACATTTTGAAAAGGTAGGAGTCAAACTTGATGGGCCGTATTTTAATTTAAATGTCCTCCCACGGCATTACGTGAGTGGGTGACTATTACATTACCGTGACTCATGACGGATTTGTTCAGCCCTCACTGTTCCATTGTCATGAGATCACTCTTTTCTTTCCCAGATTCCAGACTGAAGAAGCTGGCCAGGCTGCTTGCATGTAATTTCCGTGCCCTAGAGTCGGAGTACGGGGAGGTGGACGATCTTCTCCAGACCCTCCGAGACGTTTCTATGATTCCCCTGGCAGACGGCCGTGTGGTGGCCCTCAGTGCGGAGGGTGTGTTCTTTCCTCTCAGTGACAAGGAGAGGACATACACAGGTATGATCAAGCACATTCCTCAAGACACTCCGACTGCGCTCGGACCCCCTCATTTACATCAGAAGATCCTGCTGGGTGTGGAAATCTAGGCCTGTTTGTTTCCTGTCTGGCTTTACTGTTGTC
The DNA here is from genome assembly GCA_037832545.1 of Rhabdalestes septentrionalis. Classification (NCBI taxonomy): domain Eukaryota; kingdom Metazoa; phylum Chordata; class Actinopteri; order Characiformes; family Alestidae; genus Rhabdalestes; species Rhabdalestes septentrionalis. The sequence continues at coordinate 28,216,431 of JBBMFX010000101.1, read as the reverse complement.
CTTTCAGTCAGAGAGCCTCTGCCTGGTCCTTCTACAGAGAGAGGACGCTTCCTCCTCATTTCGAGCACCTCTCTTGACTAAATTCAGTGAGTCACTGGGTGTACTTATAGTGAAGAAAAACATTGCCTTCGTCCTTTCACCAATTTGCAGGAGAACAGGATTTTAGTTTGGAACATTATGGAACATAAAGCATAAAGCATGCATAAAGCATGCAACTCGATATGTTTAGTGCTACATATTCATATAAGCTTCCACATCAACACCATCAAAATCAGAAATTGTAAAGTGTGCATGAATATGCAGTTATGTATACAGTCTATTTTTGAACATTTCTGGACTATGGTTCAAACTATGGGATCATGTTGAGGAGTATAGAGCTACTTTACGTTTATAAACTGATTCTATATTTTCTTTATTTTATTTTCATCCAGAATTCATAATATTTGAAAAATGAATGTAAAATATCATGGGAGATAATACGACAAAATTAAGATAGTACCTTATCATTTAATAACTTCTTGCTCACATAAGAAATATTGAATAGAACTTTAGACAGTTCTTTTAGGCAACTAGTCTGAAATAATAGCACGTTCTATGTCATTATCTATAAAATAACAAACCATGTTAATATTGCAAGTGATTCCGTGCATTAAGTTTAAATGGCTTGTAGCTGTTGAATAAAAGATTCTGACTGCACTGTTAAAACATGTTCAAAAGTGTAGCTTTAATATTTACTCTGTATCTACAAACTCACTGCAGATTTATTAAGCTGTAGATGTTATCATACAAAAGGGTGTTATATAATTGACCACTTACAATACAGTGTGCATATTTGTGCTAGCAAAAATGAGAAGAAAGTTCACATTTGCTTACATGCGCATCATGCTGTGCACTTGCCAGGTGAATGTTTGCTCTGAATTAAGCCCAAGTGATGGTTCCATTTGTGGAAAAAAACACTGGAAAAAAGCAATGTCGATTTCATAAAGGGACGTTAACCCTGCCTGTTGGTTGAAACTGAGGATCTCGGCTAAAAGCAGAGATCGGATGAATTAAACATCAGCATTGGGGTCTAAAGAGATCAGACAAGTGCCAGAGGAAGTGGGTCACAGTCACTCATGTGCACTAAAACACACAAGCACACTCGCCAGGGATGGGTTTGGTTATTTGAATACATATCTGAGGTCATGTTAGAATTTGTTTGCTTGATTGGATATTTGTGTCATTTGGATTAAAAAAGAAAAAACACGCAGTACATTGTGATTTTTAAATATGTTTTCCCATTTCCCCTGCAGGTCTAGAGGGTTTGTATAAGGACCTGAGTATCGTGGAGCCACGACTGCTGTCCTGTCTGGACGAGCTCGGGAACTCCCAGGTGCGGGAGCTGCTCCGCAGACTCCAGGTGCATGAGCTGGAACCGCAGCAGGTGCTGCAGCAGCACATCTACCCCGCCCTGAAGAGCACAGCCTGGAAGGTCAGAACACACCCTGGACATTCTGTATAAAGCAGAATGTAATAGCAAGAAAGGTGGCATTACCCTGAAAACACACAATTTCTCAGCAACTGTTATGCTAATAATGAAAGGATTTAGATAAACATTTAGATATACTTTATTTCATTTGAATTTTGTCAAACTTTGAGCAGTTTTCCCCCACGACCAGTTTTCTGATTCAGATGTATTGTAGTTTTTCTTCTTTTCTTGAGCGATCAACTCAATACAAACTGTACATTATCCTACACAAAGGTAATTTAATGTGCTGTACAGGAATAAAAATAAAGCAGAACACAAAAAAAATAATAGATTGAAAGTGCAACTCGATAAATATCTATTAGATGTAAATTCACTTCAGGGTTTGAGTTTGGCCTGACTATATTTAAGGCTAATACTCATTTGTACTTGGTAATTAGTTAACAGTGAAAAACATCTGTAGACAATCTATTGGAGGTCGTAAAAACAAATTGTGACCGAAGGTTGGTGTGTGTGCACTATATATTTAAGATATTGTCAGTGGAGAATATTTATTACATACTTCTTCAGATAATGTGTCTAAAACAAAAAGCACTGGTAAAACTTTTTGTCTGATTTCCAGACAGCGGTTTATTAAGTGTAGAGTATAAACGCTCCAACCTCTACCCAACAGAGTGGGCTATTCCTTTTGCTGATTGTGTTTAAGACTTGCAAATAGGCATGATTGCCCAGTTTGATTTTGAAGCAAAATACAATGTCAGCATAATGTTAGCTAGCTTGAAATAAAAATGATATTCAAAGAGTATTGAGTTGTTTTCTGTGTTACTTTTCTTAATAATGAGTAACTCCAGATTAAACATTAAGTGGAATTATTACAGCTGCAGTTTAGGGGGTTAAACTTGTTCACAAGCTGAGACAGAGTTGTGAAGCTGAGGCCACATTAACATTTTTTGACCTTACAGCTATAAAAATTCCAATAGTGTAATTCCCCTCCTCTTCACAGGCAAAGTCAAAGGACGTCACTGTCAGCTACCTGGTGTTTATCAAGCAGCACTCCCAGGAGCAGGACTACAGGGCACTGAGGGCATCCATCCCCGTCCTGACCAACAAGGGCTTCCTCTGCCCTGAACACAGCAAAGTCCAGTTCTCTAAAGAGTACCACAACATCGACCTGCCCACCAAACTGCCTGGTAAACACAGCAACTTCCATTTGATCAAGGGCCTGCATGCAAACAAAAGATACTGAATTGCGTAATGGAATGATGGACGATGACTATATCCTCATCCATCAAAATAAATGGCAACATATATAGCCCTGCTCTCTGATTCACCATTTGCTTGTTCCCTTGCTATTGTGTAGTGCTTGTCTCTGGCCGGCCTGAGCTCTTTAGGTACATCTGGCTGCAGTGTGGGTGGGTCTGTTGCTCTGAGAAAAAATAAACATGAGTTTTTCAGAAACAAGGATTTGCCAAGAGATCTGCTGGCCTGAAATAACAGCAGCTCTCAAGCCCCGGGCAAATCTGCTGTGAGTCAGCAGAGCTTGTGGCCTTTATGCTCTATTCGCATTGGCCCTGTCCAACATAATTGATCACCGATGGTCTGGTTATTGGACTGAAAATTTTGGGGGGTGCGCCCTTCATTAGAATACAGGCCTTTATCTTTGTAGGCACTTAGCAAAGACATGAAATTCATTGGAGGAAAGTGGGGCAGAAAATATTTGACCTAGCTCAGTAGCCCAGACCAGGCTGGTACAAGCCACTTCTTTCTACCTGTTATTATTTTTGCTTCTGTTTTAACATCTCTTTAATCTTGCTTCTCTGCCGTTTCCTTCCTACTTCCTCAAAACTGAAACATTTGTTGTGTTTAAGACTTGCAAATAGGCATGATTGCCCAGTTTGATGCATGAATACCCTTCCTGCGCGATGATCGGAAACAATCTAGTAGGGAGTTTATTAGGGGCAAAAATGGGCTATTGTTGACTGGGATCTGAATCCTATTGAGCATGCTGGCTGTTCTGAAGCCAAAACTGTATCCAAAAAGTCTGGTCTAGATGAACTCGGTTTAAAATGATGGCTGACATGTTGCACTTGAACTTGTGCTTGTGGACAGAGCCAGAACAACACAAATGGATTCTGGGCCATTACTTGCACAGCATGCCAATGACATACTTCTCACCAAATGACTACAACCAGATAATCATTGCTATTGCAGGGTTTGAACAGCATTATAGCCAAGCCTGCACAATATGGATAAAAAACTGTGCTTTTATTAAAATAGTTCAGTGTTTGATTTGTCCTATAGTATTTTAACACAACAATGGCGGATCAAAAATTTCATTTGTTAAAGATTACCCTGCATTATTCTGACCACAATTTGTTGAATTGCATGAATATTTTCCATTGCATCATCTGAAGAATTGCTCATCTGGATCTGTGACTGGTCACAGGACACCCTGAACAGCATTGTGATTCATTAAAGGAGTGTTTTTCACAATGCAGTACTGAATATCAGACAGTTTATTGTCGCTCATGCTGAAAGAAGAGAATGTAATACTGAATCCCATGTAAATGTTTTCCTGAGAGCGACATCTTATGCTGATGCAAAAATAAGAGACCACTGCAAAATATTGTTCTTTAAGGCATACTGTTATAGGAAATGACAAAACATCAAAATAAGCGAAAAGATAAGAAAACAAAAACCTTGTTCACTCTTAAATAAAATGGTATTACCTTTGACATACTTCTAGTAGGGTTTTACCATCCAACTGTTGACATTGTAAGAGAAGAGTGTTGATTACAGTGGTGTTTTTATATTTTTCCTCATTCAATCGGATTTGATTCAGGTGATCAGCTAATCAGTACCTCATAAATCTGAATGAGGTGCTTGTGTAGGAATTGAAAAGACACTGGTATGGTATGTTTGTCATACTGTATATATACTATTGTTATTGTCCTCCAACTATTCCAGGAGTGGACTGGGTGCTGCTGGATCCATGTTACCTGAAGGCCGATGGAGATGTGTCTGGTTGGAGGGCGCTGTTTAGTGAGCTGGGTGTGAGGGACCTGCTCATATTCAGGAAGGAGAGACGCACTCTCACAGCTGCGGAGTTGGTAAGAGAATGCAGCTTCACCATCGATGTGACAGGAGGCACCAGAGGCTTGGCGAGTTTAGCGTGCCAAAGCAATATCTGTGATGGGTGTGCATGCTTGTGTGTGTGTGTGTGTGTGTGTGTATGTGTGTGTAGTATGAGAGAGAAGGGCTGGGCAGACAAGTCCTAGCGTGCCAGTAGGAGTTTGAAACAGGCCAATGCCTAATGAACCATGCCAGCATTCACTTTTTTCTGCATACTGTACTCTGGGAGCCACTTCAGAGGACAATGTGTGAACACCAATCATGTTATTGACAGTGACTTCCTTTGACCAATCAGAGTGCTACCAGCTTTAGACAATTAACATGTTTATTAGTAAACTGGATGCATTATGTAACTATGTCATTAATTGCATAATAATTAATATGCAATAATGCAGTGAATGGCATAGTTACGTAATGCCTTTTTTCCAGTGTCAAAAAATGTAGATGGTTTTCTGTTTTTGCACAACAGGACTTTGCACAGAGCAGGAAATTCTCAGACATTTTACTGTCGAACACTTTCAACTGATGTTCTCTCTTGTTGCAATCAGCTAAGAGTTGAAAATAATTGAGCTCAGCATAATGAGACGGTTCAAAGCCAGTACATCACGGGAGATCTATCAAGGTTATGGAACAAAGCTCTGTCAGCTTTCTTCATTTAAAATAGGATGAATGACATTTTCAAGGAAAACGTCCACTGGCCTGTATGTTAGATTTTTTCTCATATAAATACTTGAAATGTAAAATGTGTGGGAATGAGTCATTTGTCCAATGTAAACCATGAAAGGGCAGCAGACACATTTCTTAGTAATTGCAGAACAGTGACCACTTTAGCAGAACATTGCCAGTCCAGGGCTCAGATACAGCATTACCTGTCTCAGACAACGTAATCCGGTCTTTACTGCCCACTGCATGTATCTCAGTCTGTCTCAGTGTGCTTTTGTGGTACCAAACGAACAACATGTTCACACACGGTTGTGTGTTTAGGAGTAAGGAGACAAATGAGCAGAAATGCAGAAATGGAATTTATAGTTTTTGAAATGTACTGGATTTGTAGCACTTGTGAGTTTGACCCACATTTCTGTGGCGTGTTTATCAAACTGTTCTTCCTGTTGGAAGAGCTTTGAGTGTGGCTGTATCCTGCACACTTCTTCATGCTGCTCAGTGCATAATCACTGCTTGTAGTGAGAAGCTAATACAGCACTGTAGCTGGATTTAAAGCTTCTTGGCACCTTAATCCCACTGCTACCGATCCCTCATCTACCAGCCATGCTTGTGCTGCTTGATTTAGCTGGAGCTACGGTTTAGTAATCATTGCTAACAGTGTTTGTTTATTTATTTAATTGTATATTTATATATTACATTTTTTGTTTAGCTGTACCTAAAACTGAAATGAAGCTGAATCAGTATCAGGCCAACAATGAACCTCAGTTGAAGTTATCACTGGGCAGTAGCAAATGCACGTCTATTGTTTTGCTCATGTTCATGCATCACCTAGCAGTAGGTGGCGCTATGCAAGATTAAATCTCACCCTCATTGCCTGCTTACTCTACCAGCATAAGGCTAACAAAAGGATCTTATGAGAGTAATAACCAAAGTTTAGGTGATATAACACAGGAGCTGCTGTCATTTTTGCTAGGAATTATTATGCAGCTTTATTTAGCTATTTTTTACTATTCCACGTTAGGATAAGATACCAAGCACTTGCTCTAAAGACAGTTTGCTATCTAACATGCTAGCGCTAGCACTGCAGGGAGTCGTCCAGTCTAGAGGACGCTGAGTGGGGCTGCGGCTTAAACTATTCCACTTTCTGTTTACACTTAAATTTACCGGAACATTCGAGGCATCAACCTTGGCTGTTAATGTTACAGAGAACTTTGCTCAATGTTGGACACCTGTGTTCCACCGCTGCGTATGTGTGTGATGTTATCATAACTAGTCGACTCAACTTCGACTATCTTGATGGATTAGTCGACTTGAATACATCTAAAGTCGTTAATGCCCGTCGTTAATGCCCTTATATATATTGTACTTCAAACATATATATATATATATATATATATATATAGCTGCAGCCAGTGGTTGCAGTTTTTGAAGTACAATCTGTAACTCATTGATACAGACCATAAATGTCCTAATTATAGCAAAACAAATTAAACCTGAGGCCCTTTGATTGGTCAGTAGAAGTCATTGTCCCTGATGTGATTTCTGTTCACACAAATAATTGGTTATGTAGTTAAAATGAAAATAATACATCTAGAGAGAAGGCTATTTGTCATACAACCCTAATGACTGCACATTAATCTCTCTCTCTCTGTCTCTCTCACTCTTTCTCTCAGGCATCCAGCCCATGGGCTGTGGAGAGCAAGCTATGGCCTAAGCCTGCTGATGGGGTGTATGTCATTGAGGATCAGCACTGTGAAGAGTTCCACTCTCTGGCCACTGCAGATCAGCTCCTCGCCCACATCAAACTCGAGCAGAGACTCGCTCTGATCAACCTGCTGGAGCGCAACTGGGACACTGGGTAACATACACTCTCACTGTACAGCTCCTACACATCGCCCTGTAGGTCCACACACTCTTCTTCACCTCAAGGGTTATTTTGTTGTACTGTGCAAATGCAATTACTCAAACACGCTTATTAGAAAGTTATGTAATGAATTATCTTTATATTTGAAGTATATTTTGTATTGTCAGGGTTATGTCTGCACTTTAGACTTTTACCTGTTAATTTTGATGTCAAACAAAAAGGCACTGGCCAAAAATGCATGGTTGTTTTTGCCACAAAATAATACATGTGCAAAACATGTTTTCATCAAATTTAAATCGAATTAAAAAACTGCTTCCAATTGCTTGCCTTACTGAGTTCTAAGGTTTAACCCGTCATGGCTCATAGAAGTATATGGACACACGAGTTATGCTTCCTGCCTGCTAGATGCCCTGATCCTTGAAATCCATAGCTGATTGCAAAGCAAATCCATTTGTCTTGTGGGCAATCTGTTGATTGACTAGCGAATCAGACCACATTCCTCACACTCTTGCCCTACTTTGTGTCGATAAATGCTAAAATGTCCTCTATCCGCCTACTGGTGGTTAAGAATCTCCCTCTTTTAGGGCCATGTTAAACAGTTGGCTGGACAGTAATGGGGCCATTGTCAGTGTATTATCCCCTCTGATCTCATAAGCTTGGTTTGCAGAGAACTATTGCACTGCATTGTTTGGGTTACTTTGAGGCTGAAAATCACAGTATGCAGCTCACTGTGGATTTGCGCAATCTATTTAATGCATCCCCGTTTGTTAGTTTACTTTGAGCCAACCAAATTCAGCCAGACCGTACTGTGAGAAAGACCCAGGTCATATTCTTAATACCACAGCTCACCAGTGTTGACACATAATGTAGCATAATATCACATCACGTAGCTGCTGTAAATAATGGCTGTATGAAGTCTCACTGTTTGGCTTTGGCTTCATCCAGCACTGCAGCCTTTTTTCATTAAGGCTTCATTAATGACCAGCAGCAAAGACCGTTCTAGAATTCACAGTCCTGGCAACTTTCACAGGGTACTGAAAACCTTAGGAAATTTCAATGTCGCTCTCAGCTCACCCCCCTCGCCCCGTCCCTGCTGTAGAACATGACTCATTGAGCAGTCAGACCAGGACAAGCACAGCATCCACTGTTTATGCTTTAAACATCTGCATTAAACAGTTTTGATCCCCTATGGCATAAAAACCTTGAAGTGCTTCTTTTCACATCTAGAGAACTTCTGTTAGGAATTGATTTGATTGATGCCCCATTTGTATTTTATCAAAATATATTTTATTATGATTTAAATGAAAAATTTATTCATTCTCAGAAAAATGATTCTTGAAACTTATCACAATTATTACATTATGCAAATTAGGCGCTATGCAAGATTAAATCTCACCCTCATTGGCTGCTTACTCTACCAGTATAAGGCTAACAAAAGGATCTGTAAAAAACATGAACAAGAAGTGCATTTACAGAAACACATTAATAACTTATTAGTTTAAATGTTTGTGTACATAAATAGTTGCACACACACACACAATATTTGTACATATGTTATCATGTAGGATTCTCTCTCTATATATACTCTCTGAATAGTGTATGTTCTAAATTATCTATATTAACTTATATTAGCAGATCATTAAATGCACATCATTGTAACAAAGCCAGTCATGTGATTAATTTAGTAATTTCATTGGAATAATTATGTAATGTAAAGGGCAAAGCTGTAGTAAAGCTACAATAATAACTACTTTGAAGGATAAAGCATCCCAGCCTAACTGGACACTGTGAACAGATTATGTGGCAAAAATTCTCTTGTGTCTAATTTTCTTGAATTTTCATAAACTGCCTCATTCCGTACTGCATCATGCATTGTCTCATATTACTGACTGCGCAGCAAATTGATGTTTTCTGCTTCTCAGGGAGAAGTATGCTCAGTTTCTCAAAGCTCAGGTGCTGGACAACCAGGGCCGATCCTTAAAAGACACCAAGTCCTCCTTCTATCACTTCCTGACCTGTCTGGCCTGGGTGCCTGCATACAAGCCTGAGTTGGAGGGGGGGCGCAGCGTGGCCTACTTGTGTCCAAAATCAGTGTATCTGTTTTCCACTGATGTGCACCGTCTCCTGGCATCTCACGTCCATTATATTGATTTGGGTCCTAGTGAATTCTCCACAGCCATAGGTAAGCAGGTGGCAGCGACAAGGCTGTCAACACATTTCTTTTAACCTCTGAGAGATGACAGGATTTGTCTGGAAGCATTTTCAATGTCACAAGCTCCAATATAAGATTTACACTACCCGTCAAAAATCTGAACCCACCTACCGGATATAAGGAAGGATTTTCCCTATTGTTTCTGTTTTAGTATAATAATGAATTTGTCACAAAAATGTAACTATGCAGAGAAAATGTCATTTTTTAATAAACACACTAAAATAATTAACATGTGCTCATTTCCTGTAAAGACAGCACTGCAAAGCATCTTCTCTTGGTTAATTGCTTAATATACAAACAGCCATCGTGCTGTTAGTTGTATAATCTGTGATCATGATGTTGCTTGATGGTGTTATGATGATTCGCTGAAGAATTAATCATTAAAATGTTCAATGAAAGTTTGTGAATGTTATTGCTGCTTTGCTCCACCTAACCATGGTGAAACCACAGTAATACACCACTTATTGCTTTAACTCGTAATCGTATTAGAAAGAAATTTTGAGCATTTAAAGTTGTTATGAGCATTTAAAGTTGCTCTACACATTTAATCATGTGTCTGATCCTTTAACTGATGCTGTGTATCGGATGTTTATACTGTGTGTGTGGTGTGTGTGTGTGCAGGGATGAGACACAGCGTGCAGGTGGATGAAATGGTGGGCTATCTGAAGCGCTGGTGCACGAAGGTGGCTGAGGCAAAGGAGACAGGCGAGGCTGAGGGGGCGGATTTTAGAACAAACGTCCAACACATCCACGCTGTGTACTGCTACCTGCAGGCCGAGTGCTCCTCCGCACAGCTCAAAGAGCTTTTCCATCACTCACCTGCTGTCTTCGTCCAAGACAATGGAAGTGGGGGGCCTTCCTCGTGGTACGTAACAGAAACACAGTAACCATTAATCTGTTGCGGTAGCCAGCTGACGGTTAAATATGGATTTGCAAGAAGGCGTGTTGCTTGACCATTCAGGAGATGATCTACTGCAGTTTCCATCCATCCATTTTCTACCCCTTCATCCCGCACTTGGGAGCCTATCCCAGCTGCTATGGGCGAAGGCAGGGTACACCCTGGACAGTCGGCAGCATGTCGCAGGGCCACACACTCACACCTAGGGGCAATTTAGTGTGCTCAATCAACCTATCCCCAATCACGCACATTTTTGGTAGTGGGAGAAAACCCACACGGTCAGGGGTAGAACATGCAAACTCCACACAGGAAGACCCTGCGCCCGACCCGGGAGTCGAACCCAGGACCTTCTTGCTGTGAGGCGCTAACCTTGCTAACCTCTGCGCCACCGTGCAGTCCTACTGCAGTGTCCTGCTAGTAAAAAAATAATAAACCCAAAAAGGTTTGTTTATGTTGTGCTAATTTTGTTTTATGTTGTAATTTTGTCTATAGCTATTTGAGGTGAACCTTAAAATGCTGTGTGCAAAACATGTCTCTCCCATCAAACACACTATAGCTTGGTCCAAAATAAGTCTATAGTTTGAAAACTTCCTTACATTATCACTAATCTTTAATTGGCACTACTTAACTTCAGACCGTTCTTTTGCAAAATTAGGTGGTAACACTGATCTGTCCAAGAATCATGCGTAACAACTAATATAAACACAAAATCCAGCATCAAATGCAGCGCTTTAACAGGACAACAGAACCAGGAGGTTAGCACACTGCCGTGGAAACACGGATGGTAAGGCACTACTCTTACAGTCTCACTGGTTTTAAAGTAAAGTCACATGTGAACACACCAGGTCACAGCACACAGTGTGAACAATGTGAAAATTTTCTCTGCGTTGAATCCATTCACCAAGTGAAGCAGTGGGCAGCCAGCGATGACATGCCCAGTGTGTTTGGTGAGGCTACTCAGTGGTGCCTTTAGCAGTCCTGGGATTCAAACCCATGGCCTTCCAACCACCAGGTCACCAGTTGCCTCATATTGAGCCCAGCATAAAAATGAGTCTACATGGGATAGTCTGTATTGATTTAATAATGTGCAAACTTGAACTTTGCTTTGTTAATAACGCAAATAATGTAATAACCAATATTGTACTATAAGTTATTGACTGAAAAACTCATGTTCATTTTTTTTACTTAATTAGCCTGTAGTGTGGATGGAATATGGTGTTTGAATGGGTTTATTTTGTGAATGTCTTTAGGACAGAAGGCTGTTGTTCTGGACGGTTTTACCACTTGAAAGACGTTTGCTGGAACGATCCCACAGGCATGTTTGTCAGATATAAGGAGCTGATCCACAGACCGGACAGTGGAGTTCAGGAGCCCAAACTCCTGGCCCCATTTTATAACCCTTCACCACAAATGAAAGACCTGTTCCGGGTGAGTACCCGGTTTAGACCGTTTACAGTTCAGGTTGTTGTTGTTGTCATGTATGCTGCTTTTGTAAAGAAAGTTTATAAATTAGTCTTAGTCAAGTCAGTCAACTTTTTATATCACATTATTTTACACTAATATCTTTGAGTGTGCTTTACAGGAATAGATAGATAAAGAAACAGTTACTAAAACCTGATTTGAGAGGGAGGATTTTTCTCTTGTTTGTGTAGTCTCTGAATGTGGAGCGCAGTCCGTCCATGAAGCAGTATGTAGACCTCCTGGAGGTTATATGTGAGTCATCATCACTTCCTACAGGAGAGGTTCTTCAGGACATCTCCATCATTTTTACCAGATTAGGTGAGTGTTATATGCAGTAGTTTGACAAAAAATGCTGCATGTCTTGAATTGAACATTTTTGATATTTTGTCTTTTTTCTTCCCTCAACAAAAGCTGAAAAATGTAAGAGAAATATGCACGGAGAGCAAGATCAAGACATTGAGTTAGACCACAACTACTGCAAGTCTTTGAAAGGTGAGCATATATTGATGGTATTCACTGTCATTCACTATTATCCACTAATTCAATAGAACATAATTCATCCAGTATTTTACACATCCATTTCTCAGTTATTAAACATATAAGATATAAGACAATGAAGACCTTAATTAGACAACTACAGCTTTGAGAATACTACTTTAAATACTACCAGGTGAATATAGTTCTGTTTGAGGCTTTTTTCTGACCTAAAAGCACAACATCTGCTAACCTGAAGCATGGGATAGTTGATATAATGCATTCTTCATGTGCTTGGGAAGGTGTGGAAGGTTTTTTTTATTTTTTATTTTTTTAACAAATGATCAGAATGAGCCGTCTCCTTCTGACAGGTGCGATAATTGGTGAGAAGTCACTTGCGATATCTAAGAGTGAACTGAATATTGGTTTTCAGTATGTCTGCAGAGTGTATAAAATGACATGTGAAGTTATCTGCTTACAGTACACTTATTGAATGACCAAGGTTTCAACTGTTAAACCATCTCAATTTTAACTGATAAAATGAAAAATTACAAGTATGATCTGTGGCAGCTGACCCGGAAATTGTCTGTCCTAACTGACCATGAGATTTAGATGAGGCAGGCTAAAAATTCTGGAGTGTTATTTTGAAGCTGATTTTCTGAATGGAGCTCGTTGCCCTTTTGTTCTTTCTGGCAGAGATGGTGTCCCGGAAGAGGGTGTTTCCCACCAAAACCCAGGGCTGGGTCACGTTAGCTCGCAAACCCATGATAGCAGACAGTCCAAGCCTGGAGAAGATCTTTAAATCTCACAGTGAAGTTTGCCTTCTCAACTTGCCGCCTGCTCAGAAGAAAGGAGCAAACTCACACGCAAACAGATATAAACCAGCTGGACAAAAAGGTAATCCATTAACAGGACAAATACTGTATGTGAGGGGCATTCACTAAAGTAAAAATGACTCAAACTCTATTACCACTCTCGACTAAAGCACACACCTTTTGCTGTAATATTCAGATGGCTGAACGATTTCATTTTACAAATTGAATTGTTTTCTTGTTGTTCATTTTGTCTGTGCTCTACTGACTAAAAGTATAATTTGGTACACCAGTAATAGAATAATAACAATTTTCGAATAATAATTACAACAAATGAATGTTCCTGCCCCTTTCGTTTTCCCTGGACAGCGGGCTCATGGGGCTAATTACTGTTCAGTTACTGTTATATAGAATAATGTCCTATTGTTTTGGTGGCCTTGTGTTTGGTCATTTCAATAGACACTGAAGAGAGAGTAAAACACAGTGTATGGCTTGTATTGCTTTCAGGCAAGCTGCATGTTAGCGAGGAGAAGCCGGCCTTCAGCGAGAGAGACCGGGAGCTGTTCCTGGAGATCTGCGGGGTGAAGAGACTCACCCAGTGTGTGACAACTGAAGCACAGACTGAAAACTACAGGCCATGCCCGACCATGCAGGCCCTGGTGCACGAGCTCATCCCGTACGTTCAGAGGTTCATCTACTTCCACGAGGAGCTGAGAGAAATATACGAAGAACTGAAAGAGAATGGCATTGCCCAAGAGATCAAGTCTCTGAGTTTTGGTCAGGTAGGTGCACACCATATTTCTGCTTCCATCCATGCCTAGACACTTGCCATTCCTGGCTTAGCTCCAGCACCTGCTGAGTCATTGCTCACTATTGCATCACGTCCTTTAACCAGAGGACTGAAGAGTGCATTGTGGGTTTTTTTTTTTCCAGGTTGGAAAACTCTACATTTATTACCGTCTGGAGCAGCCAGACGAGCAGCCTGTTTTAGAGAGCGAGGACATCATATGTCTGCTGAAAGACAGAAAGGAGTTATACATTCAGAAGGACCACCAGCTGCCTAAATTAGACATCTGCAGGTACAAAGTCTGCCCTGTGTGCGGTCACATAAGGCAACAATTTTCATCGGAATCTTGTGTTATTGGATATGATGTGACTGTACTCTTCTGATTGCAGAGAGCTGGTGAAGTTATTCACATCGGAGAAGACCTTTGCAAAGGAGCTGGAGCATTTTCTCGAGGGCCTTGTTGCATGCATTACTGTAAGCACACGTAATAAGGACCATAATAAATGTAGCAATCTTATGTGAAACTGCTTTTCATATAAAGGACATTTTTATGTTGAAAAATGTCCTCAAATTTTTCATTTGCAATCTATTACAATGAGGAAAATATGCTCTTGCTGGTGAATAAATGTTATAATTCAGTGTCATATATTTTTAAGTGGGGATGTTTAACCTGATAATGCAGAGCACATGACGTGACAGTCCGAAAAAATTGATGGTGTTCCTGGAAATCTAAATACCAGCATGGGTTTTTTCACCTTTGCTTTAACATTGTACCTGAATATATTTTACTTATTTAACATTAAAAAGGACAACTAAAGGCCAACGTATTCACATTACACCTTTAAAGGATCACAATTTCAGATTTCCTTAAATTATTCAGTCTTAATGTCCAATGAATAGTTGTTTAGTTTGGTTCACAGGGAATAAGGTACAATTACGGCTAACTATTGGGTTAATCAACTTCGGCTGTTGATAATAATCGAGCCTCAAACATTTGAGCAAGGTAATAAACATTAAGGGAGGTAAAAATGGGGACCCACAATAGTGAAGCTCCCAAGTCCTGGTCCTCAAGCCATGTGTTAATATGCAACCCACAGTGTCTTGCTCCTCGGCATACAGGTGAGTCATCCAAGCTGCAGTTTCAGAGATGAGAGAGATGCTCTGCATTAGTGGGTCATGTCTCTGGGGGTTTGCCACAGCAGCCTGGCGACCAGAACTGATGCGCTGATTGAACGCTCTTTAAGACTTTTTAATTAGCACATCAGGCGATGATTGAAGGAAATGTCTGGAGGAGATAAGCTACATGACTGGGTGTAAACCGTAGCATGACAGTCTATTGTATCCTCCAAGATTTCAACAGACTGCAGACAAGCCTCTACGTGCTCTATTAAAATCTCAAATTTCTCTTCTCAGTCAAAGCTCCAAAGCCATTCAAAATGCAAAACAAAAGAACACAATGAGACAATCTGGGCCATTTGGGCTCCAAATGTCTCAAGTGACGACTACAGTGATATCACTGCAGATTAACCTGATGTTTTTCTGTCTGATCCAGGATAAAGCTGCTTTGAGAAGATTCCTGGACAGGAAAGGCATAGAAGAACTTCCAGAAGATGAGGAACGGTGGGAAGTTCCAGCACCAGTGGTGATCAGACCAGAACCCATGGGTAAGCTCAAGGCCTGGTCAGAATGAGGGTGATGAGTTCGGGTTGTATGGATGGATGTTCTTTTGATGTTTCGCCTTGTTTTTTCAAGTCCCGATCTGTGGCACACTTGCAATGAGGACCGGTGGTAGTGCTTTAATTTTCTGTGTCCCCGTGCTTTGTTATTTTCCCTCGTTTGGGTCTGTTATTCATGCATGTGCGCGGACACGCAGGCTGCATATGCTAATTGGGATTTGTTCATCGCTGTGCTCGCTGACATGAAAGAGCAGCTGTTGCCACGGCTGCAAGACAGCAGAGGGGAACAGCCTTTACTTTCCATGCGCACGCACTTCAGGTGTACATCAGCCTCACAGGAACCTCGGCCGCTTAATATATCAGTCCTTAATCAACACTGCAGCATCAGTCTGCTCAATACAGATCAATCACAGAAGGCTGCAATTTACAAACGAGCTCTCTTACTAACCATTGGATTCTTTATTGGGCGCAGTCACAGCTAAGAACGGCTTCAAAACTAAAAATGTTCATTTCCCTGCTCACAACAAAGAGATCATCATTTGTAAATAACATGATGTTTTCTGCAACCTTTATTATGTAGTGACATAAATGGAATGTAGTATTGTGTCCATATCGTATCCCAGCTCTAAACAGAATCCCGAACTCCTGCCTTAATTCCTCCTCCAGATGTTTCCACTGTTGGAGTGATAATCAGCTCACTTTAGAAACCGTGTCTGCTCGGTTGTTTTTCAGAAATGTTAAATGTTATTTTTATATTTATTGTGAAAAATGTCTCAGCTAATACCGATTGCACTACACATGCATGTACAGACACACACACACACACACTTCAGCATAGACAGAAGACCTGCTCTCAGCCTTTGTGTGTTAAACTGCGCGGATTAGTTGGACTCAGTTTTTCAGTTTTTCCACGCAACAGTGCTGTTGATAAGGGTCTAAGTGTTGTGGTGCTTCCTATTCTGTCAGCAGTGCTCTCCGCTAGCTACAGTTTTGGAGCTGCAAGTGCACAGGAAGTGGAGAGAAAGACTGAAGAGGATGAAGATGACAAGCTGCACTGCTGGCCACCTAAATCCTCCCTCAGCAAAACAGGAGGCAGCAGCAGCAGCAACAGCACAGGTACAGGCACAGGCACAGAAGCTACATAAAAATGGAAAGACCGACTGCTTATTGACAGTTTAATTTCACGTGAGGTCTAAAAGTGGGTTTTAAGTGAATTGTTCATATTTTTGGTAAAATATCACAGAGGTTCAGGATCGAACAGTAACATTTCGTTCTACTAGAAATGAGCTGATCTAGAATCAGTTTTGTGGCAGGACCGGTCGTAAATACAGAGGTGTCTGAACCAAGATCTGTTTTCTTCAGCCCTGATGTCTGCCAGGGAAGTTTTGGCTACTTTAATGTGCCTCATCTGTGCAATTATGTACATGCAGGGGCAGGAAGTCAGGTAGTGGAGGCCGTGATGAAAATGTGGCCTCCTCCAGCTCCTCCCACTTCTACAGCGCCTCCTGCGCCTTCAGGTCATCGTGGCTCAGGAGCCGACAGAAGCTCCTCCAGTACAAGCACTCAAGAGCATGTGGGAGAATTCCGTGCTCAGGAAACTCCGCCAGGCGCTTCACATGTTCAAGCACCCAAGTCAAGTGGTTGTGCCCCACATCCAGCAGGTCTGTGCTTATAATAGACTGAATTTTTATAATAGGCTGAATTGTTAGGTATATGCCATTAAAATCATTGTCATTCTGTTCATTATTCTTGTATCAGTAAAGACTATGAATAGTTGCTACTTTCATAAACACAATGAACCTTTTACTTGCTATAAGCGATGAGGAGAAGTCTAGCCATTCATTCATAACAGCACAATCTGGCTTAATAATGGGTTTAGTTTGGTAGCTAGCTGGATACATTCTCATATAATTGTATAGGTAAGATATATATTGTCATGTTTTCATGTGTCGTTAGCTAACCTTTCATTTCTTCAGGGTTTAGAAAACTAGACTGAAAAGCCTTAGAAAATATGCATAAATATTGATAATCATTATTGAATGATTTGGAAATATATACCACAATACATTATAGACCTACAACAATTTGTTAAAAATGTATACTATGGTTTGTAGCTCTGTAATATGTTCATGTCAATTTTTTATTTTTTTTTAACTATTAATGATCAAAAAATTAAACAACAATAATCAAAGAGAAGATTGAAACTTTTACTGAATTCAGTTTTCCCTACATCATCCAGGTTCCACAGAACAAAGACCGGAAGCCACTGTGCGGATAGCACAGTGTGTGGATGCTGCTGAATGCCTTGAACCCCAAGCTTTGCCCAGTGGAGCTCCTGCCCAGCAGCCTGACCACAATGTGGACAAGACCAGCAACAATGCGCTTGCTGCAAATGAGGAAGAGAATACATCAAATCCTTCACAGCAGTACGTTTTATAGCTTTTGTGTTGTCCATGCACCAGTTTTTTTATTCAAGCGAAGTCTTTAACGCCTCCAATTCCATTTTATTCTCTCTTTTTTTTAGAATGCATAAACCAGTCCAGCCTCCAGAGATAGTGGCTAGCCAGTTCCAGGGAGGCAGCCCTCAGCGTCCACCCATTCCACTGGACAGCGCAGTGTGGAGCAAACCGGTGACCGCTGAAACAGTTTTGGAGGACCTGGTGCTGGACTGCAGCTTGCCTCAGTCCTTGCAGCTGCCGGAGGACTATGATGACACGGCTGGTATCGGCAAATGGGGAGAGCAGCTGGTCTACTCGTTCCTCACACACTGGAGAGAAAGCGGCGGCGGACCCAGAGAGATCACCTGGTACAACCAAAGTGGCGAGAGCGGCCAACCGTGCGACTTCAAGCTGACCTTTGCAAACGGCCAGGGTGGCATGCGAGAGGTTTTTGTGGAAGTGAAGACGACAGTGAAGCTGGAGAAGCACTTTATCCACCTGTCAGCCAACGAGCTGGACTTTGCCCTGAAGGAGAAGGAGAAGTATCACATATACCGAGTGTACGGAGCTGGAGATTCCCAAAACGTCCGCCTCTGTCGCATCAAAAACCTCGCTCAGCACCTACATTCCAAAACACTGGAACTGTTCTTGTTTGTGTAGCGCCGTAATGTTTTAAAGTTTTTTACATTTGTGTTCTTATTTCTGTCAGTAATTGCACTGATATTAATACAACTCACCACTTTTACACATTCACAATTTATATAGTTTTAGATGTCGTGCCGTCACGTGTTTTGGGTCATTTTTAATTTTATTCACAGCACTGTATTTTGAAATGAAAATTCATATTAATTTATATTCACCACAAAAATCAGAACAAAACTGCATGCCTTCCTCTTTCTTCAGTTACAGAGTCTAAATGTGTTTGATTGTTTTTATTTGAATTAAAGGTAAGCATTAAAGTGATTATTGTTGATCAGTGATCATGAACAGTGCTTATCTTTCTTTTTTAAGTAAGTAAAAAATATTGTTGAGTGTACTCAGATGTCTTTGTGGGTAGGATGAAGCAACAAAGCCTTGTGCTTACTGTCCTTGAATGAACTTTCAGATCCAACATTAAAGGAAATCATCACTAGTCATTTTCATAATTTCCTCAATGTGTACCATTGTCATCGAGTTGTGTTACAACATGGGCATTTAGTTATCTTTACTTTCAGTATTTTTAATGTGATATATATTTCTTGGTGCCTAAAAAGCAGAAGGAACTGTTAGGAAATGAAGAATGTTTCCTCTGAAACGTATTGTGTTGAGCATCTGCATAACACAGTGATGAACTTTAAAGCTTTATTTCAGTTGTGATGCAACCACTGAGTAACAGGCGCTCTGAATTAGGTTACAGCAGTTTGGCAGAGACATCAGTGTGATAAAGGGCCCTTGAAGTTCAGCCTCTAAAGCTGCATCCTTTCAATAGCATTATTTTATTTCAGCAAGAAAGAGAGGATAATATTATTGACATATAACTGTAGGATACCGACCTAACAAAAAATCAGCCACACCTCTGCATATATTCCTCAGCACTGTTGTCCCTCTGCCTTTTCCATTTTATTTATGAACTACTGAACTTAGTAATAAAGCTAATGAGTGTAAAGAAACACCTGTGACACATACTGTTGTGGCCTCGTGATTAGGGAAATGCCCCTGCAATTGGGTTTAAATTCCAAGACTCAAACACTCCTGTATGAGACATTTTACACTTTATCCACAAATGAGACCAAAGACCAAAACAGTTATAAAGTGTTTATACCTTGTTTAAACAGGGCCTTTCGAAATATACTTACTAAATATAAATGTATACTTTTATGACAATTAAATTTGATTTATACGTCCACAGGAAGCAAATTTTACATAGTCATAGTTGGGCACTTCTACACATATGAGAGCATGGATAAAAAATTACGAATCCTAAATATAGACATTACTAGACTCTAATAAGAGACATATTGTTTTCTACTCCATGGACTGCTGTTTACACAATAAAAAGCTTATTAGCAGACAACAGGCATCGCGCGGCCTTTAATCTGTTTATTATTGGCTGAGGGGTTAGAAGGTGTGGGTTTTCGCAGCTCATGGACGCTGCTATTGGTGGAGGATCGTTGAAGGCGGGACTTTCCGTCAGCTTTCTAATGAAGACGCGGGAGGAGACTCGCAATGGGTGTGGCTTCTGGCAGGCAAGTGGGGATCTTCTATTGGCTTGAGCGTGCCGGGGGGCGTGGCCAGTCAGCAGCTCTGTGAAGCTTTGATTTCGGATCAGGAGCTGCTTAGCCCAGACAATAGAGCAGGGAGAGAGAAGAGAGACTGGGGGACAAACGGAACCAGAAAAGGTCCAGATGCGCATTGAGAAGAGACAGGACAACATTAGAAATAAAGAGCGAGGGGGAAGGAAATAAATGGTCTGCCTTTGCCCGTCTGCAGGGGTGTTCGTGGCGTGAAGGGGCAGGTTAGGACGCCCGGCTGGTTGAAAACGGATTTGATGGTGAGTAAATCACTGCAAAGGCTGCATGTCACCTGCGCTACAGTGCCACCAAAAGTGTTGCATTTAAGAAATCAAGTGCCAGAGAGTTTTTGTTTGATCACAAACCTGTTTGGATCGGGGCTGCTGGGGCTGTTTGTAAATACAAACCTGCTGGAGCATTTCAGCAGCACTGCAGACAAGTGCCATTCATTCTCTAATGAATGAAAAAGGGGTATATCTCCACACAAATGGTATGCAGAATACATCGATTTCTGATCAGACTCCCAGTCATCATAGATAAAAACAGAAGCTACTTAAATGAAGCGTGCACTGACAATTACGAGAGCAGCCTCTGCTTTAGAAGACTCAGCTCTGCTGGCCTGCATTGGGGTCAGTCTGTGTTGCTGAGCTGCTGGAGAGGATGAGTCAGGATCCTGTAGGTCATCCGGTGGCTCAGCCAGGAGATAAGGCAAAACAAGACAGTTTACAGTGAGAATATAAAATAAGAATGAGGAGAACAGATTAGTCCTGCAGATGGAAGATCCAGTAGGTGAAAGCAGGCCCACTACAACAGCTAAACAAGCCTGTAAAACACGGCACACATGCACATCAGGGACTGAGTGTGTTTGTACTGCCCAGGATAAAAGGAATGGAAAGGGAACTTCTTACCAGACCAGCAGTGACCATTATTCATACAACCTGAGAGAATAAACAGTACAGCTGCACCGTTTTCAGTTTTATGTATTTATTTGTGTGGTCTACAGACAGATTTCCTTTTTGATTTTCAAAATCAGGGTCAAGCCTAGAAGAAATTAGGGCTTCATTATCAACATATAAGGACTGTGTTTTTATATATTATGTAAAACGTAGTTTTTCTGAGTCTAAAACCGTCCTAAGAAGCCTTTAATCGTTTTAAGGCCTAATCTGGGTCTATAGATCTGGGTCTAAGCCACCTCTGGGTGGGGATGATTTCTTCTATGCCATCTGCAAGAGAAGGCCATTAACTTCAAGAGGCGTCTGATGAAAAGAGGCTTGTGATGGCATGCAGCACTGGCTGGGGATGTAGGACACACAGACTGTTTGCTCACTGTTTATCTCATAGATTTCATTTCAAGGACGAACGCGGTGCTGCGGAAATTTATGCAGATGTGGCATTGTTCGTTTTTGGTGTGTGCTTTCTTTTTGTTCCTTGGGATGATTTAAGCAGCTGCAGGTGTGTGTTATTATGTGCTTGGTCATAAATAACATTTTCTGTTGGTCCCTGTGATCAGCAACAATTGAATTCAGAAGAAAATTATTACTCTGATTTACAAGTTTTAAATATATATATATTGAATATGTGATGTGATTTAAAAAAAAAACAGTGCCTAAATATGCCCCCAAATATGCTCCCAAAACTCAATGCCCTGAAAAAATATATAAATTTAAACCTGTAGTCTTACTGTATAGTTTACACTAAACTGGGGTACAGGGGTAATACAG
The DNA here is from genome assembly GCA_037832545.1 of Rhabdalestes septentrionalis. Classification (NCBI taxonomy): domain Eukaryota; kingdom Metazoa; phylum Chordata; class Actinopteri; order Characiformes; family Alestidae; genus Rhabdalestes; species Rhabdalestes septentrionalis. The sequence goes on along the minus strand of JBBMFX010000101.1, from coordinate 28,194,558 downwards.
GGGTAATAGCTGTATGAAAAATACCTAAATTATTACCCCTCTATAGACTGTACTGTAATTAATGCACGCATGTTTTCTATGATATGCGCTGCTGTTTTCTTTGGTGTAAGCGGGAAAATACAGTAATAATTTAATTTACAGTAATAAAAAAACAGGGCTTTAAGAAGAACAAAACGAAAAGTACGAGAACACTCAGACGCTCCACGGGGGAAATTCACAGAGCAGCAGCAAATCAGCATCAAGGAGAAATATATAGACCTTCTCGGATTGGCTACTTTCAAAAGTCCAGCACATTTCACCATCTCAAGGTGTTCTCTGGACAGCACCACAAAATGTACTATCAGATTTTATATGGAAATGTAGCTGTGAATTTACGTGAATAAATGTTATAACATTTCAAAATTATATTTTTTGTAATAATTTGGCAATAAAATTATATATTTTATATTGCCAAAAAAAAAGCTGTGATGTCTGGGCTTTGTTCGACACGGCCCTAGTCCTCTGGCTGCCTCGTGCGCCCAAACATAAACATCTAGCAAGAGGATAATGGACGTGGCAGATGAGGCCTGGATGGCACAAAAGAAAAAAAACTGTGGAGGATTGGGGGGGAGGGGGTTGGGGTTCTTGAACAATTATTAGCTTTGTTCTCAGAAAAAAGCCGCGAGAGACTTAATATCTGCAATGACTGAAACAAGTGTGTGTGTGTGTGTGTGTGTGTGTGCATGTA
>JBBMFX010000101.1:28159685-28180088 GCA_037832545.1 Rhabdalestes septentrionalis | reverse complement strand
AGAGAGGGAGAGGGAGAGAGAGAGAGAGAGAGAGAGAGAGAGAGAGAGAGAGAGAGAGAGAGAGAGAGAGAGAGAGATTGAACACCAATTAACCATTCCAGCTGCTTCAAACAGCAAGATACAAAATCTCTCAAAGCAGACTGTACACAGAATCTGTATGTGATGCCACATAAAACGTTTCTCTCCCTAAAGAGCCTTTCAGTGGGTGGTTCATATTTGTGAAAGTTTAAGGATCCTCCACATCATGTCGAGCAGGGGTGTCAAACTCTGTTCCTGGAGGGCCAGCATTCAGCCTGTTTGATGGTTCTCCTCCTCAAACACATCCACCAAACCTGACAATTACCTGGCGAAGTTTCGGAGCAGGGAAAATAACCAAATTGTGTTGGATCCCGGCCCTCCAGGACCGGAGTTTCACTCCCCTGATGTAGAATTTCTGATTTACAAAAATGGCTCCTAAAGGTTCAAAATGGTTCTCCAAAGGTTCCTAAAGGTTGACGATGCACTCCGAGCATGCTTGATTTATCCAAGTCATTTTCACAAACTTTATATTATTCTCTACATGCTCAAACATGTTCCCCTCCGATTTCACCATCAGGTTTAAGAGATTTTCGCTTCTGTCTGTTCTCAAGCTTGGACAGGTTTGCTGAGTAAATCCAGCCAAAAGTGCAGCTGTTAACAGACTGTCAGGCACAGAGGCAGCAACACAGCCATTTTGATAACATTTTTTGTTTTTAACACTAGAAAACCTGGAATTCCATAACTACTGAACTCCAAAAATCCACTGGACTCCTGTCGCCAACACTAAGAGGTTGCAGGCCAACATGTGCCTCCTCCAACACACATAAAGCTCCACTTGGAGATGCACCTAATCTAACAGATGTCTGCAGTGGCCAACCTTTCATGGAGAGGAATGCCCCGACCCACCCAGAGAGAGAGAGAGGGGCCAATTGTGCTCTCCTGGACTTCTTGCCACAGAGGGCTATGGCACCAAAGCAGATAGAATTTGGCTCATGATGATTCACCCAATGTTTAGTTGCACCATTCAGGACTTAATAATGCAGTGAAAATCTTGCCTTTTTAAAAGCTAAACCATCAACAAATTTGACTTAAATTAGACATTTTAAATATCCATTTAAGCTACCTGAATTTTAACTGCTTGTATTCAAAAATGTGTATTATTTAAATATTAAATATTTTAATAAGAGTATATTAGTATAATATTGGATTGTGATAGTATAATGAATTCTAAATATATTTAACAGAGCATACTGAGGAAAACTGTTCGTTGTGTGGGCAGAAGTGTGACTATGAACATTCAATGGGGCCCCACCATCTACTGCACCTCACTTCCTCCTAACTGCCTTAAGTATTCAACTTTATGTCTCAACTTTGTCCAGATATAGTACCCTCTTGAGCAAACCCTGTTCAAAACCACCAACACGCCATAACAAATGCAATTTTGTACCATAACCTGTATTGTCTGTCCTATTCCATTCTACTGCTCAGGTTTTATTCTATTCTGAATTATTCCATCTCACTGAACTTGTTGAAAGGAAGAGCCTACTTCTGGAGAAACACGCATTAATGATTTTTACATGTGTAACACTGAAAATAACCACCTCAGCCTCTTCTGTGTGTTAAAGAGGACCGTGTAAACAATGTGCAGAACAGAAAATGGACCATTGCTGTTTCAAAAGACACTCACCTGACTGCACTGAACACATGTAGTGAAACTTGTTAGGGCAGCCTTTAAAAAAGCATCCCAATGTGGCCCCAGTTGTCTGACAAACAGAGCAAATCTGACAAGATAGAATGCAACAACATGCATAAATGAGTGAACATAAAAGTGATCAAAAACACTCAATTCAGTTTAAAGCTTTAAGCATACACCAAGTTATTCAGACCTGTGTTTGTTCAAAATTTGCATCAATATTTTTGCACTGGAGTACAAGTTTGTGCAAAATTAAAGATGGTGCTTACTAGAGGTCAACCGATCTATCGGACGGGCGATATATCGGCCCTATATTTGGCATTTTTCAATATATCGGCATCGGCCCATATCCAAGTGCACTACGCCGATTTACAGACCGGCACTTCTGCGGGCAGCCCAGTATTATTGCAGCTGTGGAGGCCCATGCTGCTTGTCCTGGACCCCAACCTCTGTTTCCAGTGAGAGAGTATTTAGTGAGATTGGAATGATCTATGACAAGAGTAGGCTCACTGGAGAAAACGTTTGCGTTTCCTGCACGACGACCTGCAGCTCTTAAACTGGGAGTACTGGGTGGGAGGAGAAAGACTCAGAGACTGGAAGTGAGATTAAAATTGAACATAATACAAAAAGGAATGTGCATGTTAAAAATTTTACCTCTAAAAGATTTTGATGCTGCTGTGTTTATTGTTTGCAAGTTTAAGTCATTGTTTAATTGTATTGTTACTGTTAAGATTTGTTTTTGTTATACAAGTTTATATTTATAAGTCATTATTCAATAAATGGCAAGTTTTTTGTGTTATTAGTGTGATATTTTACATCCAATAGAGGGGGAAACATTCAATTATTAGGCAAAAAAACATCGACAGCATATATCGGCCATAGGCTGACCCTGACTCCAAAATATCGGTATCGGCATCGGCTACTGAAAAACCCATATCGGTCAACCTCTAGTGCTTACTACTGTTCGAAGTATATTTAAGATTGTTTAACAACTTGGTAACAAATTGGTTTGAGGCAAGTTGGTGTTGCATGCACGCATTTTCTACATTTACTGGTGGAATCTAAGCTTTCATTGTTATATTACTTGTGGGGAAAAACACAAACATGCCTTGGTTGATTTTCGCATTGAAAATGAGTAAAGAAGGGGCCTCATTTTTTAAACTTACAGAACTGTGCAAAAGTCTTAATCACCTGCAAAGTTAATTCATGAACCCTGCTGAAATGAGCAGCGAATGTTTATTAATACATTCATTAATAGTAATACACTAATTACCACTAGAATTAATTTAAAAAAGTGATAATCTACAATACAGTGATTATGAGTAGCATATCAATGTTTTCTTGTGGAAGTCCAGTATAATTTAAAACAGCTTTGCTTGAATCTGTACTTTGTTAAAAATCAATACTTCATTAAAATTTCAGTTACATTTTTAAAAACAAAATTACTATTTTTACTGTCTTCTTATTTGTTTACATTTATTCTTTGTTAACTTTACTAGCTGAAAGACACCATCACAGTAAAATGTCTTTAATGTGAGTAAGACAGTCACGTACATGAAACATACTTTCTAAGTTTGTTCTTAAGGCAAGTTCTTACGATGCAAGCAAGAAATCTTACCGTTTCCTTTGCGATCTTAACAGCTTTCTCAAGCCCGTAGAGCTTCCCTCTGACAAGAAAGACGCCAGCCGACCATATTCCACATTCCTCATGGAACCAGTACTCACTGGCTTCGAGTGGCACTATGGGGGGGCTGTACCAGTCTTTTACCATGTCCACCCTGGACCTTTTATGTGCAGGGCTACAAGAAAGGTCACCTTCACTTGACCATCCTTGAAAGGCCCCGAGAGCAGCTGCCTCGCGGAGCTTGCGGTGACCCTTACGAGTCCAGCTGGTCTTAATGGGAGCTGCATGTACACTGCCATTGGCCATGTGAGAGGAGTCTGTGTCACTAGAGTCATCCCCTTTTATCTCCTGTGCATTAACAGGAGTTTTTGACACTGGCCTGAAGCCATCAGGATAGTAAGGTCCATGCAAGTCCCCCAAGTCCATAGCATTGGCAGAACCTCCACACAGGCAGCAGACCAGAGCGCCCAGCTGATCAGCCTCTGTGGAGATGCGGCCATACTGGAGACATGGTGTTGTAGGTACGGCCCCAGAGACAAACGTGGAGGGCACTTGCTCCTTTCCCTTATTCAGCCTCTCACTCTCCTCGGGATAGTTGACGACCGTGCAAGAAGGATACGTTTTCATTTCCACATGAACGAAAGGTGAGAAGGTCTCATCTCGCTTCTCTTTCCTATCCTCTTTATAGTTTGCGTATTTGAGCTTTATCTCTGGCTCCTGAGGAGAGAAAACAGAGCCCTGGCCACCTTTATGCTTTTTCCTTTTTCTTTTGGGTGTGTGAACTTTCTTTGACCTTGGTGAGACTTTGTTACTTTTATGTAATGCTTTCTGTTTTGAAGGACTCCTCGTGCAAAGCCCTTGCGCAGGCAGTGCAGTCTGCTTTCTTACCCTTACCGGGCACTTGTTTGAAACTCTCGGCCGTTTCTTTGATTTCTTGCCACGTTTTACTGGTTTGAGTAATGTCTCTGCTGTGTGCTCGGGTGAACATTTTGAAACACTTTCAGAACATGAGGTAGATAGTCTGCTTTCTGAATAGTTTAAATCAACAACACCTGCTTCTTCTTCTTTCTCCTGTAGTTGTGCAGGCTTTTCAGAAGTTTCAGGCGTGAGGGGAGTGCACACTTCATCCAGAACATCTTGGCTACTGCTGTCAAATGACACATCTTGCTCAGAGCCCAAATGAGTAGTATCAACTGCCTGAGAGTTCACACCCTGTGATTTTTTTGTGGACGAGGCATGACTGGATCTGTACCTGATGGGGCAGATTTTCTGAACAATTGCCTCTAACCTCTTACCTCTTCTACTTCTTGGGGGAAGCTTTCTTACAAGAGTTTCCTTTTTGTCAGGCAAACCACTGCTCACCTGCGTCTTCCTATTTGTTAGCGTGCGTCTCTTTGCTTTCTCTTCTTTTCCCTCAGACAAATCACTGCTGTGTTCTGTCTGTTCTGGTGTGCATGTGTCAACAGTACTCCCTGTTAGTTGACTGCTAATGCTGGTATTGAATCCTGATGCAACCTCGGTGATATATGACAAATCTGTCTCCTCCACACTCGTTGTTGGATCAGACTCCCCCTTGTCTATTTCGTCCTGCCTAGTGTTGTTTGTTTCTATGAAGGAATTCATCTGCTCACTTGGAGATCTTACAAAGAAAACATCCTTTATTTCATCCAGTGAAGCAACAGGGGGCGACACGGGATCCTCCAGTGTACTAATAAAGTCTTGGTTTAATGAAACGGCAAGGCTTGCAGGTGCCTGACTGTTTTGTAAAATAACTGGCTCCTCTGATCTGGAGATGAGAAACAGAACCTCGGGGTTACCGTTCCTTTGCTGATCCTCAGCGTTTGCAATGTGTCCAGCTGGGAAGCTCCCATCAAAAGCACATGCATCCCACAAGCCACTAACACTGCCATTCTGCATCTCGTCCAGGCTGATGGGAATCTTGCAGTCGTTAAGGTTGCTCTGCTGTAAAGATTTGAGAGCTTCCAAAGCAAGGCTTTCAGCATCTTGTATGCCACCGATATCATGAGCCTGCTGAAGATAACAGAGCCCTGCAACATTCTCAACAACCTGCGCTGGTGTGACAAACTCGAATGAGTTGGCACAGCCTGCCAACCCAACTGGAACAGAGACCTGCTGGAGGCAATGCTGGTCCATCTCCACACAGAGCGGAGCCCCATCTGTGTCCGTGACCAACTGACCAGCATTGTAAGCAGTGGGGGGCAGAGAGAAAGTCTTGCTTAGCGGAACCCCGTAAAGCTGGGGATGCTCCAAAAGTGGATTGGGAGACGAAAAAACATGAGACCTGCTCACATAGGAGAGTGTGACAGTCGTATTGGAAAACGCATTGTCCAGTTGGATCTGGTCACTGGGCTGGGGCAAGGGATTGGAATCATCTGCTGGGAGCACCATCCCATTGCTGGTCCCAGAACTCACATACCAGCTTGGTGGCTGGACAACATGCAAGGCCTCTATCGGGTTGGCTTTCAACAGACACTCTTCACTGTTCCTTGTCAGGTCGAAGACACTGGGCAGGCTGCAGGCAGAAGAGAGTTCCTGAGGCTGAAGACCATCTGAGTTACCAGGTGGCTGTTCCATATCAACTGCAAGCGTAAAAACTTGATATTACAACTCAATAATTTTGTTGGCCAAACACAGCTATAGATGTAAACAAAATAACAGCAGCAATGTGGAGTGGAGTGCTGCGGCGCAGCTCATTTTCTGAGTCACTCCTGAATGGATCTGGAGGTCACAGGGTGCTCCTCACATTTTGCAATGCTAACTGTTAGTGTAAAGGGGCCATCTGTCACACACACACACACACACACACACACACACACACACACAAAGTGTGAACAGGGTGAAATTCTCTTTCTACATTTGACGCATTCACCAAATGAAGCAGTGGGCAGCCAGTGACACAGGACCCGGGGAGCAATGTGTGAGGACAGTACTCCGTGGTGCCACTACCAGTCCTGGCAATCAAACCTACAACCTTGCGATTGCTAAGGCAACTCAACAACCACCAGACGACCAACTGCCCAAAAAGAATCATCTGAAGGGGGGCACGCTGGTTTGAACTGGGGATAATTAATACATGTTTAAGTAAACTAAGTTAGTGTTAAATATTCATAACACCTAATGATTTCTCTTATCGTGACAAACACGGTTATAAAATCTCTAGCTGAGGGGCTGGGAATCATACAGTTGTTAGCACAAATTCAGTGGACTGTACGTAAATTTAGCAGTTTAATGAGCTTAAAACTGGGTTTTGGTTAAGATGTTACCACGTACCGGACACCAAATAGAACCTATTTTTTTAAATCAATAAACTACAGCTACAGAGTGTGAGTAAATGTGACAGGCTCGCTTGAGGGATGACAAGTTGCCCAGTAGAAATCTGGGTGTTTGGACAGGACGGTACTGGACACAAAGATAATCTCATGACAAACTGGACACTCAGCCCCCAGACAGCATACACTTTAACTGTGGTCTTTACTGTGTTGAAGCTAACGTTTAAGCTTTGTCAACAACTGCAACAGAGTTTTTGCTGGTGATACATCGCATTCTTAAATCTATCATTAAAGATTTTCTGTTGATTTTGGACGAATTATAGCCACAGTCCCCCTGTCAAAAGTCGGAGATCTGAAAAACACTCGTAGCACGTTTTGCTTGCTAATGCTAATAAGCTAACTTACCATCTCTCCTCTACCAGCCTCATCGTAAGTGTTAGCTCGTTATGGATACAGTGGTATTTTTTCATCTATACATATAAACCTCGGACTAACTTAGGGCACACAGAGTTGTTAAACACAAAAAATCTCAACACTGACAGCTTGCTAACTTAGCCTTGTAGGCTAGTTTAGCCTTGGTAACGTTAGCAACAGCGTTCCCCCAGCCAGGTGGGCTCTAGGTTCTAGAGAGAACGATTGAGTTTTCCGGTTTAAAAAAAGAAATCCAGAAACCTACAACAGCCAGGGCAAACAGGTAAGTTACCAGGCTAGTTAACTGAGAGAGGACCAGACTGAGGTGAAAAAGCCCGACCACACTGTGAGGGCAGAGACTGAATCAGAGCTGAAGCTAAAGCATTCGTTCAGCTGAAAACAAAGGGAATGCATTAAAACTTACCCGAGAGGAGAGGTGGGGGTTAATGTTTCCGAATTAAGAAACCAGCCCAAACCCCATTTCGACAAAGGCTTCCTTTAAAAGCATACAAGTCTCTAATAATGTAGTCTTACTGGTTTTAGGCAAGATCATACACAAGTAGGAGATTCTCCCACTTTGAAGTCTTCTCTCCATGGTAAGGCTAACCAGCACCGTCCGAGTCGTGCTAATCACCAGAGTTGTCAGTGATGAAGCCATTAGAGAGAATTATGGGAGATGTAGTTTCTTTAGCTTCATATGGATCACTTCAGAATATAATCTTCCGTAAGAGGGTTAAGTGTGAAATTCAGTATTGCATTTGTGGCATATGGTGGGCTAGTGTGTTAGGGAGTTGAACTGTCCTTGGGCTCAAGTCCCAGGGCTCCAACCGGCACCACTAACAACCCTTGATTAAGGTACGGTCCCCGCACACTGCCTACTAGTTAACTTGTTGAATAGGTTAAATGTAGAGAACTTTTGTGGCGTTTTCACACCAGACTATAAGGGGCCAATTTAATTTCAAACTTACTGACATGTAGATAATGAATGCTGGAGCAATTTAAAATGTTCCTTAAGTTACTTTTAATGCCTTTGCCATCGATTCGTTCATTCTTAGTAACCCACACTAAGACTGTTGGTACCCGGAGCCTATCCCGGGACCAACAGGCACTAGGCAGGGACTTACCCTGGGTGGGGTGTCAGGCCAACTCTGTAATGCCATGTCAAAAGATTTCAATCCACTATACTACCTTTTAAAATTGTGTGTGGTCGAATGTGAAAGATTTATAGCCAACATAGAGGGTGCAAAAATATTTATTGCTAATAAACCTGTTGTCAGTTGGTGTACATTTGTGGTATATTTACAATAACAATGTATCGAGGAATGCAATTGTTAGCAAAAAAAAACAAAAAAGACACTTAAATAAATACAAGGAACTGCCACTGGACAATACTACAGTCATTATCAGCTTGAAGGGTGAAAAACAGAAAAAAACAAAAAACAAAACCTTGACCTCCCAATCAGTGGACTGACCATCATGATTACATAAAGGAAACCCTATATAAATTTCTATATATAATTTAACACTAGCCAATGTCCTCCAGACAAAATATGAACTCCAAGCTTTAGCTTCAAAATGGTCCGATACTTAAACATTCAGTAATCGGCATGTCCGGGTACACTTCGGGGTATTAAGCAGTCAAATTTGTCCAATTTCACTTTGCTGTCTAATTGCGTTTCAATAAGAAGCTGGAGGGAATGTGAATACCATATCTAGAGTAATAAGGAAGTCTGCAGGTATGATTGTTTCTACTCTTTATTAAGTAAGTATAATCTGAGTCATTACATATTTATTTATCCTTTGGCTATTCACACATACTAAAGAGTTAAAACAGTAGCTTACACGGTCAGTTTTAGTGTATGCATGGTAGATGCTTAATTAAAAACAAATATTTACATTAAGACATGGTAATAAAAAAAAAATATCACAGTAACTGAAGTGCACAGAATGCAGACTACAGACATCAAATTCAAAACTTCATACCATGTTTAATATATGCTGTGTGCAGTGACCAGTGTGTTTCTAAGTGATTATACTGCTGGGCTAAAATATTGTGGGCCTCTTTATAACATGCAGCAAGTCAAGGTGGCGCATCAATGTCAGAACTCCTTAGTGTCCTTGTTGTCAAACAAGTGGAGTCTTTGCTCTGCTGTCAAGCCTTCCTTGAGACTCTGAAAGGAAAACAAAGACAGTAGAAGGAAAGGTCATTTCTGTGGACCACTGTGGTTCCTTTAACATGGACGGTGATCTCAGGGACATGCTGATAGCAAGCATTCTCTAATAAGTAAACAAGAGACAGCCCACTTGTCCGTGAACATGAGGGAACTTTCACTTCCCCGTTAAGCGACATGCAGATCCTCTTTATTTACTCGATTTTTGCTGCAGAAGAACTGGAAAATCGTTGTGCTGAATCCAGTTCACTCACATTTTTGTTTGAAATGAGGAAGGATATGAATGGCCATCGGGAAATAAACATGCTTAATTGTAGGACTGTGAAAAAGCAGTACTTCTGTCACCCTGTCCTACAAAAGCAAATTCCAGTCCCACTATAACACACTTGATGAGAAACGTTAAGAAATACTGAAAAAAAGGAAGAGAAATTGTATTTATTTAATAAATAAACGGGTTTGAAGAAAAATTCCTTTCAAACAAGATGTGTGTAGGTCTTCTATAATTAAATAGTACATTAAACGTAACAGTTTAACGAATCCACACGCACAGGCTATGGAGTTTCCTCTGTGATTCAGTCATTTGCTGTAACACATGGATATGAAATAACTCACACTGTCAGTGTCAAATTTCCTGTTTAAAAATGCATAGACATGCAAGGCCGCCGGCAGAATCGTTTCAGAGAATTTCTTTGAGGAGAATTTCAACTTGATTATGATATTAGATTGGTCAAACGCTAGATGGCACTCTTGAGTCCAAAACAAATTTACTTTTGGAGCAAATTGAACTTTTGGGCAAAGCCATCTCCTATGTCTTTTTTGTATTAAGAAATGCACTTATTTTTCAAAACAAACCAGCATAAAATATTTTGCAAACAAAATAACCAGAGTATAGAAAAATACAGATTAAAGTTAGTCTATTTATTGATTGTGATAAACAAATATATAGCCTAAGCACAAACTTATACATGTCATAAATTTTCTCAAATGTTATAAATTATGTTCATCCAAATATGTGTGACCTAGATGTGAAAATAATGTTATTAACAAAAAACAGGACAGGAAGAGGAATTTCAAACCAATGGTACAGTTTAGGACGTTGAGGATAATCACAATTTTGGTTGTGTTTTCGAGGCCCTGGTCCCAAGTGTGTTACAATGAGGCTGAAACTAAATTCTGAACGGAGGGTCAATATTCAGGCCTATGCTGACCTTCTGGCTTGGAGTGTGAATAACTGGACTGACAAATTGATCGGAAACAAACAAAAATAAGTGCACAGCCAATTCGAAACATTTCAAAGTTACATCCAAATTTCAGTTACTTTGTGAGTATAGGGCGAGTGTGGAGTTGACTGCAGATGCAGGGGATGACATCAGTGGCTCTGAGTGCACGTGATTGGACAGTGTAACAAGATAATGCATGCAAAGGCCCCCAAAAGTAATATGCTTCACAGGTGGTCACTGTCTGCTTATTACTTCATTAAGCCTTATCTGACGTGTCCAAGTGTCCTCAGCAGAAAGTTGGGAGAAAAGCTGCTGTTCCCTGTCTGTCTATTCCCAATCCAACTGCCTAAATTTGGCAGTCAATAGGTCTTCACCTTTAAGTCTTTAGCTGTCCCAGGGCATGTCACGACTCACAGACTGAGGGAAAGGGGGGAGACACACAAACACAAACACAAACACAAACAGCCACACCACTGTGTGTTAGAGGGGGAACGTTCAAAACCACACTTCTCACCATTACTTACCAGGCCTTCTCCTGCAGAAAGTAACATATAGGAAAAGCTGAAGCAACAGAAATCCCCCAGACTACATCACTAAACAGAATATTATGAGTGGTATAAAATAGTGCTAAAAAGTCTAAAAGTATATTCATATAAATATATCTACAGGCATGTATAAGTGGCAAGCTATGGGAATAAAGGATTCAGGAGACCATTAGTGTTTTTCAAATTTACAAAAATGAAGCGTAAACAGAATTAGAAATAAATACAGACTGCACAGATTCCTCCTAAAATTCAATCTCAGTAACCCGACACCTACCTTTGACCTCATGGCACGCTCAGAGCGTTTTGCAGCAGCTGCCGCCATCTTCAAAATGTCAGGGTTGCTCTTTGATTTCATGATGTCTGAAAAGGTAAGCAAAGTCAATAATGTGATAAGAAGGAAACAAAAATGTGCAATAAAGCAACACACGCAAATCCTTGCTTACACCAAGCTTAAGGGCTATCGCTGGGCTTGAAGCCCCCGAGACTGTAGAGAAGGAGCAGAGATCATACCGTAACCTCCCCGCTGCACCTCCTCTGGCGTAGGCTCTCCCCGGGCCTCGTGAGCCAGTTGCAGCTGATCTCGCAGCCGTCCCAGGTCACGCTCAGCTTTGGCCTTCACGATGCTCAGCTCTGTGTAGATGTCTTTATACTTATCTGTTGCATACTTCTTATCCTAGAGCACCAATATAAAAATCAGTTGGGAACACAGATTGGAATGGTCAAAACGTATTGTAAATGTCGCGGGTGCACGGGTATGACTTATGTATTAAACACATACTCTTTGGGCGGCTTGTAGTTCATCTTTTAACGAGTTTATCTCTTGTTTCAGATACTGCACTTCTGACTCCTTCACCCTCAGCATTACCTGTAAACAAGCAGTCTAAGGTTACAATCGAATATAAGAATTTTGTACATGTGTGTAAAGAAAAAGAACATATCACAGACCTCTAGCTCATAGAGCTCCTTCCCCTGAATAACTGTTCCAGCTTCTCCCCCCTCTTCACTGGCCATTGATCTCATTTTAGTTATCTCAGCAGCCAGACGGTTATTCAGCTCCTTTTAAAACAAAATGAAAACAGTTGGAATTATAGTAACCATGTTAAACCAAATGGCGAAATCTTTGCTGACTGTTACAACTGTTGTACATTAATAACAACCATAACCAGAACAACAATAAGAAAAATATTAATAATAAAATACACAACATATTAAGGTAAATACCGTTCTGAAAATTATTAATTAAGACTTCTCCTGGAGGATGCAACTATGTGATCATTTCATAAATTACAATATAATATGATTGTTCTTTTTGGGTAGACATCAGGGGAAACAAATGCCCAAATCATAAACAACTTCTGTAAAATAACTGCCTACAGTGCACTGTAAGAAGTGGCCAATATGCCAATCATAATTTATTGAGTTGTTTTCTATCCGTTCTATGATTTTGCATGACCTTTGTTTTGTTTTTTTGGGGTTTTTTTTTTAATTTTTTTAAATGTGTGTAAGAAATGTTTAGCTTTTTAAAACTACTGTTGTGCTGGTGCAGTTTGTCCATTGTAACTTGTGTACATCCCAAACTAAACATCTTACAACATGTACGTTGTGAAAATGTCTTCCAAGGCGAAGTGTAATATGCACTCTATGCTCCTACTCACCTGGTTGTGTGCATTGAGCTCCTGATTCTCGCGTTGGCACTGGCGCAGGGCCTGTCTCTCTGCCTCCAGTGCTTGTGCCAGATGAGCATTTTCCAGACACTTCTGCGAGTACTGCTCAGACAGCACTTCGATCTCCCTCTGGAACGACAGCAGCTCCTCCCTACCAAACACACATGCCAGGAAACACTGACTTCAGCCATGGCTTTTGTGCTTCTGCCTTACACCCAACGTTAAAGTCAAGGAAAAAACAGCCTCCAGTGTCTAGACATAAACTGTGCCAGAACACGGCCTGTAGGCAGATTATTACCATGCCAATAAACAAAAGGCCTCTAAATGAAAATACCGTGTAATACTAGCTTTGGCGGGTTCATCACCACCTTAGCCTCAGTGCCCTCCAATATGCCTGGCAACCAAGGCCAGTCACATAGTCAGGGTTTGGTTAATCACTTTAAATGCTTCATTCAGATCCTTTAGTGTGTAAAAAGAAACGGCATTGTCAGACCATTACAGGAACTATTCCCTGTTATTAATCTGAGTTCGGTTTGAGCTGCACAAAACCACAAGTTATCTGAGAAACAGGAGGAACCTTGGATTAAGATTTGTGCACTGGTGTATATTAATTCCAAAATGACAAATCAGAACCACATCATGATGACCGATTACTTGATGTGGAATAAGTGAGCTACTTACTCATGCTGCCTGCGAATCTCCTCAATGTCTGCATTTTCTGTGTTGCTATTTGCCTTCCGTGCTTTGTCCAACTCTTTCTCCAGCTCAGTCCGATGTGCATTCTTCATTGCTTCAATAGCTGCAAAAATCAAACACGTAAAATAAACAGGGATCATCAGTTACTACACCCAACAGGGGCAGATCAAAAAGAAATAAAATGTGCATTGGTTACTACAATGGTACACAATTTTTCAAAAATGTTGAATCACCAGCAATGGTGGCTGCCGTCTCCTCCGCCAGGAGTCTCTCCTTCTCCTCCTGCAGGTTCTCCAGTTCCCGCTGGTGCTTTCTCTGCAGCTCGTCTATCACCTTCTGATGGGACTCCTCCATGGCAGCAAACCCTCGCTCACATGTTGCCTGTAAAAGTGGAAAGGAAGCAGGCAACAGGGGGTGCTATTTAGTGCTCACTTTAGCTGCATTTTTTAAAAACCATACGCTGTAGGTTAACAAGGACAATTACACAGACACACAGACTGTAGCACTGCAGAGAGGTTTCCACACAAAGCTAGAAATCAAGGGACTACATTGAACACAGACAGCACACAGAAGCCAGAGACAGGTTTGCTGGGGAAGGTTTTGTAGCCTCTTCCTGAACTGATGGGATAATCTGCAACTCCTTTCAGCCAATTGTCTTCTTATTCATTTTAAACACCTTGAATGTATTCCCACCTCTCCTATTTTTTGCTCATTAGCCATACCGCAAGGTAATTATACATTTGGAAGCACTTTAATTAGCTTTCTTTTTTTTTTTATTATATCGTAATATTATATTATATGCAGGCCAACTTAAAAAAAAGGAGTAAACAACTGGAATCTACAAACAGCTAGTAGAACAGCACTAGTCCCCATTTGAGGAATGAGCAACTGCCTGCAATGCAGAGACATTTATATGAAGTAGTAGTTTAGTAGTTTATTTTAAAGAACCTTTTCAAAGCAAACCATCTGCCATATTATCATATTTACAACACAAGTTTCCACAAAAGAGGACCTGAATGCCCTTCCTTCTGAACAAAACTATTTCCTCTGCCTACTGAATGGCTCTAATCTTGGTACTCAGTCACTGAAACTGTCCAACTCTCTGCGGGCCTGATCAGATGAGCATGCAGGGCGGTTGTTTTCACAGGGCTAAGTCCCAGGGACAGGGATCTGTCTCATGAACCTCTGCTTTAAAGGCAGCCAGCTCCCACTGTGAAAAGAGCAGCTTCCTGTCCAGGCCACACTGCACTTGTTTATTCAATAGGCTCTCTTAGCGGAAAGCCTAATTTCCTCTTTTGTCAGGAATAATATCTACTACTGCACTGCTGGGTCATTGTAAATATACAAATAGGAAGCGCCTTTAGGTTTATTATTGCATTTCACACCGCAAAGGCGGATAGGATTATAATTAAACAAGATACACATGTCTCTTTACAATGACCAATATATACAAACAAACCTGTTTCCTCACCCGACCGACTGTTAACCCTTAATGTAGGTCTAGTCTACCTACCCAGCACTGAAAAACTGTTTTACTACATTTGAGCTTTAAGCTAGTAAGAAGGCTACTTATGCTTCATGTCAGCTCCTTATTTCCAGACTACAAATGGCTCCTTAAATATTCATTTCAATTAAGTTTTATGTAAGATTGTAACAGAAACAACAGAAACGGAAAACAAAATTCAAGAAGGTTCCTTTTGGTAAAGCATTTGTGCATGTGTACATCCTTGTAAAGTCTGTCTAAAACCATCTCCAAATCACACAGGAGAGCTGTTCACTTTTTTAGATTACACACTTACTATGCTAGTAATTACTTCCTAAATCAGATTTGGAGAGTACTCATTACCTTAGCCAAACGTTCTCTCTGGCTCAAACAAAAAATTCCAAATTTAGTCTCAGAAAATCACCAGGCAGTCTGCATTTTTGTCTTATTATAGTTCTAAACACACCTGAGCCAGGCAATCAGCATTCCATGGCCCCTGTTTGCCTGGCCCAAGTTGGAACGACAACATGTGACGTGATTGCAAAACACAGAACTGAACTGTGTACAAGGAAGCTTAAGAAATTTTATTTATGATGTTTCACTATATCAAATCTGACTACAATACCTTGAGACAATGCTTTCCAGTCCTTAAACATCAGAAAAAAACATTCATTGTTAATCTAAAATTGCAAGCAGAGATGTTAAATCAGAGGTAAGAATGCACCTTATCAAAGTCAATCAGGTGACCTACATATAGACTTAAATCTCATCAAGCTTACTTTATTATTTTTACCATGTTACTTGCACTGCCTTAACATAATGTTATAGGGGGACAAAAAACAAAATGCTTCGAGAAGGCTGAACTGAGTGACTTTGAGAACTGTTGCAGAAATGCACAAAAAGTTAGGAGTCAGCAATGAAGCATGCTGTGTTATTTCTGAGGAACTCATTTTTCTCCCTCTTGTTGGTAGCAGCATTGACAGGTAGATACACTGTCCAGTAAGTGGTCATTATTTTTACTATGTGCCATCAAAATGGGTTCCTCGACACAGCCAACACCAAAAGCTACAAGCATGCCCAAGGTTAGCGACCATGCAAGGCTAGAGATGAGTTATATAGGTAAAGCAGAAAAGGATGGTGGAATTAGTAAGTGAAAAGGATGGGGAAAAGGGTCAAGTCTCAGGTTGCCACAAGGAGATACAAGCCATCACGGATGTAGAACAACAAGTACAAGGAACACCTGGACCTTTAGGTTTTCCAGGTCTTTCTCGTATTTCAGACGAAGTAACGCTGCTTCCCCATCTCGATCTTGATCCTGACGCTTCAACTCTTCGGCCATGACAGCCATCTGCGTCACTAGCTTTTGGATCTGCTGCTTGAGAGAAGACACTTTTGGTTTGCCATCCTCTGAAAGGTCAGCTCCATGAAGACCCAAAGCATCATTAAGTTCTTTGATGTCCTGGTTAAAACGCTCCACCAACATGTTTCGCTCCATTTCATGCTTTTCCTTCAGGTTCTCCATACAGATGGTCAAAGAGTCAATCTCTTTCACATTCTCCTCTGACCGTAGCCTTAGGGTTTTTCCAGCTTTGGCCACTTCCTGACGCAGTTTAGCAGTTTCTTGCTCATAGATCTCCCTCATTTCTCGAAGTTCCTTTTTATGTTTCGCTACCATGTCTTGTAACTGGATGGCCTTATCCAGAGAATCAATCGGCTCTCCCTCGATTTGGATGTGAGTCACCAGCTTGGAGTCTTCACTCATAGGATTCTGGAGGCTTGACAATTGCTCAAGCTTAAGTTTCAGTGCCACATTTTCCTCTTGGAACTGAGAACAATTAGCACAGACATCTTTGTTTGCATCCACATCTAACTGTGAGTCATGTTCCTGCTGCAGCCTCTGCCGTATTAAAAGGTATGTGCAAGTTACATCCAAAATGGCATCATGAACGCACTGAAACCATTGTCCATGCCGAGACACACAGCTAGTAAGAGTAATAGCCAAGGACTGGAGCAGTTCTTTCACTGGTTCATTCCTGGCTGAAGCGATTTCATTCAATTGGGTTACTTTATTTTGTATTGCTTCAGTAAGCTCTTTCATAATGACATCACTAAGCTTATCATCTGGTCTTACATTTTGTTCTGCAGACAGCTTCAACATAGAAAACAGGATTTTATTTTCCACCAGAATGCGCTCTACAACATCTTTTACAATATCAAATGCTTGTGCACCATCTCCATCTCCAATCGGACAATTTTCAATGCCGCCTAACACTCTACTTAAAATCTCACGTTCAAACATTACCTTTAGTAGTCCCGTCTGATTCGCTCCCACATTTGGCTCGTCAGTGACCTGATCATATATTTTCTTTTCCTCACTGGCCTTCAACACACCCAACACTTGCTTAAGAGCACTAGACCTCCTCTTGAAACATTCCAGCACTTCCTGAACCATATCTTCTTCACTCCGCGTTAACTCTTGGCTCCTTCCATCTACTCTACATTCATTACGTGACTCCAACTCCATTGAAGTGTTCTCCTGCAACATTCTAATCTCCTCTTTAGCATCAAAAAGCATTTGGTTAAAAATCCTTTCAGATTCTTGGTTTTTTATTTGGAGTTCTTTATTCTGAGCTTGAAGTTCTCTGCAGGTTTGATCAGCAGACTGAAGCAGCATTTCCTTTTCTGAAAGTTGGGACTCAATGATCTCCAAATGGTGTTCGAGCTGCTCTTTCTCCAGCAGTGATTTCTCATCTTCAGTTTCAGATACCTGAAAGCCGAGACCTTTCAGAGTTGCTTCTTTGAGTTGCAGCCTCTTTTCTGTATCTTTTAAGCTGTGATCAAGCACCTCTAACTTAATTAGAGCCTCTTGAAGCTTCTGAGATTTGTCGTTGAGCTCTTGCTCATACAAATTCTTAATAGCAATTAAATCTTTGTCTTCTTGCTCCTTCGCATCCTGTTTTTCTTGACCTTGCTGATAGTGGGGACCACTTGAAGATCTTTGAAGCTCTGCTTTCAGTCTGTCTATTTCTCGGTCTGCCTCTCTCAGCTGGTTGACAATTTCCTGGTAGCGCTGGTTCAGAGCTTCATTTTCACTTGTTAGTAGTTCAACCTTCTGAGACAGACCTCGGTTTGTAATTTCTGGGGAGTCGTCTCGCTGACAAGGAGATGTACAGGGATGTTTGAGGTCCACCACTTTCTGTCTCTGGACTCTCCCCAACATGTCTTCCATGGTAATAAGACGAGCTTCATAATTACGAATGCTATCCCCAGCCTTGGCCAAACTCTTCCTCATTGTCTCGTTCTCTATTTCCTGCTGGTTTTTAAGACTTTCCAAAAGTTTCTGACACTTTGTAATATCACCAGAACTACCATGTTCGCCTCTGTCTAGAGGGAAATCAGACAGCACAGATTCACTGTGAGACTGCAGCAACTCTATCATCTCTTTAACTGACAACGGCTTACTACAATCTATCAAGTCCTCAAGCTCTTTGATTTTGCCCTCATTATCCAGAAGCTCAAAAGTGACTGTTTTTACAATAGGTTCAGAGGAAAGAACCTCTGTGGTGGATGTTTTGTTGGTGTCAGGAAAGTAAGGTTCCTTGGTGCACAGGGGTGAAAGAGAAAGGCCAAGCTGTGCCTGCATGTTGCGCTTTTTCAGTTCTTGCAGCTGGAGAAGCTCTTTGGTTTCCTGGTACTTCTTTGTTAAGCTCTGAGCTTGTGAACTAACCAGTTCAGGCCTCTTCATCTGGGGCTTTGTCTCAAGACTCAAAGGTGACTCCAGCTTGGAAAAGGGGACCAGACAGTTGGTTAACATTCAGCAGAGGTGATCAAAGATAATTTAATTTGTAGGTCACATCAATCATTTCTTTGAAGATTCAAAGTAAATTCTTATTCAATTACAAACGTCTCTGTCCAGCCATTAAGGTTAAAGCGAGAATCGACATGTCCAGCTTCATTAATTGATGCAATTAGAGTGCTGGAAAAAGAGACTTAATGGCCATGGTTAGTAAATTACAGTGCATGCACATTAAATGGTTAGAGTTACTTCATGGAGAAAGTAGGCAAAATTAGTTCTAGAGGTGTAATTTGAAACAGACTGCAAACCAGTACTGCAAGCATGATGTTCTGAACATTCTGTATGTAGAAAAGCCATCTAAAGAATAAATTAATCAAATGATAATGCACCAATTCTTTTAAAAAATCCCAATCCAGTGATTTTCAAAGTCCTTAGAAACTTGTATATTCATAGCAAAGAAACCTGTCCCATATACATTCTAAGAACATAAAAGTGACAAAACATTGCCAAACCTTGAAGTGTTAAAGCCACAAGCACACATTAAAGGTACATATGTTCACCAAATTTTATCAAAAGGAGGCTACTTTAACCATAAATTAAACACTGGTACTGCAGATATTGCAAGTTCTCCTTTTCCACATAGTTCCTCTGTAGACATTTAGACCCCTGGGCTTTGGACAATACCTATATATGGCATGTATACAACAAAAGAATCGAAAATGATTTAGACTGAAAATAGCCCAAACCATGTGACCAAGCTTGTCCCGTTGATACACCAGTCAGCCATAATATTAAAATCACTTGCCTATTGTTTAGGGCCCCCTTATACCACAGAAATAGCTCTGAATCAATTAAGCATGAATTTCATAAGACCTCTAAGGGTGTGCTGTGGCAAATTTTACGTCCAGCACATACCACAGTTACCCGGACTATGAACTGGAGCATCTTGAGGCCAAGTCAACATTTTGAGCTCTTCCTCAAACCATTCCTGAATCATTTCTGCAGGGTGTCAGGGTGTGTTATCTTGCTAAAAGAGGCCACTGCCATTAGGGAATACTGTTGCTATGAAGGGGTGTCCTTGGTCTACAACTAGTGATGCTCCGATCAGGATTTTTGCCACCGATACCAAGTACCGATTTTTTTGGTCTAGGTGATCGGCCGATGCGGATTCTAATGCTTCAAGTTTATATAAAAGATATGTAAGCTCCCTGATCACCATTCACTTTTTTCAGATAAAGTAATACTATAAATGTGTGCGAGAGTGTGAGTTTTCTCCTGTTGTGTGCATGTGTGTGTGCGTGCGAGATTTGTCTCATGTGTTTGCGAGCGTGAGTCGTGGTGTGTGTGTGAGAGTTTTCTCGTGGTGTGCGTGTGTGCGCGAGAGTTCTTTCGTGGTGTGGGTTTGCGTGCGCGAGAGCGTTTTCTCGTGCTGTGGGTCTGTGTGCGCGAGAGCGTTTTCTCGTGGTGTGGGTCTGCGTGTGCGAGAGTGTTTTCTCGTGGTGCGGGTCTGCGTGCGCGAGAGTTTTTTTGTGGTGTGGGTCTGTGCGCGAGAGTTTTTTCGTGATGTGGGTCTGCATGCGCAAGAGAGTTCTCTCGGTGTGTGTGCGTGCGCGAGAGTTCTATCGTGTTGTGCGTGTGTGTGTGCGTGCCCGAGAGAGTTGTCTCATGGTGTGGGTCTGTGTGCGCGTGTTGTGTGTGTGTGCGTGCACGAGAGAGTTGTGTATGTGTGCGGGAGTTTATCCATACTTCTGTCTTTTATAATTAGGCGATAAAGTACCGGGTTCGGTACTCG
>JBBMFX010000101.1:28141756-28152437 GCA_037832545.1 Rhabdalestes septentrionalis | reverse complement strand
ACAGGGAGCTCGAGACGTTTGGACATGGTCGTCTATCAGAGGTAAAAAAATTATATAAATACTGTTCAGTTTCTCACAAAAAACGATCGTTTCGTGTCTTAAGACATCAATGTATCGTCTCGAGCCACAGGGTGTAATTTGGATTTGTCTGTGAATGTTTTTTTTACTTTGAAAGGTTTGGTGCCCATACACTTCCATTAAATGACTACCAGACTGCCACGGTTAAAGTTAAAAATCTTCGTTTGTGTTCTGCTGAGGAAACAACATCACCTACATCTTGGATGCCCTGGGGGTAAGCAAATAAACATCAAATTTTCCTTTTTGGGTGAACTATCGCTTTTTTTAATCACTGAGGCATGGAACACAAAGTGTACTGAGCTTATGGATTGCGTAATGCTGCATGTCAACACCTAAACAATGAACACTTATCGGATGTAACAACAGTAGTGGAAAACCTCAACCCTGTCATTCACTCGACACTGAATCACTCTGTTCCTCAACAGCTGAAATGTTCCAAAACAGCAATCACTCCCCCCACTACAACACATGCTTCAGTAGCAGGGGTCTCAATGACCTTCGAACCTCGGAGAACAACAGAGTTATTGTGGAGGCTTTCTCTCCCAAATCATTCACTTCACACTCTTAGTACACAATGTTCATTGATACCAGCGTTCCTCTCTCACAGGCCAGGCTAATTTTTTTCCTACTAACAGCGAGTTCCAGTAACGGGGGGAGTACTTACCGTCATGACAGACTCTGTTGTCCTGCGGTCCAGTGACTTGGCTCTTCTCAGTGGTGGCAAGGTGGAATGGTGGAAGTCCAGATTTTGTGCTGTGTCAAGCTTCTGCTCCTATGTAAGCAGAGAAAATGCAGGCATTAAAAAGCAGTAACAGTTCATGTGACTTGTAAGATCAGATAAAAATGCAACACTCATTGAAGTACATATGTTACGGAATACATTTCACGAGTTTACGGCTTTCTATACTTGTTGGAGTTAGCAAAAGATTCCTCAAATACTAGTTCTAAAAATCACTTATAAAATGACGTCCTGTTTTATACATTTATAGCCCTTTCTACATTAGTGCATCCACCTGGAGGTCCCAAAGAACCCGACCCACACTTTCATAAGGCAAGCTTTTGTCAGCATTAGTAACTTGGCTCTTTAAGAACAGTCACACGTATTTTTCTTCACTTGTACTACAGATGAATCGATTATTTGTTGATTAGATCATACCAATACCTATAAAAATGCTTCTCCAGCTCTACAACAGTATAGTTGTGCCCATTCACATTAAAGAGCAATTCAGCCTGGACTGCTTTCGGAATGAGACCCAATACAGGTTAGAAAAAAGGAATAAGGAGATGCAGGAAAAAGAATACATAAACGAAGAAAATAAGGCAGAGAAATGACATCCCTTCAAGATTTTTCCTAAAGAGTGCACTTAAAGATGTTATTCACAAAACTGCATACTCAAATAAAACACTTGTGCACCAGAACTTTTACCACAGAGAGTCCAATTTCCAAGGAAATGTCAAAACCTAAATGTCACGTGGATGATCCCACAAAAACCCCCACAATATAAAGACCATTTATCTTTTTGTGTTTTTATCTTGGTAATCACTTGGTAAACCTTGCAGTGAA
This sequence comes from Rhabdalestes septentrionalis, assembly GCA_037832545.1. Taxonomy (NCBI): domain Eukaryota; kingdom Metazoa; phylum Chordata; class Actinopteri; order Characiformes; family Alestidae; genus Rhabdalestes; species Rhabdalestes septentrionalis. The sequence continues at coordinate 28,150,795 of JBBMFX010000101.1, read as the reverse complement.
CCAGGCTCAGTGGAAACAAAAGGCTGGAATTTCGTGTGACGAACTGTTCATCAACCCAAAGTACCAGTTCAGCACAGGTGAGCGTTTTCGTGTGATGAATGAAGACATTCAGAATCTAAGTCCACGTTATATGTTTAAAAAAAAGATAGAAGACAAGGCTTTTAAGCAATTAAAAAAGATTTCATTTCAAGAAAAAAGCTTTTTTCCCCACAAAACAGACAGAGCAGAATATTTACACAATGGAAACAAAGTCAGTATGCATCTGACCTATGTCTGATCACACTCAACAGTCACAATGGTGGTGGCAGAACAGGCCCGTTCGTGTGAGGACAATGACCTAGGGAGGTAAATTCTACCTGTCTATGAAAACGCCTCACTTCACTGCGGCCCTGTCTGGTCTCACTGCGGCCCGTGTCCTCGACCTCCATCCTCTCAGCATTCTCCAGCTCCAGCGCCTCCAACTTCTCTATCACATTTGAACGCCCACTAAGAGTAAGGCGGAAAAGAATTAAAGGACTTGCTAGAAGACAACTAGAGTTTCACTATTTTCAGACCAGATTAAATACAGTATTCATGCGAAGGTGGTTATTACAAGATAAAAAGCAATTATACCCCCTAATAAAAAGGGACACAGCAATAGTGAAACATTGTGTTTATCATATTACCTGTCAAAGGGAATCAAAATATGTTCAGAGTGGGAAACAACTGTGATCCTCTATTTCTGTAAACAGAAACTTCACAATAAGGTGCTACAAAAACACAGGAGTTCGGACCTTTTTGACCCTTTCATAGTATTTCACCTGGTGTTATAAACATCAAAAAAGTGAAGGGGCTTTGGCATGACTAAATAGGATGGGGTCCTCTCTCCTTCCTCTGAACAGATAGGAATCCCGTTTAGTGGTGTGTGGAAATATTAAATTGCTCATTTTGTATTTTGACCTTATTTGGGGAATACAGAGCAGTGTTGGTCCTCCTTAAAAGGAAACAAGAGAGCTAGTCAGTGAGGTATTTATGTCACATGACTGTTTTAAGCCTCATTGGCTGCTGGGTACAGAGTGGCACAGTTCCCATAAACCCAAATTAAACAAAATGGAAGCAGTCTCTCTCCACTAGACAGATTCTGAGTTATTTAACTCTCTTGCCTCTGTGAATAGCTGACATGAGAGGAGGGACAGGAATGTTCTCAATGTCCTAACGAAAAGTGACGCATGTCAGCATCTTTATTTGAAATGATCTTCTCTGAAGCTTTTGACCTCTTAGCTGTGGGAGAGGAGAATCCCACAAAGACGGCCTCTAGTTGAGAGGGCAAGAACTGTTTATGGTAAATGTGTTTACTTCTAACATAAGCAAGGAACAAACTGGGGACTGAGGGAGGGGAACTACTTGCTTGTACTGACCCTTATTCCATGGTAAACGCATGCACAGTTAGACTCTGCTGTAAGAAGCTCTTATGTATTTTTTTGGCCTAATAAGGAATGTGTGGTTTTATCTTCTCTGTTGGTACCCTCACACATCTTCTAGGTCTGCCTGCTGTGTGTAGAGAGAGCTGGAGAAGGAGTATCAGACACCCCGAGCGCTGCATGCCTTTAAAAGGAGAAGTAGCAGCAGACGCTGAAGAGAAAGAAGCACTGGTCAGACTCACCTCCTCTCTGGGCTGAAGAGGGGCTCTCTGTTCTGCCTCTCGGTGCTGCTGAGGCTGCTGCGTTTTTCAGCTTTGCGAGCCTCCCCCTCGAGGCGGCGGGAGTAAGGAGGGTCATGAAGGCCCCTGAAAACTCGGCCCAGAGGTTCTGCTGGGTGGCTCTCTGTACTAGTGACAGTGCTGCCGCTGGCATCCGAATCTAGAGAACTCATGGAACCACTGATGTGCGAGCCATTGGACAGCAGGCTGCTGCCTGAAGGGAAGGGGTCACTGGGCGCAGGGGACAGGCAGCGCGGGATGCCCCCCAGCTCACCGCTGTGACGGCTTGAAGAGCTGCCTGTAGGCGACAGGAGGTCTTGAGGGGGTTGGGAGACTGAGGGGGGATAGGAGAACCCGCTCCGGTCCACCTCGTCTCCATTCACCGAGCCCTGATCCGAACCTCGGCTTATTAATGCTTCCTCAGCTTATAGGGAAGGAGGAGAAAGAAAGAGAGAGATGCAGTCCAAAATTCCATCCCACTCTCCAAACTACATAAATGAATAAGTTAAACTTACAGTGGTTATCACATAATTCACAGTACATCATGATTCTGAATAATAAGGCTTAAGATAAAGAACTGTGCAATACTTTCAATGGGTTAAATCAAGAGGTCCAATCTAAGCTGCAAGGGTCAGGTTTTCATCCTAAACACACCTAATTCCACTTGTCTAATCAATTCGTATCAGATTCCTGCTTGCAGCCACACCAGCTCTTTCAGCCATTAAAAAAAACTCAAGGCAGTCTTTTCCTTACTCCATTCATTCCTTATTCTTCCTTAAGTTCAATAGCAGAGAGTGGCACTAGCTTATTTAAATAAAAGAGGAATGTTATTATAAGAGAAGACTAACTGAAAGTCACATTGCCATAATGTTATTTCAGTACATAATGATGATACTGTGTATTTGGCTTGGATGAAAACTGTAATTCCTCATTCCAGAATATCACTGGTGACATTAGCATTTGTAACTGGAAGAATTATAACCCAATAGCAGAATAGCTTTATTTCCTAAAGGTCCGCTGTACCTGCAGAGGGCAACGACGAGCCCTGTGGTGCCATTTCTGAGGAGGACCACACCTGCGACACATCTGCTTCCCTACTTTGCAGCTCCTCTTGCCATATGATGGAACTGGAGTCTGGAACCTTTTCCGCCTCAGGGATGCCCGAACCAGTGACGGCTACCTTAGCCGGACCAGGCTCCTGATAGACACATTATTCACTTTAGCAAAAATACACTAGCCGTAAATAAATGGCAAGTGCCAGTTGAAGCTGTAACTGAACTAAAGGCCAAAAGAAGTCACCTGAGAAGTTGTTGGCTCAACCTTGCGCTTCTTCTTTTGATTCTGCTTGTTGGTCTTTGGATAAACAACTAGCTGTTCACTCCACCTAGTAAGAGACAAGTAATCACATACAGAGAAATCCTAAGCAGGTTCAACATTTTTGCAAATCAGCCAAGGTTGGTATAAATAAAACCCACTATGCTGCAGGACAGAAGTTCATTGGTAAATACACACCCATTGATGATTTCTTTGTTATCTCCACGGATGTAGTACTCCTGCTCAGGCGTGATGATACACAGTGCGTTCTTCTGCCCAGTCTTGGGCTCAGCATCAATCACATCTGTGCACAGGTTCATGTTGACAGTTCCTTGTGGTAGTGTGCTTGGCTATTGTGTGTGTGTGTGGGGGGGGTGGAGACACAGTTTGAAATTTTATTTAAGTACATTCAATTAGTTAAACATTGATTTATCAGTAAAACAATACAACTATTCTGTTTTTAAATCACCAGATATCATTTCTGTAATTATTTACTGTGGCGTAACAAGTGCTTATTGCACATGTCTTAATTAAACAGTTTTTGAAGCCCTTCAAGCCATGGTTTCACCCCTTTTATTTATCCCATTTTGTCATTATAAGTTATTTTATTGGTTTTCTCAAGATCCCAAATTATTTATGTCAATATCGTATTATCAAAAGCTAAACAATTTTTTAAAATACCTCTTTGTTGTAATGATGATAGATAAAAAATCTGGAATGCGATGTGTGAAGCCATGGCCTTTTAGGGTTTTGTTACATTAGATGGCTCAAAAGCAGTGAAACGAAATGAATTAGGATTGACACACGATCAGATAAAAAGACATAATCCACACGCTACAACTTTCACAACAGCTACGCATCAATGGCAATCAGGAATGTGTATTTCCAAAGAATTAACCGACAACACTTATGGTGACTTCCAGCTTATCTGTTTGTACTGTAAGGTCATTAAATGATTATCAACAAATTGCTATGGGAAGGAGGGGGGGGGGGGGGGGGTTGTTGTCTTCTGTTAATTGAAAGCAGAGGTAAATCTATGTATATTAGTTTCAAAAGCACAATCAAAAAATGGGGACACTTACTTTGGCAATGTTTTGATTTTTCTTTTTTTAATTAAGAAGACTTAAGTAAATAAACACAGCTACAGATATTTTGATAACACAAAAAAGCTTTTTTCTGGGTAATCTTAGCAACATTCAACTTCATGTTCATCAAGAGAGATTGTCTTCTCTCACATAAAATGAGTATTTTTCCCCAAAGATTTGACTGGAAAATAAGACAAAAGGTTGATAGAACAACAATTAAATCATAAGTATTATTACCATGGTAGAACTTTGGTTGACACTTCACTGAGTTTGCCATTTTTTAAATAGACTTCTATGTTAAATTATTGTAAGCCAACACAGCAAACATTCTTGCTTCTCAAAAGGATTTTTGAACGTATAGGCACCATTATGATAACACCATCTCCATTTTGAAATTCTTATGATAGCCTCTACTACAATATGTTTTCGTACGTAGCCTGAAAGTATCACAGAGCAGAAGGAGTAGCAGAAGAAAATGGAGGCCTAATAATCACAAACGGGTTCCATGACAATTCAGTACAACACAAAAGATGTGAAAAAAATCTCCCTCATATGATGCACTAAAGGATTCTCATCACCTAAAGAAGGTTAAACATCACAACACACAGAGCAGCTTTCCCTTGGAGCACTGAGCAACTTTCCTAACAAACTGTGCGCCGACATGCACCCATAGGTTCACTCTGGATCTTTCTTGCCCCCGATTCATGGTGGACCATCTTGAGATTTCTGCCTGAGCTGTTATCAGACATTCGGCGACCTCTAGATGTAAAACAGGTGCTGTCTTTTCCTGGCTCCTTTTATGGCCATTTTAAGTGATCCTGCTTTATTAAAAGCTGCCAGGAAACCTCAGGGACTGCCAAATATGGCAATTACAGTGTGTCACATTTACAAACTGCAGCGCTGTTTCACTACACAGAGCACTTCTGGGGGGAAAAAATCCAGGTAATGAAACACCAGTGGTGGACGGGACACAAGAGTGTATAATGAAGAACACTGTGCCACTTCAGCACAAAGCATGCAGAATGGTGAAGGTGACACACACTGTAATATCAAATATCAGGAGAGATACTGAGTGTTCTGAGGCACGAGAATCTCATAGTCAAATCAACGTTGTACATGATCTATATAAGACAAAGTTCAACAGTTCATTCAGATCTTTGTACTGCACTGTGGAACTCTTTGAGCTTTTAGATAAGAGGTAAATATGAGGCAATGCATTAATGTCTGTACCAAAAAAAAAGGAACAAATCATTTTTAGAGAACAGAAAGGCGCGTTCTAGTGTTATTGTAAACAGGCTAAATCGCAGCTATACTGTCAGAGTAAGAGAAGTCTGATTTTGGCAACAGCACAAAGCAAGCGAGTCTGCCAAGTCTGCCATTCATACGCTTTACATTATCTTGAGGCAGATTCCAAAACACGGGATCAAATACCACATCCTTCTTTTGTCTCAGGCTTCTTTCTTTTTCTTTTTTTATGAGCTGATTATTTTTAGACGCCTTATTATGGAAAATGGAAACATTCTCACTGACACACAAATAGTGGGGAGAAAAGAAAATTGACCATAATAACCAACAGACCGGAATGAAATCACAACTGATCATTATAGAATGAAATTTACCCCCCCCCCCCCCCCTTCAAAAAAAACAAAAAACCAAACAAACAAAATCTATCAAGAAATAAAACACATTCATTCTACCTGGGTTTTAATGCACAGGAAAATTCGTAGGTACATCAGAAACCACATCGCATGGAAGACGTACATTTTATAGCATATATGTGCCCTGACTTGCTGTGCATCCAGTCTGAAGGGCGAGAGAAAGGCATGGCATTAGCCTCGCTACAATCCTTCCCCCCGATACACCTCTGAAATATGTCAGGATAATAAAACGGCAGCATTTAATTCAACACCTGGCTTTCAGCCCCTCATGGTCCGTCGCTCTCAGAAGCAAATGAAGTGTTCTCGCCTGACTCTGGAACATCTGTTACATCAGAGGCGAGTTTAACACTCGCACAGCGATGACCCTCTGCTTCTGCGTCCATGCCAGATGATTTGATCTGGCCGGTCTAAACACGGGCTCTGGTTACAGAAATAGGTATTGTGGTAAGGCTCTCAGAGGAATGAAAATCTCAGAGCATATTTTAGATTTCCATGTGGTTTTAGGGGTCTAATGTTCTCAGAGTATAGCAACGTCACCAATGGCCCTCTTAGCAGTTTCACCAAATATGGGCATATCAGGGGGGAATGCTCTTCTGAGCCTAGACTCCACATTCAGAACATCTCGGTCTAACAGCTGAATCCTTCTGCTCCCAAGAGTTCGGGCTGAAGTCAGTAAATGCATTTAATGTTTACAGCATTCGGTGCTGATCCTGTCAAATGAATGGTTCTCTTCTGCCAGGTTCTCTTAGCTAAACTGACAAGTTATGGAAACAAATTTAGGATTAGTGGGATTAGAAAAAGAAAACTGCTTGAACCGTATTCAGACACTGTTACAGCAGATTGAGTCCTTATTTATTGCACTACCAGGAAAAGTGTAGCTGTTGGGGAAATTCCAAGCAGGGAAAGTTTACTGAGGCAAATCAACACCTTAAAAGAAATGTTCAGTAAAAAAAAAAAAAAAAAAAAATACTGTTAAAACTATAAGTCAATATTCACCCAAACAGCCAAAACAATTTAGCAAACAATACATCACCAAAATGTCTCTCACCTAGTTCAAACAACATGCAGATTTCAGACTTCATTAAGGCACAGGCTTGAGGTTTAGGACGGAGTCCTCTAACTCATGACTACTTTCTGTACTTTCTAGCACTGAAATAGCTGCCTGTAGCAGTCACGTTTTGTTCATTTTATAGTGTCTAACACAGCATGTCTGCTCCGTTTTACTGAAAGAACTGGAAGTGGTCTGAGAAAGTTGAGAGAAGATTTTGGTGTTGAATTTTTACAAAAACTATTCGAGCTCTTCGGGTGACTATGGAGTTCTAGTGTAAAAAAATGTTGAATATGTTACAAAGAACATTCATTCTGGATTTGCCAAGGTATCAGGAAGACAAAATACATTTTGACAATCCAAGCAAGACTTATTCGGTGTCTTTGAAGCTTGGCTTGCCACAGGCAAGCTCCATTCTACTACAGGAAAAAAGAAAACTGAGAAAAACACTAAGCTTACCTACACAAAGTTAACTTTTTTGTTTTTTTTATTGATCCACTGGGCAATTTTTTGTTTGTTTAGCTCTTAGTACTCAAATAAGCCCTGTCTTTTTTTTATTTCAGCTTATACGTTAGCATGCAAGACACACATTTCCCTGACCTAATTTCCAGGTTTTTCCTGATTGCTCCCTGCACAGATGTAAAGCCTGCAAAGACAATAGGCCTGAGAGAATTTTTCATAGTCGTACAATTGAAGGAAAAGCTATAGTACTCCGAACTGATGTCAGATGTCCACGCCAGCTGGTGAAGAGAGCTATGGTTACCCAAAGTTACCTTCAAAGACAACAGGGACATCAGCCAAGCAACGTCCAATGCACTGCTATCTGCCTACTACTACACATGCAAATAATAAACTGCCCTGCTATAAACTAACAGTCATTCCGCTGCTGATAGGGATTCAAATTCAGTGTGAGCAGAGGTTCTCTAGGGTTTGCAGTAAGGCCATTGTGGGGCCCCATGGCTCTCGATCTTCATGACAGGTCCGTGTGTGGGCCTCACTGTTTATATACAAACGCAGTAATCTCTGAGCTGATCAGGCAGCTAATTTGGTCACCCATGTCACATTCCAGTGAGTCAAACAGGCTAAGCAAGGCTCTCACTGCCCCTAGAACCCTCACTGTGACGCTGTTCCAGAATACATCACTTCCTCCTCGCAATCCACACTCCCTCGCTCCTGCATTTTAACAAGCTAGGAAGCAATAAAAGGCAGCAATAAACAACCTCCTTTTGTGCCAAGAAAGAAACTGTTATGGTTTGTCTTCATCCAGTGTTCAGACTAAACCTCCTGGGAAATTGCTCATCATTTTGCTGGAAGAAAAATGACTGAGAAATATCTGATATTTGCACAGAAACAGTAATAACATCCCATTACTTACCGATTCATCCAGAGCAAAGCGCAAGCAGCCATGTTCATACAGGACAAAGAATCGCCGCTGCCATTTCTGCAGTAAAGGTAGAATGTGTTATAAAAATAGCTCGATCAAACCATTATATAATGTTAATGTGCGTATATCGGATACTGGAGTGTCTAGTGTAACATTTGGCATTACTTATTCCTTTCTTTCTGTGAGATTTGATACAAATTTTGAGATTTGAGCTGTTCGTTATGAACTCTCTACTTTAACTATGTTTGGCAGAGGCAAAGAAGTTCATTTTGTAGCCTGCAGCCGAATCCTCACCCGAGATCGATGCATTGGATTGTCAAAATCCGTCCCCTCGGGAGCCAAGCACAGCCAGCCTCCATAGATAGGTTTAGCCTGTGAAGACAAGAAACGCTTAATGAGCAGTATGCAAATTTAGAATACAAATGTAAGTGTTAAGTATTTGAATATTATATGGTATACCAGATATTTCAGAATGGTGTTACTATAACACTGAGAAGGGAATCTGAAGTAGCCGACTTCTAGTACAAGCACAAGCTCATTTTTCAGTAAGTACTAAACGCATCACAGCACAGAAGGACTAAAGTATTCATTAAGTATCTTTATAGAGCACACGAATAAAATGAAAAATGTACAACCAAACATTCTTAATTAGTGATGCTCCGATCGATCGGTGGACGATTGGTATCGGCCGATAATGTTTATGACTCGACCGGTACTCGTTAAACTCGCCAATCTTAGGAACCGATCACAATTGATGACGTCAATGCGTGAGGACTGGGGACGGGTACTGAACTCGCTACTTTATCACCTAAATATAAAAGACCGCAGTATAGATAAATGCACACACACACACACACACACACACACACACA
>JBBMFX010000101.1:28110594-28125777 GCA_037832545.1 Rhabdalestes septentrionalis | reverse complement strand
TCTCTCTCTCTCTCTCTCTCTCTCTCTCTCTCTCTCTCTCTCTCTCTCTCTCTCTCTCTCTCTCTCTCTCCTGTCAGAATGTGCCAGAATACTTCATGAGGGTGGTGCGCGGCTGGTGCTGTGTGGACCCAGCTGGGATAAGCTGGAGTCTCTCAGTGATGCTCTCTGCAGTGGTGCAGACCCCAGTAATGTAAGTAAAGCTTAAATCCGAGAGCCATATGGACTGTGAGTTTGACGTCATGTGTTTACCCACAAATCTGAGTTAGATGCCCTTTCTTTACCCAGACAAAAAGACAGGAAGGACATGGAGCGCTTTGAGCAGAAAAGTCATGGCCTTTTCCACATTTTATTTTCTTTTATCAGGCTCTGTAAGGGCTTGTGTTTCAAACTATATGTGTGTGTCACTCTCATCTTTTCCTCCTCTTTGATGAACAATAGCAGGATATCCTCCCTGACAGCTATATGTCTCTCCAGGACACCATCAATACATTCGCTTTGCATCATTTTAATTCCCATCATCCCAGGTTTCACAGGAATGTCTAGAGCCAATGTGGAACCAAAAGTAGTGAAACGTGACATTTGGAGCATTTTCTGTGAGGATTTGTTTGTATTTAGCCAAGACAACAGGGATGTCTGGTTCCAATGTTGCGCGATTAGCTCCTGATCATAAACATTACTTATTCACAAAGACCCTAAATAGAGCTCACTTTAGAGCAGAGATCCCCAACTACCAGGCCCGTTTCAGTCCATGAGTCATTTTGTATCAGGCTGCACAGAAAGACAGAATAAAATAGTTTATTGATTATTAAAGTCTAAAAGGTATTTTATTTTGAAATAAAAATGCTCATTTCGGTCACGTGACATTGTACATCAAAAATTTAGCCCACAAGCTAGCAAAAAAGCTAGCTAAAAAATAAACACACTTTGTTTTTAGTTGTATCTATACTGTTCTGTGAAAATATTGTTTTGCATGAAACTGGTCCATGGCATAAACAAGTTTGGGGGCCGCTGTTGTAGAGAATGGCTACACTACTTATTGAGGGGCTAAATGATACATGGCATTGAGCATGGTGGCCTTAGGAGGTGCTTTGCCATTATTAATCCTGAAGGTAATCGTGGGAAGTGCTGTAGTTGCTCACAGTCTGTATGAAGTGTCCAGTAATGGTCCTTCATTCAGCAGTTTGGTGATTTCCCTGCTCTTACAGACAGGAATGTGCCATCCCTGATCTTTGCTATCTAAAATTGACCTCTGCTTGATTGACCTCTCCAAATTCAACTGTTTACCAAAGCTAAACGCATTCATTCTTCCAGTAATGTTAACAAAAACTATTGATTCGAGATTACAAGTTTGCTTATGTAGGTGCAAATAATACAAATCAGTTTGTATATTTAGTTATCCTTTATCCTTGAACGATAAAGCTCCACCAGCATCTACGCAACACAAGCCACGAATTTAGCAAATTATCAAAAAAAAATTTTTTTTAAATATAAATACAAATGTATTCAAACAGTTTTTAATTAATGTTTTTGAAATGTACACTACATGAACACCTATACATTACTATTTATCTGTCCTTTTAGCCCCCAGGAATTTAGTCCCGCCCATTCATGCTGAAGTTCTTAGGAGTGTGTCTGGACTTCTCTATGAACAAACATAACACATCGTAGCCGATTGAATCAGATTTAATTTTAGTATAATTACATATTGTATAAATACCAAAACAGAAACAAAGCAACACTAAGGACAAAAAACGACAAATGTGGAATATGAGCCCTTTCTAAAATCTTTATTTTGGTCTAAAATCACAAACAGTTGGGTATGTAATGTGAAGCATATGTAGGTTAATTTATTAAGTTTAAAAATGACTCATTTTTATTCAAGCACTTCAAACGTGACGACCACACCACAAGGTCAAGCGTTTCCATGAAGCTAATGCCCAACAGCCTTTGTTCCCTCCAACACGGGGCTCATTATGACGGTTTCCAACTGTTATAATGGCTCCTGTTTTCCATCACTCTGATGGCTGCTATCTGTGTTTCCTGTCCAAGACCTTCACACCCAAGCTGGTGCTGCTAGACTTCAGTGATATAGACAGCATGGCGGAAGTGATCACAGAGATTGGGGAGTGCTACGGCTGTGTGGACGTCCTGATATGCAACAGCAGCATGAAGGTCAAAGCCCCCGTTCAGGACCTCTCCCTGGAGATGGACAAAACTGTCATGGACGTCAACTACTTTGGGCCCATCACTTTGGCAAAGGGTAGCTATAATTGCTCTGGAAAAATAATTTGGATTCTTAAAGGTATATTTCAGTGAATTAAACGGATACACCCACAAATTTACCTTTTAGTGATGTTTGGTTTTCTTCTAACTATCAAAATAGCCGGCAAATAAAACACAGATAAATACACCACATAGCGTCATACAGAAGTGTCATTCTTTTTCTGTTTACATAGATAAGTTGCATGAGAAAGTCTTTTTTTCAGAAGATTTTGGCTCGTTTTCTCCCCAGTTACTCACTGTCAACTCCAAATGTGAACTCCCCCATCATACAGTGCAGTTAACACTGGGAGGGGAAAGACTAACATTTGCTAGCTGAGTGACTGGGAGGGAGAAATGGGCCACCCAGCCACTTCGGGACTCCCAGCCATAGATTTCTGTGGCATAACTGGGATCGAGTTCCCGACAATAGGGCCAACACATGGAGGACAGATGTGCCATGCTCTCTGTGGTTCGAGGCAGGCAGTTGATGGTCAGAATTCATTTTGGTGGGTGATTTTTTATACAATGACATGCCTATTCCGTTTTGCATAATTCTAGTCATTTGATCATTATTAGTGTTAGTCAATGAGAAAGTCCAAATCAAAACTTTTAGAAAGAGATGTGATTGGGCCAGCCCAGTGTCGTGTGAACCAGTGTTCTAAGGTCCAGCCATATGGTCTTGTCATTCGACAAATGTATATTTTAATTTATTTCTTCATAAAATAAATGATGACGGCCCCAAGGGACGTCTGTCCACTAGGAAAGTGCCCAGTATGCCAGATTACTAGTTTATCTCTGTCTGCTCGGATGTCAAACCATACCCCTCTTCTCCTTCTGGTGTACTAACAAGTTAGCGAAGTAAGAAATAGAATGTCAACAATATATTATTACATATCTTATATGATGATTTATCCATGCAGTTCTGTACTGTGCTTAGTGCTGGAGTTTAAGCTGTCATTCATTACTTGTCAGCTGTATTCGCCTACAAGAGAAACACAGACACCAAACATAACCTTGAGTAAAGTTCTTTGTGAATTTTTCAGACAAAAGTGTTGAGTTATTTCCAACTGCCTCTTTAATATAGGTTTTAATTTTTAATTCACCCTGTGAGTGGTAAAATGAGCTAGTTGGTAAAATTGTGTTTTTTATTTTACTTCAGGTATTTTGCCATCAATGGTTGCCAGGAGAACGGGTCACTTTGTCCTCGTCAACAGCATCCAGGGGAGACTGGCTGTTCCATTCCGCAGTTCCTGTAAGACTTTTGTATGAGCTTTACAAAGTGCTTAGTCATCTTGTAGAATCATAATGTAAACTGACTGACAGAACAATACAATATGGCAAATAATAGCATAATTTCATATGTCACAATTTTCAGATCATAATTCACAATGTGCTTCTCCTGCTTGTGTTTGAGACTCTCCATCCAAGCATGCAGTGCAGGCCTTCTTCGAGTGTCTGAGAGCAGAGGTGGAGGAGTATGGCATCTCTGTCAGTACGATCAGCCACACCTTTATTAATGCCACCACCCAGGACGCCGCCCCCTCCAACTCTCAGCCCACCAACGCCCTGTGGGCATGTGAGTAATTATATAGTAACACATACAGTGTGTTAGTCACTTAAATGATTAACAATGTGACACTTCCAGTTCTTTTACCAGACAGCCCTTAACCCACTTAAGCAGACTCTTCCACATACCTTTCAGAAACCAGCCAGAATAGCTTCTGAGATGGTTTTTCCAACAGTAGGTGTTGACTTAGATCAGATCATGTCAATAACATACAGCATTGATACTTAGAATTCACAGTTCTTTTTGATAGTGTAATAATTAAATGTCAAGTATGTTTCAAATTTAGCTCATTGAAACAAGCACAGAATACTTATTTAATAATACTTATTCGATCCTCTGCGGACTTTGCAAATTTGCTGCAACTCTAATTCTTGAGGTTGTTCCTTTTTTATGGAGAGAGACAGAATATCAACCAAAAATCAGGAAACAAAAACATGTTAGATCCCCTACAACCCAGCCAGACTTCCTGGTCCCACAGACTGGCTGTGTGCCCATGTTGCACACAGATTACAATCTATCAATTGCACACACTCCTTATCTTAACTTGTTATGTATATAAAGCACACCTGTCCACAGAATTATTTTTTCAATTCCAAACACTCCACTATCATGGGCAAGACCAAAGACCTGGCAAAGGACGACAGGGACAAGACTGTAGACCTGCAGGAGGCTGGAATGGGTAACAAGACCATCAGCAAGAAGCTTGGTGAGAAGGTGACATGTATTGTTGCGATTATTCAGAAATTGAAAAAATATAAAATGACCATCAGTTGCCCTCAGTCTGGAGTTCCATGCAGTATCTTACCTCATGGGGTGAGTATGAGAAAGGTGAGGGATCAGCCCAGAACTACAGGGGGAGCTTGTTAATGACCTGAAGGCTGTTGGGAAAACAGTCATTAAGAGCACCATTGGTAACACACTACATCATAATGGATTGAAATCCTGCAAGGTCACCCTGATCAAGAAAGCACATATGGAGCCAATCTTAAGTCTGCCAGTGAACATCTAAGTGATTCAGAGAAGGCTTTGGGGAAAGTGCTATGGTCAGATGAGACCAAAATTGAGCTCTTTGGCATCAACTCAAAAGGCCATATCAGGAGGAAGTTTTTTGTACGTCAGCAAACTTACAAATTCAGCAGGGGATCAAATCATGATTTTTCCCCACTGTAAGTGTGGTTTCCAAATGTTCCACTTTCTGTAAACGTAAGTACGTTTTATTATGATTTTAATTTAGACAAAACTGCCTTTTTTTCTCTCAATATTGAAACAAACTTGATAAAACTGTAAATGTGATGTAAATGTGATAAATCAACAATTGTTCAAATAATACATTTAATGAAGAATATCAGCAATACTTCTAGACTTCTGAGGGTTTATGGGCTCCATGCGTACACTTATAACATGAGCTGGTGGGAAAACGACCAAGACTCAATAGGCCCAATCATGGAAATGAGGTCTGCCTTTCTGAGCACTGTAACCGCTAAGGTTCATGACTATAGTTCACTTCCCATGCTCCAGACCAAAAGATGTAAACAGATGTCTTATGGATAAAAAAAAAGGTCACAGACTGTCTGGAGACATTTTTTGACATTTTGAAATGATAGCAGGAACAATATCCACCAAACGTTCAGTGAGTTTTTTTTCTGTAAATGTATGCTTTTATAAAAAGTGACAAAATATAAAAACATTGTCCCATGAATTATTAGTGATTAAAAGCTCGCAAATAGATGAGAAAATGTATCCATGTGTCAGAACAGCATCAGGACCGTGCAGGGGGTAAAGAATGCATGCTGAAAGGATGCATGCTGAAAGGTTCTTATTTGGACTGGCAGGGGTTTTTATTTATTGTAATTCGCCGCACAGATTAAGCCCACCTAGGGTTAGTTTACCTGAACCAAAGCTACCAAATGTGAACACAACCCCAGAGCTAATCTGAGGTAAAACCTAAAGCAATTACGTGCTTAATGAAAGGGATAGTTCTGGTCCTGATTTGCTACTGAGCATTCAAAGCAGCACACATTAACATCCTCACAAAAATGTAATTCTGTATTAAGGTACAAAAGTTGATTAATCTCCACTGATGTGAATAAACTGTTATTGTGTAGTGACTGTCATGTAAGAACTTACTAAGGAGGAGACCACTTACAATCAGGTCCATAAATATTGGGACATCGACACAGTTCTAATCTTTTTGGTTCTATACACCATCACAATGGATTTCAAAATGAAATAAACTGCAGATTTTCAGTTTTTCTTTGAGGGTATTTAAATATAAACTAGGTGAACGGTGTAGGAATAACAACAGTTTATTTATGTGCCTCCCACTTTTTATGGGCGCAAAAGTAATGGGATAATTGGCTGCTCAGCTATTCCATGGCCAGGTGAGTGTTATTCCCTCATTATCTTATTTACAAGGAGCAGCTAAAAGGTCTAGAGTTCATTTCAAGTGTGCTGTTTGCATTTGGAATCTGTTGATGTCAACTCTCAATATGAGAATCCAAAGGCATGTCGCTATCAATGAAGCAAGCCATCATTAGGCTGAAAAATAAAAATAAGCTCATCAGAGAACTAGCAAAAACGTTAGGTGTGGCCAAATCAACTATTTGAAACATTATTAAAAAGAGAGAATGCACTGGTGAGCTCAGCAACACCAAAAAGATGACCTAAGAATTCATCCCTGGTTAAAAAAACCCATCACAACAGTTGTCCAGATCAAGAACACTCTCCTGGAGGGAGGTGTATGTGTGTCAAAGTCTTCAATCAAGATAAGACTTCACTAGAGTGAACAGAGGGGGTTCACCACGAGATGTAAACCATCAGTGAGCCTCGAAAACAGGAAGTCCAGATTAGAGTTTGCCAATCGTCATCTAAAAAGCCTTTACAGTTCTGGAACAACATCCTATGGACTGATGAGACAAGGATCAACGTATACCAGAGTGATGGGAAGAGAAGAGTATGGAGAAGGAAAGGAACTACTCATGATCCAAAACATACCACCTCATCAGTGAAGCATGGTGGTGGTAGTGTCATGGCTGCCAATGGAACTGGTCCCTTTGTATTTATGTCACTGCTGACAGAGGCAGCAAGATGAATTCTGAAGTGTTTCGGGCATTATTATCTGATCATACTTAGCCTGATACTTCAGAACTCATTGAACGTCACTTCACAGTTCAGATGAAGCATACTGCAAAAGCAACTGAAGAGTTTTTTTAGGCAAAGTAGTGGAATGTTATGCAATGGCTAAGTCAATCACCTGACCTCAATCTGATTGAACATGCATTTCACTTGCTGAAGATAAAACTGAAAGGGAAAATGCCCCAAGAACAGGCAGGAACTGAAGAGGCCAGTCAGAGCATCACCAGGGATGTAACCCAGTGCCTGGTGATGTCTATGCATTCCAGACTTCAGGCTGTACTGACTGCAAAGTATTTGCAACCAAGTATTAAAAATAGAAGTTTGATTGAGGCCCATTTTAAACTGTTGTTATTCCTACACCATTCACCTGATTTGTATGTAAATACCCTCAATTTAAAGCTGAATGTCTGCAGTTTAAACACATCTTATTCATTTAATCTCAAATCCATCGTGGTGGTGTATTGAGCCAAAGAGATTAGAATTGTGTTGATGTCCCAATATTTATGGGCCTGACTGTATTTTCCAAATAATGCAATGAAAATATTGACAGTTTATAGGCCAAATGTCACACAAATGTCTTACACACTTCAAAAAATAGCAATATAACGACAAATAATTTAAAGTAAATCAATATTCAATGTTACAAAATAAAAGTTATAGGTCAAAAAATGGCTAACAGGATAAACAGATCCCCCACTAATATTCAGTGTTATATAGGGTGACCAAACGTCCGGTTTTCTCCAGACATGTCCGTTTTTCACGTCCTGTCCGAGTTTCTTTTTAGAAAGTGGGGAAATGTCCTGTTTTTTTTATTACCTTTCATTTGACCATTAAATTGACCGGCACTGCGCTGCGTGTGACGTAATCCCCGAGCCGCGTCAGTGCGGGCAGCTCTGTTTAAAATCAGAAGACCGCGTGTCTGTCAGCACGCTCGCAACATGCCGAAGCGTAAGTGCACATTTACTGAGGATTTATTGAAGAAAATCTCAGCGTTCAGACCGGGTCGAGACGAGTGGGAAGCCTTGTGCACCGTGTGCAAAGCAGGCACATTTGTCTCGGTGTCCAGTGGAGGTGCCAGGGATCTAAAATTCCACGTGGACACCGAGAAACACAAAAAGCGTTTCGAGGCCAGAGTACCTCAAAGTTGATAACTGAGTACTTTGTGAAACCTGGGAACGAGGATGCTGTGAATGCAGCGGAGGGTGCCTGGTCGTTTCACACAGTGGAACATCACAACAGTTATAGATCTACGGACTGCACTAGTTCATTGTTGATAAAGACCCACCCCGATTCTGACACGGCCAAATATTTCAGTTGTGCCCGTGCTAAGACGGAGGCAATTGTTAATGGTGTTTTGGCATAATTATCCAATACTAACTAACACTAACATTGGAAACAGCAATATTAAAAGGGAAAATGTATCACACAAATGTCTTACACACTTCAGTAACATTAGCTCTGCCTTTTAGAAGTGGGGAAAACAAATGTGTAGCACAATTAGCTTGATGCTAGCATAGGAAATCACAGTCTCAAGTGCAAATAGGAATTATTGTTGTGGTGTTAATTTGATGAGCAAATACTGCTTATGATGTTTTTGCATTAAACATAATGTCTTTGACAAAATCATGTCATGACAGCAACATACAATGATGATAAAGTGAATATTTTGTCGTCTTTCAGCAAAGGAATGTCATTTCTTGGTTTTGGAATTGCGTTATTGCGGCCTTACATTAATTTAAATGAATATTTTAGTAAAAAAATGTAAGCAATAGACTTCAAGTGGTGTATTACTTGAAGAGCAAATTTTCAAACTCACTCATTCCAAAAGCATTTTCCCCAGAAAATCACATTTTAATCATTTTATCGACTGGAAAGCAAATCTCACAGGATTTTTTTTTAATTGAAATTTTACAGTGTCATTTACTTTTCTATTTTCAATGCCTGTTTCTAAAGTGGTAGTAGGAGTTTGGGCAACTTTGTTTAACAAATACAATAAAAACTATTTTTAAGTAAATCAATATTCAGTGTTACAAACGTTTGTTCCAGTTTAACATTCATATCCTACTACATGACACAGGATAGATTGTAAGGTAGACCTGGGCAGGTTCCACTGGTGACTGTGCAAGTGGACTGAGTGCGTTTTGGAAATTCACCTAATCTTTTAATACGTATTTTCCAGGACTGAGTGCGTTTTGGTCAGTTATACTATTGTGCATAAAGAGGTGATGCAAAAATATGCCAGTGGTATTGTTACCTACAAAATAATAAGAAATGAGTGAATTTTGGAAATTTGCTCTTCACTATATGAGATTGTTTCCACTTCACATGCATTCTTAGTGGGAACAGTGTTTCTAAGCCCTGTGCCTATCTGTTCAACTGTGTCCTTATCTGCAGACATTTTAAGAAAGGTGAAGACACACGGCGTGAGCCCTAACGATCTAGCTGGTGAGATTGTGAAGGTGGTGAATGGGAAGAGGAGAGAGGTGCTCCTGGCTCACCCCATCCCCTGGGTCGCCCTCTACGTCCGCTCCCTGCTGCCCAGCTTCTTCTTCGCTGTGGTGGCGGCAGGGGTGAGGGACGGGCACATGGCTGAGCAGCTCAAGTAGATCCACAAGCAAGAGAGAATAGCATGGGAGACGGTGTAGTACTTTTTTGAAACAAGTTTGTCATGATGTGACTCTTCATGAAACACAAGGGTAGGTCATGACCTGAGCTTAAAACTGAGTTACCCAGCCTCCGATAATGGTTTTGACCATAAAGGAATTGGCTGAGGCCCCCTGGAATTATAACAATCCTTGAAATCCTTCCTATATAGCCATAGAAATGTAGATGTTAGTATGTAATCAGTAGAGATGCAATAGGAGTCTCAATTCAATAGCTGTGACCTCTGAATGAATAGGCTGAACAACAGCTATTTTAAGGCATTATTAAGATGAGAAATCATCACATATACTGTATTATTAGCCCCAGATAATTATATTGGTGCTGCATTTACAGTTTACAAGCTTACTAGTGTGAGAGTAGGATGTATGGACCTGAATGTAGATCTAACTTTAATAGGAAATAAATATATAGTTCTTTAGTTTTGATGTATTTGAGAAGTGAAATCTGAACAAAAAAACAACTAAAAGGGCTTTCATGGAACACCATAGTTGCTGATGTGGGACCAGTCAGCTGATTAGTCTTTGAGTAGGAGCTCCTCTATCAGCCTGTAAGGCAAAAACCACCCTCCCCCCGTGTGGACGTCCTGCAGATGGAGCCAGTGGACCTTCCTTCAGCCGCACTTGGGCAAACGGTTCACTGCCGCCTGGTTGCATTGCTCAGCTCACAAGCCTGAAACAGTGTATGTCTTGTGAGATAAATGTGAGCTCATGTTGCGTTTTTTCTTTCACACAATAAAAGGAGACCTGCCAGGGCCTTCAAAACCTGGCTTCAGTGGGTGGATGTGTTTTAATAGTATTAACTCAATAATAGTATTAATAGTACACACAACACACAATGAAGGCTAACATGTTTAATAAACTGAAGCAATAATGTAGGATACAACCCCCGCAGGTTTACTCTAATTATCAATTAACTTAATGAGAAATGTGCAGACTACATCATTTATATCATTTATATCATTACAACACCACTAGTCTTAGATTAAACACTCTCCATCTTTCTCTCTTTATCTTTCTCTCTGTCTCTCTTTCTTTAATTTAATGGCAGGAATTTTCCTGGTAATTTAGTGTTTAATTACAGTACTCATACTGTATTGTACAGTTCATATAAAACTATATTTCAAAGTAGAGTTGCTCACTGTGTTAAAAAAAACACTGTATTTGTCGTGAATGGCTCATATGGTGCTCTCATATTCTCATGGCTGTCAGAGGACCTTCAGTTTTGCTACATGTTGTAGTACATAACCCTCAAATTAAAGCTGAATGTCTGCAGTTAAAACACATCTTATACATATTTCATGTATACTGGAACAAAGTGGCCAGTGATGCTTTTTTTCTCAACTGTGTTTTCAGTCATAAGAGGAACATCAAGGCAGTTCCTGTGCCATTTAAATTCTAAAGCTTGTAGTAACCCATTGTCTGTTTTAATGAAACAAAAAAGCCCTCATGATGGGAATACAAAATGTAAAATGCATTTGAAGGTATCTTTGGTATTGCAATTTGCAACAAAATTTTAAAAAATAAACACAAATAAAAACAAAAGCAATACAGGGCAGCTCCACCCACATCCATTAACTTTACATGTATCTCCTAGATCTCTTGTATTGAAAGGAAGTTAGTAGACTACTGTGGTCTTACTGTTTGACATTTACATCGGTCCTTAACTGTGGTGATGTACTCAGCAAAAAAGACAAAAATAACGAGGCTCCTTTGTGGAATCTGTGTGTTGCTTATGTTTCCCCATATTAAGGCCACGCAAGTGCAGTGGCTAAGTCTGGGGATGACAAAATACCTTTCAGAGTCAAGTCTTAATCCCTCACGCTGGGCCCCAGGCCAAAATATTGATGCTGGTCTAATATCAGAGGCCCTGTCCAGCACAAGCCCAGCCGACACGTTCGCGGCCTCATGAATACAGTCTGTTATGTTGTTATGTAAATTCCTCAGAGTGAGGGGACCCACAGCTCCAAGTTGAAGTCCAGCTGGCCAACGTGGGGGCTTTTATCTGACAGGTCACCCACCCCTGGGGGATTTGACCCTGCTTTCACAGGCAGCCCCAGAACTGACAGCTGCATGAAAAAAATGCCAATTTTCCAATACCTTAAATGTGAGCATTTACATGTGGCTTGGGAAGAGGGACCTCTGATGCCGCATCTGAAATTACATGCTCATACAGAGGAAAAACACCTACCCATCACGTTTATGGGGGGGTTACAGTGTATATGGGGTGCCGTTACAAAAAGGAGTGGCAACACCCCCATTCCACACCCCCACTTTTGATTCAACACCCCCACTTTTGCTAAAATGTGATTCCATCCACCCCACTTTTGTCAGATTATATTGTATTAAATTGATAAAATTGTATGTATAACACACACTTTTGGAAAGCTTGATACGCCCCTGAGTTCCTAAAATCTTAACCCAGTCAAATTCTCCCAGTTCCTTAAATCTCAGCCCAGTATATTTATTCCAGTTCCTCAATTCTCAGCCCAGTTAATCTCTCAGCCCTTTATATTACTCTCAATGGCACGTCTCTCAATCCCTAAAATTCTTGCAAATCTCAGCCCAGCCACGTTCCCAAAAGACAAAGCTCCGCCGAACAGGACCCTGTAATACACAGTGAGTTTAATATGAATTCCAGGCCTGTGGCTGTTCTGTATTAGATGTCACTCTGCTGGTGAATTGGTAAATAGCCTACTAAAAAAAACGCTGAGTAGATGATTGTCTGCAAGTGGGGCGACATAGCTGGAGGTGCCTGGATGACGATGACTAATATAGGAAGCACCACTGTGGGATATATTTTACCGCTGATGGGCCCTCATATAAGAATGTGAGCAGTTTTTATTAATATTTAAAGGCTACATTTATTGACAGTGCAGTGATTTACAGGGGTGACGGCGGGTGCACGCTAATGATTCCCGTGCCTCACCGCCGTCAGTGTCCCACTTCTAGCCCTTTAAATCAAGCTCAGTGTGGGATTACACACCTGCCTCCTGCTCACCACCTCCGCGCCTGGAACACTGACACCGTTTCCTTTCTCCTGTTCTGGGTGTCGCGCAGCACACACACCATGCTTGTGCTTTTGTTTAGGACCAGCAAAAGTGAATATTCAGTGCAGAAGACGAGTTCACCAGCTTTAAAGAAGCAACTGTTCAGGCAGAACACATGCTTCTATAACTAAAACCAATAATAAAACCCATCCAGTAATATCTTCTTTCAGATCAACTGTTTCAATCTTAGACAAGCTTTACAGGATGCTCACTTTACAAATTCTAATTTTAAACCCCAAATGCCTAAATATAGAATGTGTTATTCATTTCATCAATGACATTTTTTATTCAATGTATGAGATTGCTCACACTATTTGGATCAGGTCTGGAGCAGTTCTTGCTTTTTAGTGTATTTTATTGTTGAAAGTAAATGTGCTATGAGTTACTATAGTAAATAGAGACCCTATTATAGTTACAATTGTAAATAATTTTGCAAATGAAGACAGGAACAACTAGGTCTTTTTTCTTAGCCCAGGCCACACAGGTAGAAAATTGGTCATCCAAGTAATACATTGAAATGCAATAACAGTACTTTTATGTTAGACACGTAAACAAATACACAGTTTCATACCCCTAATGATATTTTGTTGTAAATACAAGTGATAAAAAATAGTAATAGTGAGGCTGTGTATGTGTATTACATATTAATACATATTAATTATATGGTATGAAATCCTAAAGTGAAAAAGAGCTGCATATATTACAGTATTATTGTAATATATACATATAAATATGCCCTCTAACGTGTGTTTTTTTCCAACCGCTACAAGGTATTTATTCTTGAGCGACATCAGTTGACATCATGGTGTTCTATAATATAGAATTTTTAGATAATAATCTACACTACACCACATTTTACATTTCATGTTTTGATGTTTTTGCTTTTATCTATAATGTAAAATACAGCAAAGTTGAAGAAACTCCTCCGTTACTAAGTATGGGTCCATACTTATATGGTGTATGTGAAAAGCAGAAATAAATAAAATATCAATTTCAATATAAATAGATAGACAGACAGACAGATGGATGAATAGATAGATAGATAGATAGATAGATAGATAGATAGATAGATAGATAGATAGAAAAACATAGAGTTTCCGCTTTTACTGTACTATTATATTACCAGCAGTACTCTTTCTGTAATTTCTCCTTGCCGCTCTGTCATGCAAGTCTGCTGAGGCAACATCTGCGTGGTTTCAGACATGTTATGTCCTTCTTTAGGTTGAATGGGACCGTTGCCAGTATTATGTAAAGCTTGTCCAACCCAGCAACAGTGGCTATGAAAACGAAAGCGTGAGTCATCATCCTGTTTCAAACAACTGACTTGCCCAGATAAGACTTTAATCTGGAGGATGAAGTTTGAATTAATCTTTCATTAAACCCCACTCACAAACATGTCTTATGTTAAGGAATATTTAGCTGGATTATCAGCCATCCAGTCTTCTGTCCCCTTTTAAATGGAGAAAGTCTTTGTGCAGGGAATTACAGGCTCAGCCTGCCAGGCATTTAAAATCGGCCATAACTCCCTGCATTTTTAATTATCATGGCTCTAATATGGAACATTACATCTGTCCTCTTTGTTGTGAAGCACGGAGAGCGAATGCGTTCTTATCTAGCACGTGAAACACAACGGGCTCTTGAAGAATTCATTTGGATTATGACAGCAGATGCTGCAGCACAAGTGGCTGTTGTTCTTGCTCTTGTCATTAGACTTGTATTAATGATGGTGCGCTAATTAGTGAGATTAATTACCCTAATGAGCAGACATTATGAGAGGAATGACAGCCGGCTAAATCACTCCATTTGGACAGGGATGGTCCGCCATCTTTCCCTCCCACTGTCTCTCACACGCCTTTCTGCACATTTGGCACCACTCTAAGCTCGCCGCCTATTGTCATATGGAGCAGACGGCCTGTGTCTGAATCAGCGTTTAGTTTCTCATTGGATTCTGAGGGCGTGGTGGAGAATCTCGCGGCTCCTGTATCTTTATTATCTTTGTTGTTGGTCACATTTCTTACATTCATTTCATGGTGAAAATTTTTTTTTAACAAAATGAGACATTCTCAAAGACAGAATCTGAAAGGGGGAAAACAGCCAATCATATTTTCAGAGCTGTTTCGGTAACATGAGGAGGACCTACCGAATGTTTTAGTAGCATGCATGAGCTTTTTTTTAGTAGCATGCATGAGTTTTTTCTTCATGAAATGACTGTGGAGTTGTTTCAATAGGATTATAATAAGATGTTCCACTGACTTTGGCACAGAAATGCAATCAAATCAAACTGAACTGCGCAAAGGTGACTGATCCAACTCCTCGGGCGAGAGTTGCCGGAGACCTTAGAGGAATTAATACAACTCGTCTCAACTCTCGCCCCAAGACGGCCTCTCGTACCCTGCCGCCCACGCCTACCACGCCACCTCTAAGGGTCGCTCGCTCCATCACGACCCATTCACCTCCATCGGAGGCCCACGCCGACCTAGGGGAACCCATGCAGATAGGGCGCGCCGCG
>JBBMFX010000101.1:28064767-28085293 GCA_037832545.1 Rhabdalestes septentrionalis | reverse complement strand
GTCTTATGGAGTGGACCTGATCATTAATCATGTTATCGAGGTTAGATTGAAATCTATAGGTGTGGAGAGGTTGGTTGACGGGGGTGGGGGGGGGGGGGGGGCAGACGGCTGCTCTTGGGGCTGCAATTCAGATGTGTATCTCCTGACAAAGGTAAAACAAATGGTGCTGGAGCTTGGATAAGATCTCGTACAAGACCAGAGGAGATAGATGCAGTTCTGCGCTTATGGTGTGTTTCTGATCGATTGGCTCCACCCCTTGACCTTGAGTTGATGCAAACATTACACCAGTTAGCTTTGGTCAGCGCAGATTCGGTTA
This sequence comes from Rhabdalestes septentrionalis, assembly GCA_037832545.1. Taxonomy (NCBI): domain Eukaryota; kingdom Metazoa; phylum Chordata; class Actinopteri; order Characiformes; family Alestidae; genus Rhabdalestes; species Rhabdalestes septentrionalis. The sequence goes on along the minus strand of JBBMFX010000101.1, from coordinate 28,084,977 downwards.
CAATTAGCAAGAGGCTAGATCCTGCTGAGGCATAATCTGTGCGCAAGCTCTGAGCTCGTGTTTCAGACAACACTGTCGCTTTCTTATAAGGAAGCTATTTGCCATCAAGTCAACCTCAGCAGTGCATGACATTGGTGCAGCTCCTGCAAACCTGGTGGGAAATAGATTTTCAGCCATGTGGGCGTTTAAGCGCACAGCACATGTGAGAAAAGGTAGAAATGGAGTCTAGGTACACTTACGTTCCTCAGAAAAGGGACAAAACACACACAGAAACAAGAACCCATATCCTGAGAGAGCTATGAAACATCCTTAGGTGTACATTTTCAGTTTGGGTAGCGTCAATACTATTGATTTTGAAATAGCAGTGGAGCCTGGTAGTTCAACCTGTAGGATTGAGTTTCCCAGTGGCGACCCTCGAAGATGAGCTGGCATTTTTTCTCCCCCCCTTTCATGTTAAAATGCTTTCTCACCGTGACAAATAATGCACAGTCAGTTAGTGGCGAGAGCCGTGATGGAGCTGCCCATTGTGTTGCATCTCATGTCGTCACGTTGTGAGAATTCATTTGCAATTCATAGAAAGGTCATTAACATAGACATTTAAATTCATACCCATGGATGTAGAGCCAGTCTGCAGGATGCTATTTATGGGCTGCATCTAAACACATCTCTCAACACAGAAAAATAATTGGCATGCAAATTATGAATGCTGGTCAAGTGATGGTTGGTCACAGAGGAGGGATTTATTTTACCTGAATCCAGCTTAGTATTGCTTTCATGACTATTTGATAGGTCTGCGCCAGAAGCGAGGCGAATTGTTTGAGGTGTTATGAATTATTGATGTTTTCTGTCAATCTATGCCATTAAAACTACTTTATGGAGGGCTTCTGAATATATACATCCAAATGGCTTCAATTAACATAAGCCAGTTTTATGTGTGATTAATATAATTGATCACTTCAGCATTTCAGGCAACGGTTGAAATGTTGAAACTTTTCTTATACGCACTATTATGGCGGATGATAGTGTCGGAGTGTTGTGTGACACTGCGCAATTTTATACCCTCACGAATTCAGATGTTTTAATATGCAAATGAGGCTGAAATTTTGGCCGTGAATCTGAGTAGATGTGGGGGTCAGGTGTGTTGGGTAGCCGGAATATACTGTAGTTTATGAAATCACCATAAGGCCTAGACACTTGGTTTGTAATTCAGCTCTCATTAGGTGCCTCAGGGGAGTGTGGGGGTGAGTGCTGGGGGGGCCTTGTCCTGGCCCCCTCTATGATGGATGTCTACGGGAAGTGGACAGGGCACAGTTACAATTGACTGGGCTTTTAATGGCCACCATGCAAAGAAATGGATGAGTGGGTCCAAACACACATACACACACACACACACACACCACACTCTCCCATCACTGCCGCTCCATTGTCTGACTGGATGCATATGCTTACTCTACTCTGAGGACTGTGAGATTTTGCAGGAAACGAATGCTAGGATCTAACCCGCCATACAGCACACTCATCCACGTTTGAATGTAACAGCCTTCACTTTCATCTCTAGAATTAATTGACTTGAAGAGGACTGGTATAAGATTTAGTCGTATAGGACATGCTCTAGTCAGGGATTTTTACATGTGGAGGCAACACACATGTCACAGTACCCAAAGATCATAGCTCAGTATCAGGGCTTCGACTTAAAATTAAGGTAAATACATTAACCTCCTGTATTTACAGTATGTTAGGTATCAACCCCCACACATTTCCTGGATCTAGCTTGGGATCGATTGCTTTCATTCATTGTAATGAAAGATTTTGTGTTTTGTTTTGCTAAAAAAAAAAAAATTCCCAAAAAGCGAGCTAAATTCTTATCACATCCCTAGCAGTAGGTGATGCCTGAACAGAAGACAGGGTAATTGCCTCACATCTGTTTGTGCGCAGCAAGCTGCTGATGAGGCCGTGGAGTGGCCCATCTACACACTCCACCTGCCACCCTCGTACCAGCTGAGGCCCAAATTACCATACCCCCATCATGATCAATACCCAGGGCACCATTTGGTTTATTCAGTATACCTCTGAGAGACCCGGCCAAAACGCAGCCTCAATTAGGAGGAACCTATCCGTTGGCTCCTCTGGGCTGCTGGGATGTTGCTCAGCACAAAGCAACCTGGTAAACAATGGAGAAGCTTCAGAGCTCGCAGAGAGAATACATATTGCTTAGGGTGGTTTGAAAAACTGTTAACATTCTGCCAATATTTAACCAACAAAGCATTACTAATCCCCAGAGATAAGGATTGCCAGTGCCAATTTGTGAGAATCAGCCACCAGAAATGTAATTACCCTTTCCTGTACATTCACCAAAAACAGCTTTCTCATATATATTTACAATTGCACGTTATGCAAGGACGCGTGGATTATGCTGCATGGGGCAGGCAACGGCACGGGAGGAGAAGTCTATGAGGCCTAAGTGGAGTATCTGGCTTACACAAACATTTTATCCACAGCATATAGACCTTAGGGCACTCTGCGCTCTCTTTTTTTAGAACTCTTTTAGGCTTTTATATGAGCTCCGTCATGCTATTGAAGGGCTTGTGCTCTGTAATCTATTCTGCATCAGTGACTTTTGTCTGCCAGGCTAATGTAAGACAGACTGCAAATGGACTTCACCTTTTGATTGGCATCTTCTCTCTTGTTAGCTCAGATTTTCTCTATTCAGCGTAAGCAGATCACTGCACACTTGCAAGCTCACCATGTCCTACACACCCATGCACTTTCATGTCCTGCACATATCGCTGGCCTGTCAAAACCTTCTAGTTTTATTTTTATGTCTATTTCTTTGTTGTTTTATTAGCTGCTAAGCAAAATCAGCTGTCCTTTGCACTCAATGAACCCTCATGATTAATAAACAATAAACCAATGAAAGTACTTCGCAATAACTTGGAATATCATCTTGTTAGACTCATTTTATCATTTAAAATACAATTCTGGAGTCTTCTTAGGATTCATTCTGTGTATCTTTGCCAGTTGGGGGTGGAGGAGGGGTCAACTGAAAGTACGAATAGGTCACCTCAATAGAAGCCAGTGAATAATTAATGGGCAGCTCTAATAGACTTGCTGGCCCCATTATAGACGTAGGTAAACAGGGAAGTCTTTAGGTTAAGTGCTTTCCCAGATGAAGTCATTGATAATGCAGCGTGGCCGAGGAACTGATGGGGGTCTAGGCTGCTGTATTGATAAGAGATTGTGCTACAGGAGACTGTATTTTACTAGAGGACACCAGAAGCATCAGATGGTCTGTCCTCAGTGGCTCACCCGTATACGTCTCACTTTGGAGTATTGACAAATTTTTTTACTGCCTGGAATCTTACACATTTGACTAACCTCTTACCTTTTACAATGGTAAGGGTAACCAGTATGGCGCAATATAACCTGAATTAAATGTTGATGAATGTAAATTGAATGTTTAAAAAAAATTAATTGCAAAAAGTAGGAGGCAAAAATCTAAGAATATGATAAAGGCATAATGGGCTTATATGCAACATATTTCTATGGTACATGTAGTTGTTTAGTGTTCTAGAGGTACTGATGACACCTGACCCCTCAGAAAAGTGTATTTTATCATGATAATAATAGCATAGTTATATTGCCCTGCCCTAAATAGTCATTTTTTATATATCAGTTTCCAATATTAGTATTTTCTTCATAATTTTGTGCTGAACAGATGTATCGAACCAAGTGGATAGAACGGGATGATGCCAGAACTCTGCTAGACACCTGTACTCCAGGACAGTCAAGGCCTCTAAAATCGATTTTCAGATAAAATGAATAATTTCAATTCATACAGGTTAAACTCCTTCTTTCTTTTTTTGTTTTTTTTTTAGCTGTTAAGCAAAACCAGCTGTCTTTTGCACCCAATGAACCCTCATGATTAATAAACAATAAACCAGTGAAACTTAATGTGTTTTTCTTATCATTATCAGGGTGCAATTTTTGAGCAGTTTTATTTTTTTTTACAGATGAAGTTCCTTAAGTTTGAAAAAGTTAGGTGTGGTCATTCTCAGAGGCAGGTGGGATGCAGCAGGTCCATTAAGTCCTGTGAGCCTTCGAGGCACTTAAACTAAATGAGTCCCATCTGCTGGCAAGAGAGAGACTGAAGAGTAAGACACAAGCACATGCGTTCCATTTGTTTTGCCTTGTATGGCAGTAACCCTCCCTTGATTGATGCAGCTCGCACATCTGCACAAGCAGCAGCATCGCTGAGGCACTTACAGAGAAGAGCTTAGAGTAATGCAGAGCCACCTACCTCCTCATTTGCAGCCAATAAGTGACACGACCAGCCCCAAAGCCCTCTGCTGATCTGCTGGAGGACAAAAGCCTTGCCACCTCATTAGCTCTGTTTCTGCCACCTTGATCTCCTCTACTAATGCATATGCTGGAGGCGAGATGTGATTTAGCTGATCAATAGCGCCTTGGCAATAGTAACTCTGTTCTTAAGGAAAACAAATCTCAGGGCCTGGGGGGGAATCTGGATAGATGAAGAGTGGAGAAAAATTAAGTCTACGGCTGATTTCTGTACGGCTGATTTCTAACTGGGGGTTTAGAGTTATTATTGATGCTTATACTTTACAACACTATTCTATGCTATGCTAAATTAATTATTTACAGAATATGCTCAATAAGTTACATTTACATTCTGTTTTGATAGAAAAATACTTTCTGTAAGAGGCAGTGGGGCAAAAGCTTGTGTATCTGTGCAAGTATTTTGGGTGAAAAATTAATTTCTTTATTTAAATGGGGATGTAATGTGTGTCCTTCTTTTGGTAACTTTAGGAGACTTAGAACAACACCCCCGTGTGGAGGTTTAGCCTGGGTACCTCTCACTTTGTTGTTATATTGTTGTATTTTCATAAATGAAAAAATGATAGTTTTATTTTCAAAATAGGGCTGGGCAATTAATCGAAAAGTAATCGAAATCGACATATAGTCGATCAAAACATTTCAGGTCGATTATTTCAAATATTTTACCTTTAAAAACACGACCGCATGTGGAGTCACTATTTTTAATAAGAAAAACATTGAAAATAATTTCTTTTGTTTCCAAAAGTGCAAGTTATTTATTTTTGTGTGTGTTTTAAGTTCAATTGATCAACATTGACGTTCAATAAATAATCATAGATAGTAGATGGTGTGTTAAGTAATGCTCTCTTCGTTCGAAAATCTCTCACTTGTAATATGTCAGTGAACTATGAAAGCAAAAAATTAAAAAAAATTAAAAAATAATCGCTCATTAATCGTAATCGAGTTAAAATGTTCAATGAATCGTTCAATTTAGGCCAAATCGCACAGCCCTAGTTCAAAATGCAGATTGTTTTGTTTTACCCAGGGATAGATTATGCTCCGCTCCCCTACAGGGTGAACTAAAAGTAAAATAAAACTTGAAATAAAGCATCATGTAATTTCTTGGTTTCTGTGAGAAACAAATGTGTATGCAGCTGCATATAAAGTCTAAAATTAAATTAAATCTCTTGCTGTTTGTGATTTAGGAGCATGATGCCAAGGGCGTTGGATGGACAGATTGTGATGGAGAAGACACCCAGATACTTCGTGACACCTGAGACACCAGCTCGTATCCACGCCATGTCCCGGGACGTGAAGCTGATTGTGGTGGTCCGGGACCCCATCACCCGGGCTATCTCGGACTATACCCAGATCGTCTCCAAGACGCCCGACGTGCCCAGCTTTGAGAGCCTGACCTTTAAGAACCGGACAGCGGGCCAGATCGACGCTCTCTGGAGCCCGCTGTACATCGGCATGTACGCCAGGCACCTGGAGCGATGGCTGGCCTACTTCCCGCTCTCGCAGATCCACTTTGTCCACGGCGAGCGGCTCATCAGCGACCCGGCCGGAGAGCTGGGCCGCGTGCAGGACTTCCTGGGGCTGCAGCGCATCATCACAGACAAACACTTCTACTTCAACAAGACCAAGGGCTTCCCTTGCCTCAAAAAGCCCGAGGGCAGCAGCAAGCCCCACTGCCTGGGCAAGACCAAAGGCCGGACCCATGTCCGCATTGCCCCTGCGGTCATTCAGAAACTGAGGGACTTCTACCACCCCCATAATCTGAAGTTCTACCAAATGGCGGGCATGGACTTCGGATGGCAATAAAGAATGTGTTTTTGTGAACCCATGCAAAAAAATAAGGAACTCAAAAAATCACTCTCATGCCATGCCAAGCTGCAGATGGCACTAACTCTTAATGGGAGTGAGTGCGCCTCTGTTCTCCTGAGTAAATATTTGATGCAGTTAGTTATCTATAGTGCTTTCAAGGCACATCGACTCGGCCAGGATCTTGAGATTGATAGGACTCGAACGGTGGAAAGACTATTAGCCTTTATGAAATGCGCGCCATTGACCATCACTGGAGTGATTTACAGGGAGATGCTAAATATGATGCACGGTAATGAAGAGTAATCAAATCTGCATTTGTTGATGCTCAAATAAAGGCATTGTATTCATCAGCTGAATGAGGGCCTCGCACCGGCAGGCTTTATTGCTGCATAATGGAACTGCTGATTGCAAGTACGTTTGAACTACTGACGCTGGAGAGAAATTTAAATGAGTGGTCATAAGTATGTTATAGTAGGATTTATGTTGCTACATTATGTAAAATACTGTAAATGAGGCTGTACTATAGGACTGTGACCCAAAACGAGGTGCTATGGAATGTTTTTGATGTGATGCAATTTAACCCATGATTGATTTGGGGACTAGCCAGTGTACGCTGCTGCTTTCCGTAGAAGTGGCCAAGAACTGGACTGTTCCATGTGCGAGACCAAGGGGTGTCCAGTTCTGGGACAGGAAGGCTGGTGTTCAGTGCAGTTCAGTAGTTCCTCTCCTCAAACACACACACTAAACCTGAACCCGTTTGGGTTTGAGCAGAGAAGTCACCAAAATGTCGAGGACTTTGGCCCCTAAAACCAGAGTTGGGCACCCCTGTGCTAGACTGAGCGCTGGCTGTGGTATGACTGGGAAGGTTTAATCTATGGGATGGGAGTTTAGTCAAATAGCCATTTTTATAACGCCGTTGCTTTTCGGATTTTAATATTGATAAGGAACAGCATTAAGAGCAGGACATGCTATTTTTTTAGATGATTGTCAGAATCCAATAAGATTTGGAAGCCTAAGTGACACTGAGTGAAGCTATGAATAAATGAATTCATTCCCTTTAAAAGAGCGACTCGGCTCGGGCTACATCTCAAACCAATTCTCACGAGCGTCGTGAAAAAATTACTTCACCCATGCACTTTCTGTCCCAATAAGTAGCATGCAACATATGGCAAAATATAAAGTGGGTCTCTGTTAGGCATATAGTGCATTATTTTGGTGTAAAACCTGGAGTGTTTCTATAGTAAACCTTATTTCATGACTTATTTAATGTACTACGTAGAACGGGAGGCTGGTGTGGCTGCAGGTTTTCACTGCAATCAGAGAGGAGCTCAGCTCCTCTGAATTATCAGTTGTTTTAGTTTAAAGCAAATGGAACCTGCTTTATTTTAGTGATACCTCCAGCCATGGTAGTCTTTGGAGAAAAGATTGGCTACCTCTGACATAGTAGGGAGCCCTTTGTGAAGTTGTTAAATACTGTAGGATTGTTCCCAGATGGAAACGACATTTGCAGCCAGAAATCATGTACAGCTGAATCCAGGACCTTTCTGTTCCTGCATGAATTTGCACTAGTCTCAAAATACAGCCAAGGAAAGCTAACGACGACCTCTGTATTTGCCATGAAATGTTGGAAACACAAGAAAAACAGAACACTTGGAAAAAAATAAAACCTTTTGTAAGCATCTGAGTGTGCCTCACTGAGGGAGAGGGGGTCATGCAAAACCGAGCCTCAAATGATCTTAATTTATTTTTGTTCTAGGTAGATTTTGCAAAGCGCTTTTAATTGTATCTATTGCTTTAGATGTACAGCACTGTGGTCAAAGGGGATGTCACATGTATGAGATTCTATTTTTATATGAATAAAATAAAGTAACAAGTAAAAAGAAGTACAAATGGTTTACAGAACAGTATTGTCAGTGAACGAATCAACGGTCCCTCATAGCAAAAATGCTAATGCAGCGCCTCCTTGTGGCCACATAACGCTAAAAACCGACAGGACGTTTATGATACGTATAAATACAAAATAAAGCCATGATACAGAACAATTAAGAGTCCAGTATAAACAAACAGATGATAGGGTTGTGCATTATGCATTACTCACATACAGCACATGGTCATGTAAACAATTAAACTTGCAATTGGGGAAGATGGAATGTAAACATACAAATATGCTTTGGTGACACCAAACACCGAAACCTTTTGGTCCATTCGAAAGATGTTATGCAGTCTGACCTCACTGAAAATGTTCATCTAAACAAGGTTGGTTCAGCAGAACATTAGAGACAGAACAGAGGAAAAATTCAATACAAAAAATGAACTGGATAAAACTGTCATTTGGTCCTTTTATAGTTCAGTTTAGTTCCTCTCAATCCAAACCTGAATTCAAGTGACTTTACTTGATTATAGATAGCTTAAATGGACACACACACCCACACGCACATGTATTTATAACCTTGGTATCCTCATGTACAAATATATCATTTCACAGTTGGATGATACACTTCAATAAAATTATTGCACCTTGTTGAATACATAAGTTTTGCAAATGCATTCCCACTCTTTTCTATCTACCATAGACTTTTATCTTCCAAATTGACACATTTTCTTCTGAGGACAAATCAAAAAATTGTCCAAAATAGCATGAAATAGCCACTATGTTAGTCTGATGCCTGTATAAAGAGAACAAATGTGATGCACTACATCAATGAATTACATATGTCATTAAAATTCTGGACAAAATGTAAAGAAAAGCTCTTGAGTTATCAGCATGCTAAGGTCCAACACAGCCAAAATCAACAGCACAAGCAAAGGCACTCCAGCATGTCATTTGTCTATTTACATAACAGAAAAACAGGCTACCTTTCACTCTGAAAGAACAAAAAAAAATCAGAACTATATTCTTAGAAACTATTCTGTAGACTTTCTATGTATTAGCTTACCATCATCACAGATTTTCAGAGTATTACATTTGGATTTTTTAAAGCTTTATCCTCTTTATCACCTTTAAACAAACAAAACAAAAATATGCTAGTGTCAGTGCCAAATAGAGGTTCTACTGAAACGTATAATATCAATATGTTATAAATATAAAATCAATAAATAAGCACAGTCACCTTCAGGAAACATTACAGCACGGTACATAAAAACCAGTTTGGTCAGTTATTCTCGGTGGAGAAGCCAGATAAAAGGCTCTCCTTGGTCACAGCCCTCAGCGTAATATGAGGTCAGGTTCAGTTCATTAAGAGCATGTGGCAGGGCCGGGCGGCAGTGGGTGGGATGGTCCCCCAGCTTTCCTGGTGGGAGAGTTCAGTCAGCAGTACTCCTCCTCCTGCGGCTCGGGCATGTCGTTCAGGTCCAGGAAGACGGAGTTGTTGGAGAGTTTGCGGGCCGAGCCGGACAGGTCCAGCAGCTCCTCGGCCGTGCTGGGGACCGAGCTGATGTACATGTCCCAAACCTGGTCCGGTGAGTCCAAGTCTAGCAGCTTCTGCTTGATCTTCAGGTTCTTCTCGATGTTCCTCCGCTTGTGCTTGAACTCCAGGATGGTCTTCGTGTATCTGTTGATGGTGGTCACCGAGGACGCCATGCAAGCAGTGAAAGAACCCCAGGCCAAGCTGTGTGAAGGTAAAATGCATGGAAATGACCACAAGATGCTGCACAGAACAAGAACATGCATTGCTTCTGATTAGGCAGAGATAACTGGGCTTCAGGCAAATGAAGGGCATGGGAAGCTTACATGTAAGACCAGCTGTAGTCCCAGCTCTGGGGTTTCCAGTCCTCAGGGCCCAGGCTCACAGTCAGCTGGAACGCTGTTGTGTACATCATGTGTGCCACCATTCCTAGAAGGCCTGCAATTGCACAACCAAATCATCTTTCACTGGGTCCCCAAATGGTAATAATACAATGGAAACGAAAGGATAGTGGGCTAGAAATCTTAAAAGTGGTGGCGCAGAATCAAATGTATGTAATTTACCCCATGCACCATGTCATTTACCTTTACTTTCATACTCAAGTGAACAACTACTGGACGGTTATATACTTGTTAACTGCAAATAATCTGCCAGCATAATACCTTAGATCATACTGTGTTATTCACAGACATTAAATATTTACATTATATGGACAAAAGTATTAGGACACCTTACTGTTTCACCTAAATGAATTTGTTGGACATCCATTCTGAAAATATTGACATTAAGATGGGATTAGCCCTGCCTTTGTGGCTATGACAGCCTACTCTATACTGGAAACTCTGCCAACATTTCAGTCAGAAGAACATTTGTGGGGTCAGATAATGAGGTTGGTTGAAAAAAACCCTGGCGCCCAAACACATACAATTCATCCAAAATGTTTGACACTCGCCAGTCTGTGTCTTTATAGACCTTGCAGTTAATGGCCTTCGCCGTGCACTTACATGACTGCCCAAATGGTATTTGTACTAATGTACTGTTAACTTTATTCCACACAAGAAGAATGTGGCCTAGTACCAAGCCCAGCAAAACAGCCCCAGATCATTATCCCACCTGCACCAAACTCTACTACTGCCACTATGCGTGCTCTTAGGCTTGTGTGCAGCTGCTCTGCAGAACCCATGAACCTCTTGTCACACAGTTCTTGTTCTGATGTTGCTTTGAAAGGTCTGTAGTAAATGATGCAACAGAGGACAAGCAATTTTTACTTCTGCACACAGCAGCCCCATTCTGAGCTGCTTGGTCTACTGCTTCTGGATGCTGCCATTTCACAATAATAGCACTGACGGATGACCTGAGTGGATCTAACAGGACAGAACTTTCACAGACAGACCTATGGATAATGTGGTATCCCACGACTGAGCTACGTTTAAAGAGGCCTTCAGGATGATCTACTCAAGTGACAATGACTGACTAGGAAGATTTTACCGCCAGGTGCTTGATTTTAGTCACCAGAGACCATTGAGTAGATCTAAACATAGAGCAGTGTCTATTTACTTTACTTGACCACAGCACAGTATGAAATTCTTTCTTTGCACATAACCCTTTCATCTATGGCAGGTTACAGCAGGCAGTCAGGAACACAGCTTCTTGCTCAAGGTACCTCAGAGGTTCCTACATCCCTAACCACCAGGCCACCAGCTGACCCTGCTGTTCCACTGATGTAAAGATAATCAGACAGAAGGTCAGTAGACGTTGCATTCCTGTGAGCACCAAGCGATCTAAGCAGACGTAATTGTGACTTGCCATAAGGGGGCAGTGTCATACCATTTAAGGAGCAAGCTGGTCTCTCAGTAGAGGACTTTGAACAGCAGCAATCTTCAGTCTGCTGAATGTACTGAAACCCAGCTTATTTTAAAACAGACTCTTATTAGGAAAGCTCTCCAACTGTGTAATTAAATACTCTAAGTCTCCACCTCCTCTAACCAAAGTACTCTGAATACTTACAGTCTTTGAGGTCTCAATGACATCAATCTGCTCCTTCATTATTCAGGGAGAAACCCAGTGGCAGTGCACTTGGGAGCTGACGAAAAGGTGGTAATTAATGAAGACTGTCAGCGTTGCCTACTGCAGGTAGTGCTTTGGTGCAGTTCAGGGGCATTGTTTAATGGGGTCAGTGCGTGAACATTTTAGTGGAGGTAAATCTTGCATCCAGATGGTAACGCAGACTTAATCAGCACCACCACCAAGTCAGACCTTGAGTCAGGACAATCAGAGTCACCAGGAGCCAGAAATAGCCAGGCAGCAGTGTGGCAGGAGATTATTCGTCCCACATATTAGGTCAATTGGAGTTCAGCATCTAAATGACTTCTGCAGTAGCAAAGCAATCTATGTGGCACACTGTGTTTGCATGGCACAGGCAACCTACAATAATTACTGTCAGACCCCAAACAAAACAAACTGAACCAACAATACAGCAAAATAAATGGAATCTACCATTACTTAAAATGAAGGACTAATCTACAGCTTGAGGGAAAAAAAAGAAAAAAAAAGAGATCCCCGGAATTTATTTTTAACTCAGCCTCTCTATGAGTGTGACAACCATTCCAAGCCCGTGTCTGTTAAATCCCTACACAAGCTCCTCATTCTGCTTCATGAGGGACTGATCAGTGATCACCTGAATCACATCTTATTTACTGAGGAAAAGTATAAAACTCTGCTGTAATCCACACTCTCCTCTCACAGTGAGACCAGCTGGATGGTGAAACACTACTAGAAGTTCGTCCAATGGCATTATTGTCTTTTTTTTTGAGTGAACAAGATATTTGTTTACTTAAAATGATAAACACTGCATCATTTCTCTAATTTTGATGTCATTTCCTTTAAAATTATATTTCAAAAGAACAATATTTTTATTTGAAAATTAAGAGAATACTGTCAGTTCTTAAAAACAAATGCAAATCTGTTCAGTTCAGTGCTTGCACCTATAAAAAAACCCTGAGAATCTGAACATTTTGCAGTGGTCTCTACTTGTGTGCTGTTGTCCATTTATATTGTCCTCTCTCTGTCTTTGTCCATGCCTCTTCTTCTCAGACTGTTTCTGTGAATAATGCACAACATCTGTCCTAACACCAGGGTGTGGATGTTGCACAAAAAAGGACAAATAAATCAAAAAGGAGAAACAAAAAGGCCCTCAACAATCGGATTAGGCTACTTCACATGCCAGCAAAATCCCTGATCTCCACAAAGGCAGAGCAGTGCTAGAGTCAGTCCTCCCCATCATAAATTCAGTTATAGGTCATAACAGACATGATAGCATTTTCATGAATGGTCCTTAATGAATAATTCTGTTCGCATCGTTACTCATAACAATGAATAACAAAGTAATAACACAAACTTTGATCAAACTGCAGTGGATTTCGCTCATCAAGGGTAATGTACGATGATCAAGTCACTTAAAAATATGTGCCACTGCCCTTGTGATATATTTATTTAATATTACAAATATTATGTTAACATACATGAGATTAATCATATATCAGTAGAATGAATAATACAAATAATCTTGTTGATTTTATGTTTTAGAGACACACACTAGAGACAAAGGTATCTGGAGCCAAGCCCACCCACACGGAAATAACCTATATAAACATATATAAAATTGCCCGTTATCCTATATTATATGTACATATATGAACATATATGCCTACATCTATACGTGTATATGTGTGCATATATGCACCTCAATATTGCCTATATGTGGCATATATACACATATATGCAGCATATATATTATCATATATGTGCATATATCCTCATATAGGTTCTTTCCATGTGGGCAGGGTCAAGGAGTGGAAGGCAGGGACTCAACTACGGTTAGTTTAGAATCCCCAGTTCACCTGATGCACAGATCTTTTTATTGTGGGAGAAAACGGAGACCCCGGAGGAAACCCCTCGCCACCACGAGGAGGAAATGCAAACTCCAAACCCACAAGACCAGGACACCCAACCCTGAAGGTATAAGGCACCAACGATACCCACTGCACCGTTGTGTGGCCCGAATGATCCTTAAACAAAATCAAAACACCTCGTACATTTGTTCTGCCCTAGATTTGACAGTTAAACAACATTCATGTAAAGCAGCTGCACTGCGAAACACAATGCTCTTTAAATGTGTCCTACCTTGATTTACCCCTGAAAATACACCAAACCCCTTAATCTGAATTAAGGCGCCCTTGATTTGTGAAACTGTCTTCTGCAGAGTATCTGGGGGACAATTGTATAAAATATCAATACGATGTATTCATAAAAAAAAGTCTAAACTTGCTTTAAAAGGAGAAATCCCCAATAAAACACTTAACGAAACAGTCTTACATTAGTGCTAATTAACACCATATAAAATTAACAGAACACCATTGTCCTGAATATTGTAATTAATTTCAGGAATCATGGCAGTCATGTAAGCTTCCTGAAGTGTCACCAGCATTCAAGGAGCCATTTTGTTAATATTCTGCAAGAAGACCATTAACAAAAAATTATTTCACAGAATTGGGGTTCCTGATGGTACCAACTGCTGCATATCTACATTTGTAAGCCTCCGTACAATAATGTGACATGTTTAGGGTATGGTCAGATATGCTTAGGCATACATGTAAAAAAAAACCTGATAATTCATCATAATTACAGAAATGAGTATTCACTTTAAAAACTGTTTATATGTATGGATTTCTATTATAAATGTTTTTGTTTGAAGATTTTGGTTTGTATTATTCTATTAAAGATGTAATATAAACAATGACAACTACAGTTGAACAAGAATTGCACTATAAAAGAATTGCAGTTAAAAATGTACTCATGTAAAATATAATGAAAAAAATGTCTATTTATTTCACAATTAACACCCCGATGCCTCTTTTCCCCCGATGCACTTTCAAGCGAAAATAATCCTGCTCGTCTCCTGCAAGGTCTTGCTGCAGGGGCCAATTACCTCGAAAAAAAGACGTGAAAGATAGATCACTTACTTTACCCCTGACTCCTTTCTGCTAGATATCTTTTCTTAACTGAAATCACAGTAGAAGGCAAGTTCACCCTGATCATTCGTGAGGTAAGATGTTTTTTTCTACACTGAGCACAAATTTAAGTCGACCTTGTTGTCTATTAAGCTTGACTGCCTGTGTACACACTGAACCATGTGAACAACGGCTTTCGACTGCAGAAAGCAACACTGTCAGGTGGCATAACTGGTTTGTGTCAGTTGGTGTAATCAGAATTTCTCATAAACATATGATGATATGCAGGGAAATTGATGTGGGATAATGTTTATTCCTCTACTGACACGTTATAATGTTTTTTAAATGTTTGGCAACGTTTATAGAATAAACAGTTGTTTTCTGCAAAAATAGATCCATTGTTTTAAAATAATATAATTATTTTAATGAGAAAACTCATGATTCTACACTAATATTTCGAATGATTTTGTGGTTACAACACTTGACATTTTCAGGCACACCTTTGTTGTAAAAGTAGCCATTTTAACAAACCCGATAGCACAGAATTAACTTAAGTCCACAATCCTGGGTATGTTTTATGTTTGTGCACCAAATTGGTTTCCATGATGGATCATGGAGCCCGGAGCTGGAATATGAACTTGACTCTCCATTCAATGAAAGGAGCTAAACTGGTTCCTGCATAGCAAACTGTCTATGCACTGGCCTTATCTTTAGAAAATAGCAAATTTGATCCTCAGTGCTGCTACAGCCAACTGCGGAGACTAGCCCAAGAAGACACAGCTGGCTTCGCTCCCTCTCTCCCCATCATTCAGCATGATGCTTGCCAGAATGGGTGTTTACTATCTGACATAACTGAATTGGCAGTCAGTATTCTCCTAAAATACTACACTGTACAATACGTAGTGTCTGGCTTTTCCTGAACAAGAACGTGCTAGTCCAGTGTTGGTGGTATCTCCTGATATAGTGAGTACTAGCCTGTGGGTGGAATTGGAGAGAACAACTTTAAAATGAGTTAACTGACAATGAAAACACATAATATTTATACAATACTGATCCCAGAGGAAATCGCTTAAGTCCTGTGCATTTGATCCATTCACCCCAGGGAAGCCCAAAAGAGTATGGGGATGTTAACTTGCTCAAGGTTACCTCAGTGGTGCCTTTCACAGTCCTGGGATTCAAACTCACAACCTTCTGATCATAGGGACAACTCCCTAACCACAAGGACAGCCACATTAAATCCTACATCAAATTCCAGTTTCTAGTCATTCTAATGGCCACATCTTTTTTTCAAACAGCCTTTTATAATTTCTATTTAAAATACATTATTTTTAAAGCTTTTTTTGGCATCTTTGACAATCTTAAATATTCATCGTTTGTCACAGTTCAGTTAGGTCCATTTTTTATTGCTAATTACCAGTATTATACACCGGATGCGATGCAGGATAAGCTTCAGCTGCTGCCAATATCCACACAATTCATGTAGTTTGTGCTCCAATGGCATTGAATTAATCTCTTCCTGTGCTGAAGGATTTTAACAAAGCCTCCACCATCACAAGTCTGCCCAGCTAAAAAAAAGAAGCACGCACTGATACTGGTGGGCCAATAGTTCTTTGTTGCAGAACTGAAGAAAAGAGTCATGTTAATCTAAATTTAATGCTAGCTTCCTTTGCTATATATCGATTAGGGCTGGGCAATTAATCGAAAAGTAATCGAAATGGACATTCAGAACCTATAATCGATCAAAAACTTACCTTTAAAAACACACGACCACGTGTGGAGTCAGTATTTTTAATAAGAAAAACATTGAAAATAATTTATTTTGTTTCCAAAAGTGCAAGTTATTTATTTTTGTGTGTGTTTTAGTTCAACTGATCAACATTGACGTTCAGTAAATAATAATAGTAAGAGTAGATAGTGTGTTTCTTTCAGTTTTTTTAAATCAAGTAATGCTCTCTTCATTCGAAAATCTCTCACTTTTAATATGTGAAGCATATTTACGGTGCAAAACCTGTCAGTGAACTATGAAAGCAAAAAAATTCAAAAATAATTAAAATAATCGTTCATTAATCGCAATCGAGTTAAAATGTTCAATTAATCGCGATTTTGATTTTAGGCCAAATCACACAGCCCTCATATGGAATTCAGCAGCCATCATTTTTAAAAATACCCTACACACATGTTGGCTTAAGGTAGTATTAATTTTCTACCCATGTGTTGCCCAAAGCCCTTAAATAAATCAAGAGGTCAAAAATAGGCTGGATGCAAATCAAGAGGATTTGATACTGTGAGGCTTATACAAGATCCGGACCACGGAGCCATGCGTACAGTGCCGTCTGCTTTCCACCGCGGGTGGATAGTTCTCAGAAAAAGCGAAGGCAGGCCTACAGTGTCACACACATCTAACATCGTCGCACTGCCGACACTACAAACAACACCGCCCTTTGAGAATAGTGTCAGTGTAAGTTTCAGCCAAGGCAACCAGGCCAGCGCTCATGAAGAATATCTGAAATGTGCTCTGCCACTCCGACCCTGTCCTCCTCTACAGACAGCCGGATGATCACAGAGATATGCAAAATTTGACATTTCGTGACGCTGAATGGTGATGAGCCCTATGTGTTCCGTTCTCCAGCTCTCCAAATCTGTCTGCACCATCAGAGGGCCAGTTTTCTGTTAGGGTCATTAACAAAGGTTAAACAAGTCAGGCGTTTACCTGACAGGACTGTGAATATGGCAGCAAAGGCGTTCAGTTTCAGGCCATCAATGACGTTCCCAAAATGGCAGACTTCGATGGACATCAGGATTCCTCCAGTGGACAGAAGCAGAATATACAGACACTCAGCCACGATACACAGCCACAAGACACCTAAAGAACATGGGAGGAACAGAGAGAGAGAGAGAGAGAGAGAGAGAGAGAGAGAGAAAGAGAGAGAGAGAGAGAGACAGACAGAGACAGACAGAGACAGAGACAGAGACGGAGAGCGAGACAGCACGAAAGAGATAACATGAAGAAAGAGAGAACAAGAAGAGAGAAAGAAATCCAGTGAGGTACAAAAAAAAGAAAGAGCGACAGAGTAATCAGTAAGGGAGGACAGGGAAAAAGAGAGAGAGAGAGAAAAAGAAGAAGAAAGCAAGGAAAAGAGAGCCGAAAAGAGAAGAATGAGAGAAAGAAAAAGAGCAAGGGCCAAAGAGAGAAGACAGAAAAGGAAAAAGAGAGATAGAGATAGAGACAGCAAGCATGAGTGAGGAAGAATAAATAGAACTCACAAAAAAAGAGAATGGGCGAGAGAGAGAGAGAGTCAGAGAGAGAGAGAGAGAGAGTCAGAGAGAGAGAGAGAGAGA
The DNA here is from genome assembly GCA_037832545.1 of Rhabdalestes septentrionalis. Taxonomy (NCBI): domain Eukaryota; kingdom Metazoa; phylum Chordata; class Actinopteri; order Characiformes; family Alestidae; genus Rhabdalestes; species Rhabdalestes septentrionalis. Next base: position 28,067,066 of record JBBMFX010000101.1, on the reverse strand, counting down.
GAGAGAGAGTCAGAGAGAGAGAGAATAACAGAAAGAATAGAGAAAGAAACATAGCAAGCGAGATAGCAAGGATGAGTGAAGGAGATCACAGAGAAACAGATCAGTCGTGTTGCAGACGGACTTTAGAGTAATCAGCAGTAGCAGACAGGTATCAGAGGTCTGATGTTTTTTCTAGATGAACTCAGTGGCAGCAGTGAAACTGATCTCATCACTGATTAGTTCGGCCTCCACGGTGCCCTGATACACAGACCAAGACTGAAAAAACCCTGAAAAGAGAGCGGTTCGGCGCTCCCACCCCCCTACGACTTAAACATTCGCACATGAGAAACGTCAAGCACTGTGATTTCAGTATTCAGAGCTTCTAAAGCATGTATGTGCATTCACATATTTTATGGAGCCTGAGGGGCTGTCATTAGTTTTGTATGCCTGCCAAAAATGTGACTGTGGAGAAATTACACACAGCTGTTTCTGAAGGAGCACCATGAAGGAGTTTTTGTGAAGGTGACGTGTTCTATTTACTATGCATTACTCAATGTTTTAACATGGCCACAATGTGGAGTAAAAAGAATTAATTTTATATTACAATTTTTGAGAATTGAAATGATTGTGTTGGCAACTACCCCTGCCTAGTCTGTTTGATGCAGTCGGGAGCTTCACGATCTCTTTATAAAACTGCCATATATGTGTTTATGACTGAAGCACAAGTGAACCATTTACTCTAATAGAGTGAAAAGGAAAAGAAACGACAGGTTCTGTTAAAATGTGATGGTCCGTGCAGAGTGAAAAGCCTGACTCATACAGAGCCTTGAACAGGGGACCGCTGCCACAGCAAGGCCACTGCTTTCAGTTAGATCACATTCAAGCTGCTAACGCACTCCCAAAATCTTCAAAAAATGGCTGTACGTACCTCTCTCGTGAGGTGGAGCGACATTTATAAAACTTCTGCATTTTTCACCTGGTGAGAGAGGCAGAATAGATTTACTTGTGAGAATGAGTAGAAGAAATTCCCTGCAGGGCATGAATCACCATAACACACTAGAAAACAGAGTGTAGCCTCAATTCCAAACTGCGTGAGTTAAACAGGGGATTTAAGAAAAGTTGTTGTGAGCTACAAGGTACAAAGCAAAACCCAGACTTATAAAATGAAGACTAACAGCAGGTTTACAGCTCAAAAAATCTGTTCTGACCCATTCTCTTCCCTGCGTTCCAGGCTGATTTGATTAATATGATCATTTCACCTTTAAAATAGTAACAGTAATTTAATGAGAGTATAGAGAACAAGAGAGTTCCACACAAATCACAAGTCTTGGCTGTTCTACCAGTGTGTTGGACTGGTCAGTTTTTCTACCAGTGAATTGAACATGCTTGGTTGATATGTTGGTCAGTGGGTTTGAGGAGCTTCAACTAATGTCTGAAAGCTATAGCTTATCTGTCAAAAAACCTTCTGTCCAATTATAACTAGATGACGACACCAGAAAGGTTTCAGCTAAAGAGGATTTTTCTCATGTCTGTACTGAAAATTTTCAGAAGATTTACCACAGACGTTTTTGTTTTTGTTTTGTTGTTAAAGAAAGTGGTCCCTTACAATCACGCATGAGCACACCACAGCACAGCGAAATTATTTAACTGCATTTAACCCATTCACCGAGGGAAGCAGTGATCACAACCTGCTAACTGAAGGGGACAATTTCCTAACCAGCTGTCCCACAAGAGTAGTTTAGAAAAAAAAGTGACTAAAATGCAAACAGTGCTTCGGAGAGACTTAAAAGTGCCAAAAAGAATAGAACGAGTTTGAAGTCACTCCTGTACCTATAAGGTCGATGTTCTGCTCGCAGGAGAGCCAGATGCCGCTGTGAAACCTCCGCAGGACGAACTTGTCCTCGCCGGTCTCGAACACGTACTGCACGAGGCGGCTGTCGTTGCTCGTGCTGTTGAAGCGGATGCAGTGCCTCTGCCTGGCGGGAACGGGCCCCGTGCAGAACGGCTTGGCCACCTTGCGCGTGCCCTCGCACCAGTGGCTCGTGGCGAGCGCGGACACGGCCAGTAGCATCGCGCCCAGGTTCAGCGCGAGAGCCAGGCACGCGCGGCGCCGCCGGTCCAGACCCGTCATCGCGCTGGACCCCAAAAGACCCCTGGTATCCAAAGAGAAGAAGTGAGTAGGAGGAGTGTTTATCACAGTCAGACAAGAGTGGTTTTCCTTCAGGATGTGGCTCCAAGGTCCTGAGAGTGGGGGAGAGAGAGAGAGAGAGAGAGAGAGAGAGAGAGAGAGAGAGAGAGAGAGAGAGAGAGAGAGAGAGAG
>JBBMFX010000101.1:28034552-28049306 GCA_037832545.1 Rhabdalestes septentrionalis | reverse complement strand
GCATGTTTTTTTTACTTTGAAAGGTTTGGCGCCCATCCACTTCAATTAAATGACTACCAGACTGCCACGGCTAAAGCAAAATATCTTTGTTTGTGTTCTGCTGAGGAAACAACATCACCTATATATTGGATGCCCTGGGGGTAAGCAAATCAAATGTTCATTTTTGGGTGAACTGCACCTTTAAGGCACCATTAGATCCTTCTGGCTATCCAATATATGAATTTTTCATACCACAATGGCTTAAAACAATATCTACGTCTAAGCTTATATATCCTAAAATGTACAAAGGAAAAAGATATCATTAAGAACCACAGCTAGTTAAAAAACATATAAAAAGAGAAATAAGATTTTTTTTGCAATGTCCTGCAATGGAATACAAAAAAATTCCTCTTGTCATATTATTGTTACACTGTGGTACTTTCATGTACAGCATGTTCTTTAGCTCACTTCCAGGAATGAAATAAAACCATAACGAGTGGGAATGCACCACCTGGTAAAGGTGTGCAAGGGTAAATGCTGATATCTTAATGTTTGTGCAGCTCTCACTGAATTAAGGATAAATTAACATGCCATAAACAGAAGAACACATACAGAGTAAAAGGTTTCTAATGGGAAATTACTGTACCACTCTACAAGCTAATCACCTTTCGATTTATTTCATTACTACACGGCCTCATGTCTCCCTAAATCGAGTTTCCTGATGACTGGCAAATAAAAAAACAAAAAGCTGTAATGCACCAATGAGCTAATTAGCCAAATGGTTATGTACAATGTATTAATGTTTTGTCATTGCTCTTATGATCCAGCTGGTGTGCCAACTGGAAGCACATCTCCAAAACACTCTGCTCTAGACTAAAAGACAGTTGTCTCTGGTGATGCAGAGAAGAGGCGTCTGGGAGGTTTTATTTGTTTTATTGGACAAATGGCCTGCGTTGATTCTAATGCAATCATGCTAATATCAGCCTGAGTGGAGTCCAGTGTGCATTTCTAGTGTTTGCAATTGTCCAGTTTTACTCTTGCCAGCTCAAATCTACAGCTTTTGATGTTGCAGGAGGTAATAAAGCTCTGGTTTTTTTACATGCTTCATACCTTTTCACATAGTTCATGCATCTACGTATGTATTATAGAGTGATAATTTAGTTGTGAACTACATTTAGTCATTTCAGGGGTTGGAATATACCTAGATAGAACAAACAGTCTGGGAATGTGGAAAAGTTGAGTTGTACTTTCTTGGCTGTGCTTCAGCAAATGATGATCTGTCATGTTAAGCTTGTACTACCCAGTATCCAGTAAGAGGTTACTGTTAGGATTCAAAGTGTATTTCTTGCACACATAAAGCACAGACCCATGTACTATGTATTGGTGGTTATGAGTATGGCACTCATAACATTTGAGTGCAACCCTGCAGTCAGACAACCAAATAACCCCTCCAGAAATATAATTTAGACTTGATGTGTGGGCTTCAGGTGGGTGATTGAGTTTACGGTGCAGGTTTTTTTTTTTGTCACGGCAATTCCCCAGCAACTACAAAGTTACTCGTCGAAGGTTGGCCTCTTGCCTCATCTTGATTGGTCGGGGAGGGCCAAGAGGGGAGCAGTCAGTGAGTAAAGAAACACAGACATTCGCATTTGGAGACTGGGTGGCTGAAGAGAATAGACTAGAGGAACATCCGCCCCAATGAGCTCACGAGACTTTCGTTTTTGAACTTGTGCTGGGCAGTGCTGACATCAAGGATATTTGGGCCAAGTCTTGATAAACTAGCAGCAAGTTTGGAGTGGTTTCCTCAGGAGGCTCCATTAGGGAAGACTGGGGGGCAGGTTGAGGGCTTCAGGGATGTAGTGGTCCGTAGTGGTGCACTGTTAGCCTTGTAGGAAGGTGAGCAGTGACCCATATTCACAGTCTTCTCCCCTCAGCCAGTGAGAAGGCTGGCAGGAAGGGGCACCATGCTGCTCTCTGCTTTCCTCCTGCTGCTCTCTAACACAGGGGTAAGTCTTTATACCCATCACACACTCCACACCATGCAGAGCGTCTGCTGAGTTTCAGAGTGTTTCTCTAGAGTGCGGCAGGATACTGATAGGTATCCATTTGTCATAAAATGTAAATGTAACTGGTGTTACAAGATCTTGATGACAGCAATCGTATGCCTGGTCAGGAGCACTGGGGTGATTTTTTACTTGGGTTTCTGGGTTTTGATAAATACAACTAGGACATCTTATTAAAAAAATGACATGCATTGCACAGATTCATTCGGTTTGTGGCAGGTTGAGTGCAGGTGTAATTCTGCTTTTACGTTCTTCCTAAAAGTCATTTTTCATGCACATGAAACAGTTGCGGGAAGAAAAAAAACCTCTTGATTGATTTATGTAAAACAAACTGCAGAACTAATATACTTTTACAGCAGGACATCCATATTAAAGTTGAATTGTTCTGAATATTAATTTAGAAAATCCACTTATAAAATAAAGTGCAGTGAATAGCTAATCATAGTTGAAAAATTTTTTTTTATACAGTAGGATTGATCTATCGTGGAACTGAACAGATAAAAAACCCTGTAAACATCTGTATAGATGCTGTTTTACTGACAAACCCCAGCTCTTCCTTATTCAGTTGTATAATTAACATTTTTTCATAGACCTCCTCTGGCAAATATTTGGCGAATGGCTACAGTGTGAGCAAATGTTTGCTAGGTTGGAAGGAGGCAGCAAACGTTAGTTTCAGGTGCTCTTAACACTTTTCCAACAAACAGGATTCTGCAGTTCCAGCTCTAATGTATTTTCCAGTTATCTTCGCAGTGCTATCTCTCAAAATCATTTACATAAAAATCGGAGATAAATTCTTTTGAACACAAAGGCCTGCTAATACACAATGCTTTAGAAATACCTGTTGTCATACTTCTTTAAATTTTATTTTAAGTAATTGTTTAAAAATATGAATCGCATTGCTTCAACAGTGTGGCCAACCCTCTGCAATGTCTCTTGAAGCAAATATCTTTAAATACTGCCATCTTGTGATCAAAAGTGGTTGAAAACATTTTTCCAAGCTGTACAGGGATGTGTATGTTCGGTGTTTTGAAAACACAGAATTCTTGAAGTCAATTATTCCTTTGTTTGGGCTGTGTTTTCCAAGGCTTCAGGTTCCACGTTCCATGATTTGATGTATGAACATGCTGAATACCGAGAAAACTGTACAAGAACCCTGGCAGCCACACTCCACACTGTAACTGGTGAGCAAAACAAAATGTGACAGTCCATACATTTCATCTGTGGCAGTTCATTATTCCTACAGCACGAGGGCAAAATATCCAGTAATTTTTTTTTTTTCAGGAATATACTGCAATGGGACATTAGACTTTTTTGTCTGTTGGCCACATTCATCTCCTGGGATCGTATCAGTACCCTGCCCTCCATATTTACCATGGATCAAGGAAGGTACACCACCCTATCTGCTTTCCGGTGACATCTCATATCCTTTTTATATATAAATGGCTCTGAGAGCTCAAGATCGTTTCTGCTACAGTGGTTTGTTTTGTTTGTTTTCATACCCTGTCCTTGTGGCCACTGCTGTCAGGACAGAGTGACTCATGACTGCTCTGCAGAGGATTTTCATAGGTCAAAAAAAGTCATGTGACTAGGCAATGACCTCAGAGCCCGATGGTGAATCACTGATATCATGATGCTCTTTTCACTCTCTTGAAAAGGCCAACAAGTAGCAATCAGTCACAGTTGAAATCACCATCTTTGACAAGTGACCTAATTTAAACAGGCTTTGAAAGACACATTAATGAGAGTAACATAATAAATTCGCATTTTTTTGTAATTCCATCCCAAACCTCTCTCGTTCAGGTTCCTCAGGAAATGTGTATAGGATATGCACGGCCAATGGGACCTGGAAGACAAAAGACAACTCCACTACGTCATGGCAAAATCAGTCAGAATGTGAACACTCTCACTTTTTCGAAAATGAGGTACACTTTGGCTCAGTTTCAGCACAAATTACGGTTTCATCCATATATCAGCCGTCAAAACGTGTGTGTGGCTTGTTACTGTAACACAGGAAGATGAGCTATTTCGGCAGACTGTGCTGAGGATTCTTTCCATCGTTGGCTACTCTCTCTCCTTGACTTCGCTTTCTCTGGCTGTGATCATCATGGGCCTATTGAGGTGAGTTCCTCAAGGTTCTGTTCTTGGCCCAACACAATTTAATGTTATAAGGCATGTTGTTAAAGCTGTTTGAAGAAGACGATTTCAAATCATGTACATATGACCCATTATTGTGAACCACCATCTGTAACTGCCTATAATTTGGCCCAGTGTTTTCTATCAAATAAACTGTGATTATATGATTAAATTTACCTTTAGGCTTTGATGTTATTTCCAAGCAACCTCTTCTGACATGATCTTGTTCTCTCTTGCAATTGGTCATACACTCTGTCGCCCCTATCCTGACCTGTCATTAGTCTTTCTGGAGTTTGCTGCTGGCTCCAGTTATCTGATCTACCTTTTATATTGATCACAGACTAAGCATGTTAATCATATTTATCACAGACAAGGCATGCAATGAATGATCTTTGTTTTTTTATTTTATTTTCAGGAAGCTTCACTGTACGAGGAACTACATCCACATGAACCTCTTTGTGTCGTTCATGTTTAGAGCAATTGCAGTCATTACCAAAGAAATCCTATTACACATCATGTACTCCAACTGGCCTGAGGACGAAAATGGTTGGAACAGCTATACAGATTCAACAGTACTTGTTTTTTTTGCATTTTTTCTGTTGTAATCAGTGGTGTAACTTCAGGCCATATGCAGATGTTTAACTATTCACATGAAAATCATACACATACGTAGCTGCAGTGGAGAAATATGGATGAGTATCAAGAACTGGTACTAAACTGTCTCCTGACTGGTCAATATTGTAATTCGTATAACCTGGACAAACTGTGCTGCTATTGATATTTATGCAGCATAAAAGCGTTCTAACATAGCTGGAGTTTTCAAGTGGTTGATGCTGGATTGGATCAGTGAGAAGGATGGGAGCAATGCTCTGCACATTTCTGCCAGACATTTGTTGCTATTGCTCCTCCCTCATCATATAAACAGGAAACTCAGGAAACAGTTTATCTTGTTATTTCTTATTTCTCCAAATAGTAATGATAAACTGTTGAATCTTTTTATATCTCTCCATTTGATTTCTACATTTTGCCCCAAATCAGGGTGAGCAGTAATTAGTATCATTATCTATAAGCGGTATCAGTATTGATATTAGCAAAACCGTTAATGGAGAATACTGTATTCTATGAAAAAGTGTATATGTCCAGGTAATTTTACATTACTTGGACATATACACTTTTTCATAGAATGCAGTATTCTCCATTAACGATTTTTCTAATCAAATACATAATCATAGGAGTAATTAATAAAAACTGTCCCTTCCTCAGATATCCTTGATCTGCAAGGCCTCGAAGGTGTCCATGCAGTATTTTGTAGGATGCAATTACTTCTGGCTGCTGGTGGAGGCGATATTCCTCCACACGCTGCTCTTCACTGCAGTGTTGACCAAACGGAGGCTTCTGAAGAGATACATGCTGGTAGGATGGGGTAGGCCTGCTTTTTACCTCAAGTGGCACTTGTTAAATGTCTGTCAGTATGATTTATGCTGGACCTGTAATGAGTACTTTCTCTTGATGCTCATTTCTTCCATAATTGTTTTCCCTTTTATAAGGATTTTTTCTTTATAAGCAACTTATTATTATACATTAAAGGTACTTTCTTTGTTTTATTTTAGGAACACCACTTTTGTTTGTGGTCCCTTGGACAGTGGCTAAAATTCTATATGAAAATAAAGGGTAAGTCCATGTACAGTTTAATAGTATTAGAGAGCAGGACTGTTTCCCCATTATTTTGTTCAAATGAAAATGGACAAGATGTTCCACTGAATCCGATTTTAATTGGTGCTTTAAGGGTTTTGTGCTCTCAAAATACTTATGGTCTGTTTTATTTTTCCCAAGCTGCTGGTTCATTACCAACAGGTGGATCTGGTGGATTATCAGAGCTCCAATCACACTGTCAGTTTTGGTGAGCATAACATGACATATTGATAAGTTAAGGACTGATAGACACTATTTCAGTAGATGCCCATTGTTATTAAGGACATATAATCGCACAGTTCCATTAAACAAATACACTGTAGACTTTAAAACACTTCTTTACAGGTTTAAAACAGAAGCTCGTCTTATACTAATTGAAGTTTCATCCTAAAATTCTGTATTTCCATGTGTAACCATTTTGGATACAGCACGTTTTAGAGAAGAATAACAGATGACATATTATGGAAAGCTCTAATGAACAGGTTTAAAAGTGGGATTAATCATGAAATCCCAAGATTTCTTCTACTTATAAAGCCCAAAAAATGCTCATGAAAAAAAAAGAATATTCCTGAAACTGGTCTATACTGTGTTATATATTTTAACCTTTCACTTCTAGAATTGTGTGGCATTTCAAGTCAGAATTCAGAATGTAACATTACAATTCTCACACTATAATGACGATTTCATGGCAGTCCTGGCAGCTCTGTGATGCTTTCCCACGTGCCATCATGTGTTTCTTTCTAGTCATGAGTTGTCACAAAAGGGCCCCATTTATATTCAGTAGTCATGACCCAAATATCATCATTAGTGCAAACGTCACTGAAGTTAAACGCAGTCCATGGGGTCAAATAATACATACTAAAGCAGCTTTGTTTTTCAGGTCATTTTTTGTATATTTCTCAAAATTATAAAACTTCTGCTGTCAAAGTTAAAAGCTGATCAAGTGAAGTTTATGGACTACAGATACAGGTATGATATTGTTTTTGCTATAACAGAAGCGAGTACTGATGGAATCTCAGATTTCATAGAATTGCATTCTTTCCCCCCTGCATTCATGCAGTTTAGCCAGAGCAACACTGGTGCTGATCCCACTGCTCGGGATCCATGAGATTGTGTTCACAATAATAGTAGATGAAACTATTGAGGGGAGTCCCAGATATGCGCGAAACTTCATCAATCTAACCCTGAGCTCATTCCAGGTAACTGATGGTTATATAAGCTTATCCAAAATGAGTTGTCTGTCCTTTTTGACTGTAATTCACCCAATCTTATTGTTTTGTTACATAAGGGCTTTCTGGTTGCTGTGCTGTACTGCTTTGCCAATGGGGAGGTAAGTCTTTGGAATACATTTTATTTCTATTTACTTATATTTCTTTGTGTTGATTTTTTTGTGATACATTCAACTTTTTGAGACATTCATCGGGTTTCTTAAATGTACTGGTGTACAGTTTGCGACTGTAGATCAGTGGTCTGTTTCTGACCACAGGACCACCTGTATGGTGGACCACCCTCAACCCAGTAGAAACCATGACATGTTGAAGAACCCCAGCACCGCCCCTACCTTGTCAGTGTTGTTGCTGTGTTGAGGATGATATACAGGAACTGAACAATGATAAATAGAGCAGAGGCAGCTGACACATTTGTACATGACACTGCACTGGCTACACTGTAAAACTGTCCACTCAAATAATAACCAGACCTCATTAGGCGCCCGTTATGATAATGGCCTTGAAATAATAAAATGTGCACCTCACATTTACACACATTGTCCTTTGACTTTTTACTGTCATTGTGTATGAATGAAAATATGTATTCATAAAACATGAAACCTAATCAGCACAAATTAATAACAATGCTTTGTTGCGAGCATTGTCTGCGATGAGAAGTCATTTGTTTTTTACGGCATTGTTGTTCAGTTTTGGTCCATTGGTGTGTGGGACTGGAGATAAATGTGTTTATTGGTCTGTGCTTCTTGGTCTGTACGCAACTTGTATTACTGCTGCTTTCACATAACCTTTTGACTCTTATCAAGTGACTGCTGGCTTCTCATTAGTTTTGTAATAATGGGAATAATTAATGTAATAATTAACGAAATATTTTGTGGAATTTGTTCAGGGACAAACTCAGTCACCGTCACCATGATCGCCAACTTTTGTATGAAATCAGCCAACGGCTTGCATTTTACAGCACTCAGGTGATGGGAAGTTCGGATCATTTTACCGACTCGGATTTTCGCGTCTCGTTCAGCAAAATGAATGAATCTTTTTTCGAGTCGCCTCGTTAATTTTGTTCATTTTAGCAAAATATAATTAAAATGTTACGTGTTACTTCCCTAACTAACCTACTGCTTACACAAACGTTGATCATACTACAAACAAGAGAAAACTATAATGCTATAAGAAACAGAAAAGCTTCATTCACTGTTTACCTGTGTCTTTAATCTATTATACACTCACCTCGCCTCTTATCTGACAAGTTTTGAGTCGTTCGTTCCTCACCTGAAAGCCCAATCAGCTAACCAATGCAGGCTGAGCTGGAAAGAGAACTGATTAGTTCATCTCTCGAGTCTTCAGGTTTGAGACTCAATAATTCCAATACAGAAACTATAGGATGTAGCACAAATGCGCATGCCCGACCGAACGAATCACTCGTACGAGACAACTCGTTGTCCCCGAGTCACATTAAAGATTTGTTCAAAATGGCGTAGAAATGGATCAATCTTGTCCAAATTGCAAATGGCATTATGTGTGTAGCTGTATATGCACATTGGATACATGATGAATAACAAAAGGAGCTGTGTCTTAATGCTTTTTCCAAGCTTCTGCCTCCTTGCTGGCTAATGGTTGTATTATTGAAATGATCATATTTACCATGAGAATTTTCCTTACTAAAAATCTTTTAGTATGGGTTCCTCCTTGTCCTCCAAGAGGAAAGGCCATAAGAGCCTATTAGCAGAAAAATGACAACATGGGTTATTTCCAGTATTTAATTGGACCTTGTTCGTATTATCTGGATTCTTGGTAATGGCAGTTTTATTTAATTAGTCCTGGCTTAAAAGACATCTGCATTTTTGGAATGTTATTTCTCCAGGTCCAAGCCGAGCTGAAGAACAGGTGGCAGGTGTATCTCTTTGCCAACCACTTTGAGGTTCACAACTGCTTCGCTGGCATGCACCCCAAACACTTATGGAAGAAATCAGGGAAGGGACAAAGGCATCCCACCAACCACAGCGATTCGTATGAGGAAGGCAGTCACGTGCCCACGCAGGCCCAGCTGACGCAGGTAACCGCCCAGTCGGCAGCGGAGGACGTGTCCTGTGCCCGATGCACGGGCCTCGAGTTCTATACTAGGAAGAGCCTGTCCAGCAGCGATGGAGAAATGACTTTGGGTGAAACCATGGAAGAAATTCTGGAGGACAGTGAATTTTAACGTCCTCTTCTTGCTTCTGGCTCTTTAATAGAATGCTCAGGGCATACGTTTGTGCTTGCTCTGAGATGTAAAAATGTTGTACCTTGAGATGTATATTTCTATATGTTCGGCGACATAAATGTGGAGGTCGTTTGATGCTTGTACTCTGATTATGTATAAATATGTTCAGAAGAAGGGCAAGCCAGCATCAATTTTCTTGATTTACTTTGAACATTTCGCAAAAAGGCCAGTATATTCAGAAATGACTACATTGTATATTGGTGAAATGTGACATGGATAATCAGTATTATGAACACCAAACTGTATTTATTTTTTATGGCAAAACAAAGGACATTCATCCCTAGTTGGTTTAAAGTAGAATTGTACAATTCAAACGTAATACTAAACAGGAATTTACAACTAAATTGTTGGTTGAAATGCCATTTGTGAATATACATCTATATGTATGGACTGTTTGTATCACAGATATTATATTGTGGACATATAGTGCCTTCGTCTTTCGTGATTGAGCCATTTTCAAAGATCTTTGTACAATGTACTTAACAGAAAATAGATTCAACCCTCAATGTACCCATCTACAATTTTTAAACATGTGTTTGTTCTTATATGTTGTTGTATAAAGTGTAAAAACTATTTGGCTTGATACTGCAAATATGCTTTTTTGTATAGTATTGTGTACAACAAAAAGTGTAAAACAGGCCCCACAAATGAAACAAATCAAAAAAACTTGAAAGAAAAGTAAGGCGACCTTACAAAACCCCACAGGGAAATGCTACTGTTTCTTTTCCTTCAACCTGTCTTGGACCTTTTGTGGCTCATCAAACTGGATCAGTCTGAGGATGTTCTTATTGTCCATCACTCCCTGGATGAACTCTCCTTCTGTTATTTTATCTGTGGCGAGATAAAAATGATCAGACCTAATGGCATCTTAAATGCTTAAATAATAGCTACTAAATCTTCTCAATTGCAGTAACCCCTATTCTCAACCACATTAATCCACAGTTCTTTTGAATATGTAAGTTCATGCACATTGTTTGTGTTTATAGATTCAAAAAGCTGTCCTACCATTTTCTCTTTTTCCGAAAAAGTCCCATATTTTGTCCGTTCTTTTTTCTGGAGTGTTTTCGTCATCTGGCAGGTTTTTCTGGTCCTCTCGGGAGATCATGTTAAATATCGACTGAAGGAATGAAATGAAATTCAGAACATCAAAATCAACATTTCATAATTTCCAGCACATATTATGCCAATGCACATCATATCTTTCTGCATGGCATGTCACTACACATCCAATGCGACAAAGAGGCGAAAAACTACCTTCACAATTTCATGTATCTCGTTTTTGGTAATGGTCCCATTCTTGTCCACGTCATACAATGCAAAGGCCCACTCCAGCTTCTGGATGGTCTTCCCAGAGGACGTGAGATGCAGTGCCACAATGTACTCTTTAAAATCGAGCGTGCCATCGCTGTTGGCGTCAAAGCTTCGGAACACGTGCTGGGCGTAGGCCTTTGGGTCGGCGTCTGGAAAAAAGCTGGCATAGATGCTCTCAAACTGCTCTCTGCTGATCTGGCCGCTGGGGCACTCTTTCATAAAGGTCTGGTACCAGGCGTAAAGCTGCTCTTCTGTGTACCTAGTGTTCGACTTCAGGTCCTCCAGCAGGTCTTTGGAAAGAGCACCGCTGTTACCATTGCCCATATTGACTGGAGCCCTTGGAGAGAGGGGTAGCTTAAATGTCCTTGCCAGCTTCAGCTAACAGGCCTGCTATTTAAACCCACATAGTCCTGCTGAAGATTACGAGGGATGATCACTAGGTTTTGGGCAATACTTTGATTTGTGGGAGGGACCCTGCTGCAAACTCTCTCGTAAGCTATCCACAAAAAAAGCTAGTCATGAAAGACAAGCTTAGCTAACAGCAGGGGACCTCTTGATCTTAAGTAATTCAGCCTGATTAAATTTCCACATGGTGTCAGATCCTCAATGTACGCTACAAGAGACAGGGTCCACTTTCACCTATGCAGTCCAATGGTTTCTAAATAACCAACCAACCTCATGAAATTTGCCTTTTTTCTTCAGATTGAATTTCTTGGATAAAGAGCTGATATTAATTTAGTTGTAGCTAAATGACCCTATACAGTTTCATTTGGAATGTCATCTCATATTATCAAATTATCAGTGTGACCAAATATCGCAGTGGATATGTAACAGTAAGTTCAGAAAAAAACATTAGAACTGTCGTGAAACTGATGATTTAATATCTATAAGACTGCACTATTTGGACACACGTGTGTGTGTGAAATAGACAAACAGATAGATCAAGAAAAAAGAAAAAAAACATATAGACAGATTAGTGATATACATTGATGAAAAGTGTTCGCACACACACAAAACCCTACTACTGCACAAACCCCCATTCTGTGTGTGTGTAGTGAAGCCGACAGATCAACATAAAGATTGATAAACGGATAGTTTAGCATATATCCAAACATAATTTCCTTGTCGGTATTAATGTTTGTATTTTAAACTGAGTAACGTAATAAACTTACAGTGCGATTATTACAGCTCAACATATCAAGCCAGTTAGGCCTATAGTGATCTGTCCTCGCGTGATATACATTTTGCTCGGTTGGAATCGATGAATAGTGTTTGTTCACGCACATGTACAAACACACACACACACGCTAAGACACACACACACACAACCCCCAAAATGGACCAATCAAAACGAAGCTGAGAAGCGAAATCTGGCGGAACCTCGCACTCGAGTTAAACTGTGCTTCATTTCGAGAGGGTTTTCTTTACTCTAAGAGCTCATTACTCTGGGGCTCTTTATTTTGAGAGCTGGATCAGAGATGGAGAATGATCAGACCTGCAGAGGAGCGGAGCGGGTGGGCTACATCACCCGAGTTCAGAGCTTCAGTGCCTGTCATCGGCTGCACAGGTAAATCATTAACCAGCCCACACATCACTTCACTTATAGTTCTCTCCCTCGGTGTTAACATGTTCATAGCTCACCATATTTCTGAGTTTGTTGGAGCATTATTTTCTCATCGTCCTTATAATAAATGTTTCGTTCAGCGACATCATCTATTAAATTTTCACGGTGCGTTATATCCGAGTGCTACTAGGAGTGGATTATAATGAAGGTATTACAACAAAATCAATGTTAATATTGTAAAAAATCATAATTTGATGCCACTGACTCCCAAAACACGGAAGAAAAAACCTGTTGCTCTGCACGTCGAGTTCAGATGCATTATGGGAATTGCAGTCCTTATTAAAGCGCTACGTTTGTAGGACTAAAATATCTGTTGCCTGCTTTGTGTAGCAAATCCTTAAGTGACGAGGAGAATAAAAGGATATTTGGAAAGTGCAACAACCCCAATGGCCATGGCCACAACTACAAAGGTGAATCAGTTCTCTTCTCTTTTGCTGAACACATTTTTTTTTTGCCATTTATATTATTGATTCAGACACTGAGATGAGTTCTGTTATGTTTTTCAGTGGAAGTCACAGTACGAGGAAAGGTAGGTGGTTTTCTATCTGATGTGTTAAAGCAGACTTAATAATGTAAAGTAATGGGCAGCAGGGGGTCAGTTGCCCCAGTGATCAGACGGTTGTCCGTTTGAATCGCAGGACCACTGGGGTACAATTTAGCAAGGTGCCGTCCCCACACATTTGTCCATGGGTGATGCTTCGCGATGAGCTGCAGGCTGCCTGCCACCTCACTTGAGTAATTCTGTACTGTGTTGTGTGTCAAGTATGACAAATGGACACTTTACTTACTTACTTAAGTACTAGTTTATATTATGCAGCGGAAAAGAGATGTTTACAAATGCAGCCATATGGAATGCACAGCTGTGATCTCTGTTTGTATAGATCGACCAAAACACAGGAATGGTGATGAACCTCACTGATCTTAAACAGCATATAGAGGTAAGGGCTTCCTTTGGTGTGTGAATTCATTAATGACATCTCTACCTCCTTCATTTCTCTTCAGTAAACCCCCTAATCAAATAGTAAATTTTAAAAAAGCTGAAAATTGCATTTTCTATTTTTGTCTTATGAGTATATGAATGCAGTACATTTTCATGGTGACCATCTAAACTAAATTGCATTCAGGAGGCCATCATGAAACCCCTCGACCACAAAAACCTGGACCTGGATGTGCCATACTTTGCCAATGTCGTCAGGTATGAATAGGTTCATGACATCCTTTTATTTTCATCCTACTACCTGTTATTTCCTAATTCTTTTTCCTTGATGCGCAGCACGACTGAAAACCTGGCCGTGTATATCTGGGACAGCATGGCCAAACTTCTCCCACCTAATATGCTCTACGAGATCAAGGTGCATGAGACGGATAAGAACGTAGTTATATACAGAGGGGAGTAGTAAACAGCGGTATGTCTTCCGAATGCCTCGCAGCCGACTGCAGGTTGCAGGTCAATAAGGGCAAGTTGTAAATCTCAGTCCTCACAAATTTTATTAGAGCGGGAGTAGCACCTGCTGTGGCCTACACAGCACAGGCTCGGCGCTACCGGATTAGCGTAAGGCACAGAGAATTTGGCTCAGCCATCAACCATGTGAGATTGATCCTATTAATCATGGAGATTACTGCTCACAAAAATCTTTTTTTTCAAAGTAATTAACAATCTTCCCCTCCTTTCTCTCCCCCTTTTGGTTTTATGACCATATTTCTTCTTACATTAGGAGCTAATGTAGGAAACCAAGGCATATTTGATCACAAATGCAATATATGTAATTTGTACTTGCATAGTGAACCTGGCTTAATTGTCACATTAAATTACTGTTAGGAAACTGTGGTGTGGAGGAAAAAAATTCAATTTTTTATCTCCACACAAGGTGACATTCTCATCATTACCACTAGGGGGCAATACCAGAGTTTTGGTTAGGAGCCCGTACAAAATCCAGTGATTCATTTGTGCTCCACATGGCTTTTTAAATAAAATTCCGAAAACTTCTCTCTTATACTGAATTAAATGTGTGTATGCGTGATATGTTCTTTGTATTGACACCATTTTTGTTGATGTTGTGTGATATTAAAACATTATTTGTGTTAGGTCTATGTCTGTAATTAACTTATGCACTGAGCACACTGCCAACACACCCCTGTTGATTTACAGCACTGTCTGGTTAATGCTGGAGTTTTGAGGAAATTCTTGAGGAAACGTTCATCATCCAGACAAGAAAAAACTGTTTAGTGTTTAGTGATCTATGAAGCTCATGTATGTAGATTATCAGTGGCGAGGGAGTAAAGCCATCTCAGAAGTAGTGCTTAAATCATCTAAAGCTGAGCTTTAAATCATACATGACTGTCAAGAAAAGTATAAAATCATTAGATGCTTTGGCCCTTTCTCATAGATATATTTAATTTTACTTGAATATTGTAGTTGTTTCTTAGGGGTGGGCAATATGGAAAAAATATATTGTTGCAGTA
>JBBMFX010000101.1:28004584-28019944 GCA_037832545.1 Rhabdalestes septentrionalis | reverse complement strand
CACACACACACACACACACACACACACACACACACACACACACACACACACACACACACACACACACACATACAAAAGACTAAGTCTATGTCTTTTAATATAAAACAAACAAAAGGTCAAGACCTTTAGGATATAATACCACATATCCTTTAATAGTTTGTAGTTTACAAATTATTAATCAACATCTTATTATTCTCTAACAAACGTCTATCCGAGTCTGGGAGTGGTTTGTGAATGTCAAGTCAATTTCCAATGACACAGATGCCTGGACTCTCATGCTGCAACAGGTTTTCTCCACTGTCATTTGCAAGCTTTTAAATATTCTCAATGAGATTTGGAAAACACTATCACATGTTTTCCACACGAGAACACTGGGCATTTATTCATCCGTGGGTAAACCAAAATTGCATGCTGGATCTTGTAAGGATAGAAGAGCAATATTACAAATAAAACCAGAGATTTAGGCCTGAGCATGCATGCAGGATATCAGGGCCAGCCAAATCTTGAGAAATAAACAGTCAAAAAGGTGCTTAAGTAAAAAAAAGAACATTTTTACCACCCACACTATAATTGGCATCTCATTATATTATGAGATTAACACTATATATATATATATATATATATATATATATATATACATACAAAAAATACATCTAAGTAATCAAAAGTGTTCTGACTAATTAATCTAAATTAATAGCATGGTGTTTTCCTATAAAATTATTTAAAATGTATTTGAATCCAGCATGATGCCTCACAAAATAATCTCAGCCTCAGAGACCATTTTGCTGTGTCATTGCGGGGTAATTTTGGGTCTTAGTGCCTGTTCCTGTGTGGCGGGCCGCTGGTTCCGGGATAGGGCTGTGCTGGCCCAGACCACCGGATTCGCTCACTTTGGGTTGAGGTGATATTTTAGACCTGATGTACTCCAATTTAAAAAATCCTTGTTTCATAAATTGCAGAGAACAATACTCTTATCAAATAACAAAGCTGTGCATCCTCATCTGTGTCCTTAATTTTACAGAAGCGTACCGGGTTAAAGTCATGTGGCGCGATTAAGATAATACACACTACACAACATGCTACAAATAAATCAATTGCTGCATATGAATGCAAAAAATGTTTTTAATGCATCTGTTGTCCTTATAAATACAAACTGGTAGAAAGCTTTCACCCAGTTAGAATAGTTGCATGTACCCATCGTGAAGTATGAAGGTCGGAGCATCGTGATTCTGAACTGCCTCAAACGCCTGAAACGCCACCGAAGAGAACAGGGATGGAGAGATCTACTAAGAGATATTAGAAGAAAGGAGAAGATGGATGCTTCAACAAGAATATAGCCCTAAACATAAAGAATTCAATATTAGTGTTTTATAAAGATGAAAGTCCTTGAGTGGTCTAGCAAGTCTTCTGACTTGAATCCCATTAAAAATGAATGGAGGACTTTGGGATTGCGAGTATAACAGAGGAAATCTTGTAGCCTTGGGAAAAATGATTTGTCAAGAGGAATGAGCCAAAATTGAACCACAGTGCTGCAAAAGCTAATTGCTTCTTCAATGTAGGCTTCCCAAAGCTGTAGCTGTTCATTTGTGGTATCTAAATATTTAATGAGGTTTCATTTGAGACCTTTATTCTTATAAACACATGCAAATACAACCTCAAAACACTTGTGTGAATTTGAAGCAGATATTTGCGCTGAAAAAAACAAGCACAAAAGTATCTCTGTCTTTCCCCTCAATATATGATACATGTGTATCGCTTGATCAAATGTACATCATGGGGCACGTGGAACAGGAAACATGGAAAAGCAATCAGTACACTTTACACTTGCAATCTGACAAATACTCAGATGGATTTACATTAGAATTTTCAGTTTGTTATTTTTGGCCACAGGAATTCTGTAATGAGGGAACAGGGCTAAATTGCTTGCTCTTAAACTGCTCTGTGTTACATTACCTCTTCATTTTACCCTAAGAGAGAACTTTTTGGCAGTTACTCAATGAAGCTAAGACACCAGGATAGTTCAAGATTTACAGTACAATATATTACTTTTTCATTTCTGTCGAAACCCCTGTATATACATGCAAATGTATAGCTATACACAAAGACGACCTTCGGCCTGTGGCTGATCATAAACCAGTCACCAACCGCGGACAGTGACAAAGACAAGAACTGTATACTTTTGTGGGACCATTCCATCATCTAGGTGCTTTTTGGTGCTAGGCACTCAGTAGAACCTCTGGTCATTAGATAAGATTAATTACAAACCCATCTGTAGGGGTTGTGGGAGGTATCAGCTGAACTAGATAGGGTTGCTCTGGATTGTATGGTAGTAGTATGTTTTTTTTTCTTTTCAAGTCTGGGGAATATTCCTTTTGTTATTTTTCTCCAGGAAGGATGAGAGTCCATCAAGGATGCCAGAGAGATGTATCTCTCACCATACCCTGCAGATTATATGTCATTATGAGCAGTACCTGATGTCTTTAACAGACAGCTTCGTTCCTTTGCGTAACCAATGAATGTTTATTGCCTGCCCGATTTTTTAAATCCCCATATCACTACAGACTAAATGCCGCAAGGGTTTCTATTAGTAACTGATCCAGGGGAGTTATTGTATTTGAGAAGTATCAGTGGAAGAAATTTGGAATTGTTTTCAACTGGGCTAAGAGGCCCCAAGGGCAGGAGGTTGGGCAGGAGGTGGGGGGGTGGTACGTGGTGGGGGTGAGTCCAGACGGAGCAGAGCAGAGCAGAAAGAGAGTCTGAGGGCAGCTGGATCTCTCTCTGCTGCTCAGGTTCATCCACAGCAGCGGTGTGTGCACAGGCAGGGATGAGGGAGCGAGAGGAGCTGAAGAAAGCCATTGAGCAGACGGACCGGCTGCTGTCCCGTGTTCGCCAGCTGGAGGGGGAGAACGCAGAGCTGTGCAAGGAAAAGAATGAGGTGTTCGTCAGGATGCGTGCTGTAAGTCCAGTGGGATTCTTATAATGGAATGTGTGGGTGTTTGGTGTTCATGCGCTCTTTGCAACACAGTGTTATGGCAGTCTTTCATAGCTTGGGCTGCAGATCTGTCACTTTACTCTCTGAGAGGAGAGCACCCAGTGTAACTTCATAATCAGAGCCCTTCAGTGAATGTTGATGGTCCAGTGGTGACTGGGAAATGATGGATTTGTATGGTCCAGTGACATCATTCAAACTTTAGTGATGACAGAACTTGTTGTTAAAGCCATGTTATGGAAGGAAATAGGACTGACTGTGTTCTCACTACACTAAATTAAAGGTGTCAAGAAGGGTTCTTTGGAGTTATAGAACAACTTTTGGCCCCTTTTTCATATTTGAAATTCCATTTGAAATCCCATTATCAAATAAAAGTATGCACTGTAAATCCTCAGCTACAAATGAGGACTACCCTCAAGGTACTTCAGAGTAAAAAGAAAGCTTGATTGATTTATCGATTGAGTGAAAGAGTCTTACAGTGGCTGGTTCTTCAAGGGATTTTGAATGAGAAGTGTGAGAGCCAAGAAACTTTTTTAAAGTTTGAGGAACTTCCATTTAAAGTAAAGGATTTTCACAGATCCATGAATTTCAAAGGGCCATGCAACCAAGCAAAGAACCCTTGATATTACGAGTGAATGGCAGTCCTGTCTGAAAACCACGTTGTCTTTTCTCGTAGGGCTGAGCTGCGGAGGGAAGATGAGCAGCCACTCTCTGCTGGAACTCAGCACTGAATTATTGCTCTTGCCTCGCCTCATTGGGCTAAAATATGGCAGGCAGGGATGGAGAAAGGGGTCTGTGTGTGGGAGAGAGGCAGACAGAGCAGCCATCCTGCCAGCTTTTAGTAGGAATGGCACGGCACAGTTAGGCCAATACAGTTGATTATTTTTGCTGCTGATTGCATTAGCAGATCCTCCAGGCTAACTCTCGGTCCCATTTCCATTCAGCTGGGCTTTCTGCTTGCTCTTCGGTTTTCCCTGGATCATTTGCCCAGAGCCCTGGTTTATTTACAGGTTTATTACGCTGCATTCTACAGATAGCAATGCTTAGTGTTGGCTTTAAAGTCAGAATTCTGAAAAAAAAGGATAGAAAACAGCTCCTGGAAATCAAATCTTAAGACAGGCTTCAGTTTCATTCCATTTTCTTGGATCGCAATGAAATATGAATACAAATAAATCCCTAAACATTCATCCCTAGGCTGCAGATACATGTATCAGTTGCTATTTCTTTCTTGTGGAGTGGAGAAGAGCTGGGGTCTGAAATCTCTCTTCCCAGATTTATTATGCCTTTTATAGACAGTCCTTAGATTTTATACGAAACTGTGGGTGACTTCTTCTTCTTCTGCCTCCTTTGACGATGGAAGCATGTGAGAAAAAATACCATCATTCATTTCCTCAAGTTTATAGTGAATTGAGCAATCTTTAGCATCTGGCATATGTTGCAGCAAGCTGAAGGAGCACAATCAAGGGTAGATCTTGTTTATAAAATGTCATTAACTCAACAGTTTGCCCATTTTTATTGGACAATGATCAGGAGATGCTTCCTCTGTGCCCTACATTTTTCATGCTGCAGCATTGTTTGAGGGAGGACATTTGATAGTAATGTGTATGAAGCGTTTTATGACTCAGGCAAAGCGTTTGACTTAATGTCAGGTTCCACTGGCTGATTTTAATTCTTTTTTCCATTGTGCTTGGAAAAAGATCAGCTCTTCCCAGTCTTCTCCTTCTTTTCTCTTCATTATGCTCAGTTTTTCTGTGGGGTTTCTCAGTTGTTTCCCGGATAAAGCCCTCCATTGAATCATTAAGGGGATAAGTGCCTAGAGCTTAACTGGCCATGGTTCATTAATCCCCTGCTAGGTCACCATGCAGCAGAGGAAGATGCTTGGTTATTAGTCTGCCTGTATAAATGGGCAACATGCTCAGTAGTGGGCTAGACATGACACTTGCCCATTTATTGAAGTGTATTTACATGGCACATTTCCTTTAAGCACATTTCAATAACTTGTCATGACACTTGGCACTACTGTGGTAGTGTATTTAAATGGTACATTTTATTAAAGGACATTTCTGATCCATTCTAACATAAAACCAAAGTCATGTTACACTTTTCTGTGTAAGATTTTTAAATTTATTTGAGAATAATTTCCAATTGTAGGATATCTTTGTAAAATGACAACAGAAGAGTCCAACACCACACATGACAGACTCCCCCGCAGGATTACAAAATAGCAGGCTCCTCTAATGGGGTAGTGCCGAGAAAGCTCTGTTTACCCTCCAATAACTGACAATGTGAAGTAAATGTGAAACCCTTTTCCATAACCAGATGCCCTACTTAAGCATGTGGAAAAACTTTAAGGTCTGGGCTGTCTTTAGAGTTGCTGGAGCCCAGGGCGAGATTTGCGAATAAGGCCCACCTCCTCTTTCAGATCCAATAGAAAAGACGTGGGTTATACACAGCATGCCTCCCGTATGCTTCTACAAGCATGTTTTTATTAGGCCGTAAACGCTCATTATCAGCCATCAAGTTAGAACTTGTAGGCCAAGAACCCATTAACATTAATGAACTAATTGAAAGCAGAATAATCGATCCTATCATCCTAATAAGTTCTTTAAAAGCAACAAATAAAATCGTACTAATAAATGCACCCTAAAGCAAGCTTTCAATAAATCGGTACAATTCACTACATATTAAACAAAATTGAAGAGCCAGTTATTAAGTATACCGCAATGAGTATCATTCCAAAAATAAAGGGCATTCACGTAAAAATGCTCTCACTCATGTTCTGTAACCACTTAATCCTCTCTAGGGTTTCAAGTACCCAGAGCCTATCCCAGGGTCAATGGACGTGAGGCAGGAACTCACCCTGTGTGGGACGCCAGCTCGTTGAATGGCGTAAAAATGCAACCATAACTATGTTTCCTCAGCCACACCAACTGGTAACAAAGGAATAGTAGGTAACATTGGTCTGTTCACATTTCAACCACAAATTTAAACAATTCTAACAATTTTTGAGTCAAAATAATAATTGAAAATAATAAATGAGGAGCCATGTGATCGCTTTGATGTTTATTCTTGACACAACTCAACACATGTCTGATTCAAAGGACAACTGAATTAAATCATATCTGGGCTTGATTGCCTTCACACTCATTTTATAGTTTTGTCTGCTCACGTCACTTTGATTTTTGAGATGTTTCTCATGCACTGGAATCAGAAAATGTTATTAAAATATTTATAAGATCTTTAAATTAAGCAGTGTAACCATATACCCATGGGATTTTCAGTCAAACAAATGTGAACTGATCACAGCTGAAGATGTGCCTTATGCATCACTGGCCTTCATTATGCATGTGGTATTGACTTGCTGTCCACGACTGAAGGAAATTACATAAATTACACGTAAACCAAATGTCTTGGTCTGCTATAGACCATCAATAAAACTGCACAATAAAATGACCTGATAAATTGCACTGCCAGAGGTATAAGGAAAGTTTAATTGTCTTGTTCTTTTAGGCTTTATGACCATGCCATGCTCGGCAGTATTTGATGATGAGGTTTGCTTAGAGAGTGTTACAGTTAGATTTGTTTTCATAGTATCTCCTACTGGTTTGAACATTCAGGCTTATAGACTGTAAAAGTCAGCAGCAGGATAGAATCATTTTAAAAGCAGCATGATTTCACTACAGGGGCAAATGACACCTGCATAACCCCAGAAGGGAGAGTACATAGGCGCACCTCAGGAAATGTGAAGGGGAAATTAAGTGTGCCTATACATGTTTGTGTTTGAAAGTTCAAATTGTGAGCCACAGACTGCTGCCCTCCGAGGTTTAAACAACCCTAAATCAGCTCTCTTTGATTCTGTAAAAAAGGAAAAACAAAACAGCTAAGGGCCTCTGATGAACCTCTAACCTTTGCCTCTTAGCAATGATATTTCCTAAAAGTGAGGGGAAACTATACCTAATTTAATTTCATCTTACCTTATACAACAAGGTGCCCCATGGGGTTCAATGCCCTTTAAGGATCACTATAGCTCCAGAGAGAAGAACTGTGTTTGTAGTGGGAGAGTGAGGAACCACTAAAGTGAGAAAGAACCTGGTTGAAATCAATGTTCTCTCAACCTTAAGCAAGAAAATGATTCTTCACAAATACACCTAATCTAGTTTACAAACCTGGTTCCCAAAGAACCTTTAAAAGAGCAATTTTGCCACTTTCTTTTTTAAACACCTCACCAGCTCAGTAATGGTTTAATAACACTTGTGTTCAAGAGACGTGCCATGATTCTGTGATCTCCCACTCTTGTTCTCATACCCTTGTCTGATCAAATTGCATTGGGGTTCATGTTAGAAAATAATCATGTAAAATAATCTAAACGTGACAGAGGAAACATGCACAGTAGAACGGTCAAATGAGAAAAAGATGTTATTGTTCATGTCCATCAGCCACAACAAAAATACCAGAGGTTGAAGGGCATTATTTGGGTTGCCAATGAGTGGTCACTGTCTGAGCCTGTCTTTGTCGTCTGTGTAGTGTATGTGGGTGTAATACTCTGTTTCATGAGGAGCTCCCCACATTATTGAAGAGGAGAATAAAATAGAGGGCATTGTTGGATGGGAACCACTCAAAAGATGGTTGTACGCCATTGTTTATAGCGTGGGTTTTATGACATGGATTATTTTGCCCTGTATGAAACGGCTCAGTTCCTGGTACGGTTCACTGGAACGGAGTCGGGTTACAGTTAAGAGGGCACATACCTGGATGCTTTATCGCCTGCTTTGATTTTATCAGCTTTGCTTTGTGCAGTAGGCCTTCTTTTTTGGGTCATAAAAACCCATTGATGTTTACTGGGTAAAAAGATTAAAGCATGGTATGTTTTGTCTGGTAATTGAGACAAGAGCTCACATTCAAAAACGACGCTCAATGACCTTTTTGTTCTGAAGGCAGAGATGAAGAGCGTGACATTTTTCAGTCTGACGTGGACTTATACCGCGAGCTTTTTAACGAGAAAGGGATAATGAGGGACACGTATACATTTTGGTTCATACAGATCTTGTATTTCTTCTTCGTTGGATTGTCTGATCACTCTGTTACGGATTGTAAAATGCTGAGCACCCCCTAGAACAAGCTGTCACCTTGCATCATGATGCCTGGTTGGGGATAAAGGAAGAGAAGACACCTGTTTCCCAGCTGAGTTTGGTATATTAGCTGTCCTGCGGCAGCAGAACAGCTGGAACGTCAGCAGCTCGATTTAAGGGACTTTTTCACACTTTGCTCTAAGTGAAGGTGTGGACAGCTTGGCACCAGGTAAAGGGGAATGACAGTGAGAAATTGTTTGTTGTTTTAGAAGAACTCAAGAGGGGAGGGCTTAGGAAGAGTGGAGTGGAGTGAAGAATCCTAACGAGAGGTGCATGAAAATACCTCAACGCGGTGCCCACGGACTAACCCGGCATCAAAGGCGCTGAAGGTTGCAGCTGAAGTTCCGGTACCTGGTTGTTTTTGTGTGGGAATGGAAGCTGATTGTGAGAGACAGACGGAGTTTTTGTGTGTAAGCCGCCGGAGGTGCCACTGCCACTCCCTCTCCGATGACTCGGAGGAGGCCTGTGAAGAGGAACTGGACTGGGATAACTTTAGTACAGCCATGCAACATCGCCAGGTGTGTGTAGTGTGTGTGTGTGTGCGTGTGTGAGAATGGGGGTGTGTGGAAGGGAGGTGATGGGTGGAAGAAAGTCAAAGTCACACTGAAAAAAACCTGAATTTTTCATTCCTTATTTATTCTATTTAATACATTATGTTCACAATAATAAATAGCCGTCAGCAACACAATTTTTAGAAAGTGTAAAGAAAGGCAAAATTGTATTGATATAAAAAGTGTACACATGTGAATTAAGTCTGTATGTGTCCGTGTGCATGTCTGTGACGGCTCCAGATTATGTAACACTGTCCATTCATGATGTTTTTAGCTGGCAGGTCATGTTTGAGTAAGGCAGCTTTACCAAGGAATGGAAAATGGCCAAGAATGGACAGGGACAGGCGTCAGTGCAGAACATGCACATTAAAGGAGAAATGGTAAATTGGTCAGATGACAAGTTTGCGAGTGCCCCCTGCCCACATATTTGAGAGATGATGACAGCTGCTTAAATACAGCCTCATAACGTTTTTAGGCAGCAATTTGAAGCTTGTGGTGCCTGAAGGTTTGACATGAGGATCTACTTCTCCGTAAAATTGGCTCAAGTTTAATTGTGCTAGGTCTGCCTGTGTCCTCACATGTTACTCCTTTATAGCTGCAAGTGGGGACACAGCACTGCAAGCTTTTTGGACCCGGTGTTTTGGGACTAATTTTTGTAGGTTTTTTTTCTGTGATCGAGTTACAGGATTTCTTTCATCAGTATTAACTCTGTGAAGTGCCTGGTTGTGCGCCAGATTTGACTTTTCGGGTTAAACTTTTTGGTTAAACTTTGGTTAAATAAGATTATCGTGCTTTGTCCTCTTGTGTTCTCACCTACTGCGGCTTCATGACCGTGAGTGGGGGCTGAAAGCACTGCTTTGAATTGAGGTTTTTTGTGTTTTGGGGTTTCTTTTCTTTTTTGTATTTCTCTCTGGAGCACTGACTCGCCTTTCTCTCCTCCTCCTCTGGTTCCCCCTCTCTCTGGCAGGAGCAGGAGAGCGTGCAGCAGGCGGAGCAGCGGTGTGTGCAGCTGGCTCAGGCCAGACAGGAGCTGGAGGTGCAGGTGGCCGGGCTGGAGGATCGTCTGGAACAGGAGGAGGGAGCTAACGCCCAGCTGGCATCCCAGCGGCAAAGACTAGAGGCAGAGTGCTGCGACCTACGCCGTGACGTGGAGGAGCTGGAGAACACACTGAGCGCTGTGGAGAGAGACAAACAGGTCAGGGAGAAGTACATTCATAAACACACACACACACACACACACACACACACACACACACACACACTCATATGACTTTGGACATTAGCAATCTCAGGGTCAGCCAGGAGTGTCCTGTGTCCCTTTTAACACAATTTGTATACGGAAAAAAATCTGCATTAAACAAGCATAAAGTGATATGTTACGCTCAGTTTGTGCTTAAATAAATTGTATTTTGTGAGCACAATTATTGCCAAAACATAGTGAACCAATAGACATAACTTTGTGATGGACACTTTTGAATACATTTATGGTACTGTTTTACATTTTGTAAACTTTACAGTTTGATATTATAGAGTTGTGTCACAATTGGGCTGTCGTGATAACCTGTTTATAACTAGGTCAGTGATCAAAAATATTTATTAAAATTTACGATCTCAGTACATCACTGTGAAACCAAAATCCTTAATTTTATCCCTTAAAATGATGATTTCCAGGAAAATTAAGGAAAATTAAGATTAAGGCTGATTAAAGGATAAGCTACTGAATTTTCCCTTTATTTATGGAATACACAAATCCCATTCAGTACTGATGGATTGGTAAAGTAAATAGTGTTAAATAATTTGTATTGATTTACAGAGATATTTCAAAACCTATTTGCCTCTCAGCTACACTCAGCTTCAAAAGCTATATGCCTCTCACAGCTACACTGACTAAACAGACAGGCAAGTGAGAAACAAATGAAATTGTATTTCCCATTTCTTACACTTTTCTAAACACTGGCCTTGCTTCAGTCTTTCTGTATGGAGAGAGCTCTACAAGTTTTAGCTGCATATATTTGATGAAGATTATTGAAGCCTACTCGACAATTTAGGACATAATGTTACATATAATCATTTGCTGTTGACAGGTTATTTATGTTCTGCATTCTTCTTTTCCAAGAATTCTCGTTTTTCCCCGGTTAAAGCATTCAGTCCCTATTACAATTGAATGATACATTTATTAGTCTCACAGCTGTGTACTGATTTCCATTTCTTGGTGATTTTACTTGGCACTCACCTTTGAAAAAAATAAATCTTAATTTTATTTTCCCCTGTTTTATAATAAAAAAGGTTTGTTGATATGGACCAATTAGCCCCTAAAAACTGTGTGAAAAGCACCTGGAATCGTAAAGTGATTTGGAGTTCTAAGGCAAAAAGAATTACGCAGATTTCAAATCCATGGATTACGTTGATAACATAATCAGTTGTAACGTTCCTGGTCGGAGGCTGCTAGAGGCCGCCATTATTGTTTCAGTTTGATTAATCTGGGACTTTTAATTTGACATGTGTACTCTGCCTAGGCACGGGGATACAGCCAGCCTGTGGTTTATGTTAAATGATTGTGGATTGTTGTTGATTGTAGGTTTTTAAGTGCCTTTGTTTTGGGAATGGGTGTCGGTCTTTTTGGATCTTTTGTTTGGTTGAAGGACCTTGTGCATTTTGTTTATGTTTATTTGTGGTTAAAAATAAAAGTATGCACTCCTGCACATCCATCTCATTCCTGCGGTCCCCCAACTTAACACCAGTATATCTGATAGAGACGGACCGAGCCTCGGTCTGAGTACAGCAAACTTAGGGAGTGCATGAATATGTACTTTGTTTTTATGCGTTGATGTTTGGACAATGTACATGCCTAGACACTAGGGATGTACAGTGAAGTAAATCATTAGGGATGTACAGTGAAGTAAATCATTATTTGGTCCTGTGCTGAATTTGTACGTTTGGTGACTTACAAAAAAAATTAATGGTCTTTGATTTATGAGGTAGATACATTTTTATGCAGATAGACAGAATATCAACGAAAAATCAAGAAAAAACGTGTTACATAAAAGTTATAAATCGATTTGCATTTGACTGAGTGAAATAAGTATTTGATAAATTTTGGTTTAGTACTGGGTGGAGAAACACTTGTTGGCAAGCACAGCAGTGACGTTGCTTGTAGTCGGTTACCAGGTTTGTACACATCTCCGGAGGGACTCTGGCCCACTCATACCTACAGAGTCTCTCTAAATCTTTTAGGGTTCTTGGTTGCTGTTGGCAACTTGAAGCTTCAGCTCCATCCACAGATTTTCTTTAGGGTTGAGTTCTAGAGACTGGCTAGACCACTCTAGGACCTTAATGTGCTTCTTCTTTAGCCACACCTTTGCTGCCTCGGCCATATGTTTTGGGTCATTGTCATGCTGGAAGACCCACAACCCATCTTCAGTGTTCTGATTGAGGGAAGGAGTTTCTTGTCCAAGAGTTAACAGAGCATGGCCCCATCAATTGACCCCTTAATGTGGTGATGTAATTTTGCACCCTTAGAAGAAAAACAAAATGTTTCCACCTCCATGCTTGACTGTGGGGTGGCATTCTTCATGTCATACTCAGCATTTCTCTTCTTCCTAACTTGGTGGGTCAAGTTGATGCCAAAGAGTTGGATTTTGGTCTCATCTGACCACAGCACTTTCTCCCAAGTCTTCTCTGAATCGTTTAAATGTTCACTGGCAGACTTAAGATTGGCTGTATGTGTGCCTTCTTGAACAGTGGGACCTTGCAGGCACTGCAACATTGCAGTTCATTATGATGTAGTGTGTTACCAATGGTGTTCTTAGTGACCTAAATGCCTTCAGATAATTTACTGTGCAGGATCAAATAATTACTTCTCCTACTCTAGTTATGCATGTATTTTTAGCTTTGTTGCACTTTTCAGTGCCAAAACTGATGACCTACTTCCAGTGATGGGAATAACGGCGTTATAAATAAACGGCGTTACTAACGGCGATACTTTTTTCAGTAACAAGTAATCAAACCAATTACTGTTTCCCCCGTTACAACGCTGTTACCGTTACTGACAATAAAATGCACGTTACTATAACTGAGAACACTGAAGCGGTTTACATGCGAGCACCGTCTCTCTCAGCCATAAGACCTCTCTTTCTCTGGGGGGTGTGTGTGTGTGTGTGTGTGTGTATTCGGGGCTGGGGCGGGACACATAACCAGTGATGGATCATGATTGGTGTGGCTGTACACGTGGTGTAACTGGGAATGCGATGATTGGCTTAGATTTTGTAAATTTCCATGGTTTGCCAATCAGCCAAAGTAGGCGGTTCTACATGGAGAAGAGGCTCCCTTATGGCCCCCCTGCTTTGTGCAGCCAAATACTTAAATATAATTTTTATAATCTCGACATGTGCTGGCTCGAAGAAAGAAACTAACGCTACGTGTGATCTACACTGACTACTTAAAGCGCTACACGCGCATGCTGACATACACGCGCTGACACACGCACGTAACCCCCCACTATGCCGTCCCGTTCGCATATGTGCCCCCTTAAAAACACACTGAGTAGTCCGTCTAGAACAAACCATTGAGTATGTCGCAATAAGAAATTTATATTTAAATCCAGGAGCAATTCTACGGGGGCCCTGGCCCCCCATGGCCCCAGTGTATAACCACCTAGGAGCACCTGCTAAAAAAATAATAATAATTACCCCTAGAATGAATAACTGATTTATTATAATATTTAAATGTTGATTACTGCATAACTTGAACCTTCCCCAACCACAACTTTACTTTGAAAGAAGCCTAAATGTGATAATTCAAGTTGTTTTCTGTAAAAAAAAAAAAAAACCTCATGCTACAATTTTAAATTTTGATATGCTTTGAATGTAAAATTTTATTATTTAATTGACATTATTAAACTCATACTGATAAATAAGATTTTAAATCAGTTACTGTTTGAAAGTCCTGGAATTTCAGTGACGGATATTTTTTTGTTTAATGAGAAATGTGGGAACAGAAAGCAAAGTCCAAATCAAATAAATGCAATACACATTGACATTTTTTTCCTCTACTCATTAAGTTTTTTCTCCACCCAGATCAGATTTCAATTCAAGCGCTTTTTAATCCACATTTTCATCCGAGGCTTAGTTACTTTTAATGCCGTTTCATCCTCAGATGTACATTCTTTCCGTTGTCATCTACTAATTTATTTCTTTGTATTGTAGGGAGTGAATGGATTACTCAGCTTGCTTTATCCGAGTTCTGTTACCTTTTTTTATGTGGTTCTTAAAGTCAAACTGTCAAGTGTTTAAGCTTTCAGCAAGTCATTGACTGCATTGGTTAGACTTCCATCAGAAACACAGACATCCAGAATCATTGAGAGGTATTATTTCTGCCAGTAAGCTGAACACTAGACCAGACATGTAAAGTGGATTTGTTTATTCGCATTTTAAGGTGGCTCTGTTTGGAAGCCTCCTGTTGCCATAGCAAGGCTGTGAAAGACACCAATTTGACACCATATAGATCAAATTGTTCTTCTTCATATTTAGTTTCTCAAGTGCATCAACTAAACATATTTAGCTTTGTTTCTCAAATGCATTTTCTAAACATCACCTAAAGCACCTTAACAACTCTGAGCTCCACTCTGAAGCAGGTAAACAAAAAAAAACATACTTTTGAACTGTTTTGCTTCAGTACTGTTAAATTGTTGCCTTAACTGCACCTGCAAACACCCGTTTTCAAACCTGGCTTCCCTGCCTGCCAATTACGCTTTACACACGTTCTTTATGATAACTTTCCTTTTTGTCTCTTCTCGAATCAATTTACTTAAATACAGATGGTTACCAAATATTTGTCTGGTTACACACTGCAGCGATGATGAGTTGGGCCTATAAAAGATGGAAAATGCTTTGAGGTCAGAGGGGATTTAAATGACAGTAGTGATTTTAGGATGAAAGTACTCCTGAATCCTCTCCACCCATCCACAAGCACTTCTGGTTTTCATCTGTTTTTCAAAGGCTCGACAGGTCCACACACCTTCCCACACACACACACACACACACACACACACACACACACACACACACACACACACACACACACACACGTTTGTTTTATACACTGCCAGGATGTGAGGTCAACAAAATATCTCATACATGTTCATATATGTATAGGTTTTATACATGTAGCTATATATAATATATGTAATCTAATCTTTAATCTAACCTTAATAGCAAACAATGAATGCCGTTTGAAGCCTTGACTCATATTCACAAATAAAAGTAAATATATATATTTATTAGGGCTGGGAATTTAATGCGTTAATTAGATTATTTAATGACAGAAAAAAATAACACGTTAATATTTTTTACGCAATTGACGCTTTACGTCATCTTCCCGGTCAAGGTTTGGGGTAAACAGCAGGGGAACCTCAGATCCTCAGTCCCAGATCACTGCTGCGTGAGCAGCCAGAGAGCGCGGTACGGTTCAGTTCAGTGAGATTTCGAAGAAAAAAATTACAAAATGGCAAATAAAAAGTTGTCCGGGATGTCTTGTGAATGTTTTTTGCCGATTCTGCCTTTTGGAAAAGACACTCCTGAGCGCAGCTGCGCTGCCATGCGAGGCGAAAGTCAACTCGAAGCAAAAACACATGTTTATTTCAACACTTTGCCCATCGGGAAAGTGTGTGGAAGTGGTGAACCTGGTCGTAGTG
>JBBMFX010000101.1:27988442-28000368 GCA_037832545.1 Rhabdalestes septentrionalis | reverse complement strand
TTACGTCTATATGTATGTGCGATTAAATGTGATTAATTTGATTAATTAATCGCCACACCATGTAATTAAGTAGATCAAAATTTTTAATCGCTTGACAGCACTAGTATTTATATATGTGCATATGTATATGTACGTCTTTCGAAGGAGAAAACATAAAGGCTATCAGTTGTGATGATACCTTGCATTTGCTGTATGCAGTTCACGCAATATTATGCTGTAATTGACCTAAAGTAATATTATTCTGGTGTTTCTCTCTCCCTCTTTCTCTCTCTCTCTCTCTCTTTCACTCTCTAGTCATCAGACTGTTCAGTGAGGAATCTCTCGGAGGAGCTCTCCCAGAAGGAGGAGCTGGTGCAGAAGTTCCAAAAGGAGAAGGAGCACTTGGTGGAACTCAGCCAGGTGAGAGGACACACACTCTGATTAACTGATTGTAGGTGGATTTCAAATGGATTTGAAGTGTTGTTGATGTTATGAAATTGTACTTTTAGGCTTCAGTAGAGATCTTTGCTTCTAATGTAACTACACAACTGATAGCACAGTTATTAAATAACTCTAAAGCTTCTCTGTCTCCAAAACAAGTATTTTGGTGATTGTCTGTAACTTTATCTGAACCAATCATGCCCTGTTCAATTAACCAGTACAAATGCTGTATTATTTCAGTTTAAGTCAATTGGTCTTGACTGCCATAACTCAATACCACAGTGGTATAAATGGGAATTATATTGAGGAATGGGCAACATAAAGTGCAGATACCCAACAGCATGAAGGAATGCAGAATAAAAGCAATCCAATATAAAATTAATACAATGATATTTAATCCTCACTATGCTAATGAGACAAAACAACAAGAAGCAATGGATTGATGGAATATGGATGGAATCATCAAAACAAATCTATAGCATCAAAGCCACATAACTGGTGGAAGCTATTTGTTAACTGTGAACTGTACATAAACTTCAGAGTAGAAGTCATTTATAGCAGCACTTCAAAATTAGGAAGGATGTAAAATGCAGGTCTGAAGTGATGGTTAAAGACTGCATGTTCAGTCTATGGCCGAAAAGGTCTGGAAATATCTAGATTAGCCCAGTCGGATGCTGAAGGCAGCTGCATGTTTAGCATTTTTACCCCCTGCTTTTTTGCTGGACAACAGGAGGGTCCACAAGTGGGATATAAGGGATCCTGTGCAATGTCGGTGCCTAGGTGATACAGTGTTTGTAGTAGCCGTGGATTAAAAGATCCCAAGTCCTTGTCTCTCCTAACAATCCATTGTGGGTTCTTGCGGTCTGAGATGGTGCAGTTCCAATACTAGGCAGTGAGACAGCTGGTCATGACACTCTATTGTTCCCTTGTATAATGTAGTCAGGACGTAGGAGGGAAGGTTTACTCTCTTCCTATTCCTCAGCAAATCAAATTTCTCCTGAGACTCTTGGCTTTGCAGGTGGTGTTCAACTGAGGTTGCCTGTGATTGCTCACAAAGAAATTTTAAGCTTTTTACTCCCTCTCTATTTAAAGCATTGAAAAGTGTAATCAGTACAGATCTCTCTGAAGTCACCAAGTCTTTTCTTTAATTTTCAGGAGATAAGCTGACTCAGTGTGGTTAGTGATGAGAGCCACTTTATAGTACTTTCATCAATCACAATAATTTGTCTATGTTTTTATTGCAGTATGAATAGCAGGGCGCTAGATGCCCTGAACGTCCTGATAGTTCTCAATGTGATGTTGCCAATTCTAGCAATTCTGAAGTCTCTCAGAAAGAAGGATCTGTTTGCAGAAGGAGGTGATCCAGCTGGTTTAGTTTACCAGTAGTTTGCTGGTTTGGGTTAAGCCCACGATTTGTTTTTTACATTTTTCCTGTATCTGCTATTCTAATGGCTGATTTTTGCATGACATATTTATTAGTGATTTTCCTTACCTCAGAAAGTTTTGCACATTTATTTACTCTGACATTTAGTTTAGTTTTCCTGTAGTTTAAGCTTTGCACTTCCTTTTTTTGCAATCTCTGCAGTCCTCTACTGTCCACACTTGTACAGTCTTGTGTTGTCTTGGTCCTGGAGACATTGTTTTTGGTTTCTCTGTGCACTGCGTAGATGGTTGAACTTGACTTGACTTGAATGTTGACTTAAAGTCTGTAAACAGCATTCTTAAATAATGGACCTTTCTGTCCAGGTAGGTGAACGAGAGGTAAAAGGCAGAGGATGCGGTGTCTTCTGGAGACCTGTTGGGGCAATATGTGAACTTAAAAGGATTAAGGGTGGAAGGAAGTTTGCGTTTATGTACTTTATGACCAATCGCTTGAAGCATTTTATGATGATCATATGGAGAGTCGTCAGTGAAGCAGAATACAGATGATTTCTTTGGTAATTTTGGTCATCGTGAAGTACTTTAGGACAACTGCCTGGGACAGGGAAAGCACTTTAGATGTCTGTTTGGACATTTACAAGCTGGTCAGTGCATCCCCTGAGCATCTGGTCAGGTATGTTGTCAGGGCCAGCAGGGGGTCAAATCTGGAAAGAGCTGTCTTGAAATCTGCTTGGAAAAGTCAAAGTACTTGGCCGGGGCAAAATACAATCTGTTGTTCTGTGCTTCAAACCTTTATGTAGAAATCTTTTAGTGCACAGCGACTCGAGGCATCACCTGTGATGGTCAGTAATGACCTAAAAGCCCTGTCACATACGTGTCTGTATCGTTAAGGAAGTGGATTCTCTACACATAGCTGCATTAGGTTGCCCTGGCATCCTGAGACAGGTTAGCACTTGCTTGGCTGAGAGTCATTTGATGTAGAAACTACATCTTGGGTTTTCAGCAACATCAGAACGTGGGGCCATGGTCTTGAGGTAACGATGTTGTATATTCCTATCTAAACACTTAAACGATGCTTCTTTTCATTGTTTACAAGCCTCATTTTCCCTGGTATTATTACCTATGATTGAGAAATCAGTATCAAATAACAGTGTGACAATCACCAACAATAACTCCAACCTGCAGCAACACATTAATTGGGTGAGAGACATCGTAGAGCATTATGGTCTGTATGTGTTTTCACTTTTCACTTCCTCTCTTAAATCTACATTATTTATAATGTTTATTGGATCAGCAGGTAGCGTAGTGATCAGGAAGTCTTGGGTTCGAATTCCAAGACTGCTAAGCACATTTTGAGCAAGATACCCTCCGCATACACTGCTCCCCGGTGTTCCTGGCTGCCCGTTGCTTTACTTGGTGAATGAGTTAAATGCAGAGGAATAACTGTGTGCTGTGGTGTGTTCACGTATGACAGACATATTTATTTTCACGTCATATTGAAGATAACTGAATAATAAGCCTGCCATTTGAGAAGTTCATACATTATTTGCTCAGTAATATGCCTAAATGTTACATGTAACATGTATTGAGGCATTCATAATATAGCTCGAATTTCATATAGGTTAAAATATATGATATATACTCTGTACTCACTTTAATCCCTGGTTTCTGCTGTAAGTGTTTGTTTCAGATTTTTTTTTTGTAATGCCCAGAGCAGTAGCATACACTCTGGCCTCTAGCTGGATGCAGAGACACATGCAGCTCCAGTGGGATGGTAAATATCTTAACGATTTACAGCCTGTTGTGTTGCACACACCAAGCCCATCTGGAAGACCAGTTGAAGGTTGTTAAAGGTTTAACATTGAATGCCTTTGGCAGAAAACAAGCTATATTTTGTTTTCCGGAGAGGAACTGTGGAGGGCCCAGGCCACTGATTTCATTATGTCTTTAAAGCTGAGGAAAAACTGGTAGATAACCGTTCATAGTGGTTGTGAGACCTGCAGCATTGGCAACGAGAAGTGGTTCATATCCTGAGGAGCTATACTTTATGTTTTGTAAAATATAAAATATCATTAACCCATCCCCCTAGAAATGACCTGAATGGCCTCACACGCTAATCAGTGTGTTTTTAAGAGGGCCTTTATCCGCTATGATCCAACTGTCACTATTTTTTCTTCCACTCTTTACTGATAATGGAAAGCAATACTGGACTGGGCCATGAATACTCTACCCTTACTGTGAGGGAACCTGTTCTGTCAGGCTGTTGATGTCCCAAACCCTCAGGCTCTGTGTTCTCAGTAAACCCAAATCCTTGGTCCTTGCTCTCTATGTAAAATCTTCTAATGTGCCCACATTGTTTGTCATTGGTGCCCTGTAAAGAACTGCAAGTGTGTCGTACAGTAATGTGTTCCAGAGGCCGAACAGTAGCGGCTCCATTTGCCAGGTAATCTCCACCTGTAATTTAGGTATTATAAATTACTTTTTCTGCTGATTGAGTGTGCTGTAAAGTATTAGACCCCTTATTGCTAGGACAAAGTGAATGCAGCCATATCTACCATATCTAATGAAATATCAAAGTTTTGGGTATCATATAAATAGGCTTTATGCAAGTTGTAATTTACTTGGTGTGAGTCTGTATCTCAGTGTTTCATGTGAGTCAGATGGTTCGAATAAAAGTCGGAATTTGCATCAGAGGATTGCATTTGATTAAGCCATCAAGCTGCAGACGTCCTCTGACAAACTCAATGGTCGAGGTAAATGAACACGTCCCAGCTGTGGATCAAAGGAGCCCTCTTTAAGTCACAGCTGGAAATGTAGGCTGTTTCTGTTCTCCAGACCCACAAGCTGTATTTTATCATTGCAGCAAGCCATTGAGGACTTACAGTGTGAGGAGGAGAAGGTAAACCTCCTGACCAAAGAGAAGGCCAAGCTGCAGGTGCATGTGGAGGAGGTAATTACTGCACAGTTATGATACCTTCAGTGAAACATGTTACAATTATACTGACACAAATATTGTTTTTATCATATCATCAGTACTTCTAGAACACCAAACAGCCTTACATATCATAAAAATACAGATTAAGACCCTTTTAATCAACAACCAGTGTCTGATAACCGCATAGTAACATGTATGTCACTGTAAGTTGTACTTATCCTGTTGTGTCATATTTATTTATTTTAGCAAACATTTGATATTTTTCTCTTGTTTTATCCTGAAGCCATAGTTATTCCACAGCCTTTTTTCTTCTAATCAGACTAAAACTAAATATTATGGGCACGCTGACATGAGAATGTGTTGCCAATATTCAATCTTTTTCTGTCGCTTGTCCAACAATTCTGACACATCAACACTTACGCAATATAGAAATTGGGATTCAATCTACCCGCAGTGACAGAGGACATTTTTATAGGGTTACAAAGGCAGAGATGATTAAATTGCAGACATTTAACCCTCAGTGGCCGGTCCTACTCTTCCAGAATGTAACCAATTGAATCATTGAAATATAATCTGTCAAATCGAAATATTTGTCTGATTGCGCCATGTTTTTAAACAGTTACTGATATGATTCAGACATCCTTGTCCATCTCTACTGGAGATCATGATAAGTCATTATAAAAAATGTAAAAAATATTGTGACAACACGCCATAGTATGCTCTCGAATCTTAGCCATTGTACTTTCAGATCAAACATGTGTGACCCTTCTGTCCACCCGCCCCGTTCAATTGTTGAGATGCCGTAATGAGCGAATGAGTCACTGGTCTCTCACAGCAGCGTCTGAAATATCATGTCTCACTGCTAATGATCACAAACAATTGTGTCATTCTACCCAGCCTCAGAGCCTGTATCGTGTGTTATTGCATTGTGAGTGCGGAGGGGCCTAAGCATATGCAGGAGTTCCATAAAACTGGTCTAAGCTCCGCGTGTTGATGTGTGGCCCTGTGGTGTGCCTCAGTTGGAGTACCAGCTGGAGCAGGAGAAGAAGCAGCGCAGTGAGCTGGAGAGGAGCAGGAGGAAGCTGGAAGGAGACAGTAAGAACACCATGGAGAACCTGACCGAGCTTGGCAAGATGAGAGCCAGCCTGGAGGAGCTCATTAAGAAGTGAGTTACTGAATGTTCTTGCCTAGACTTTGACAACATCAGAATATGGATATTGCAAGCATGATGTTTCAGAAGGGACCTTAGTACATTCTTGTATTTTATTGTTTGTGACTTTTTCATGCAAAACTGGCTTTTAAAGAAATGCTATCGCAGAAGGCTGCACTATGTGAATGAGCCCATTTACCAATCACTGTGTGTCATGAACATCTTGACCAATCATATTTTAGCTCAGCATTTCTGTGAGTGCTTGGATGAATCAGTTAAGTGGCTATTTTTATCATGCAGGAACACACCACTAGACATACTGCCTTTAATCCATTCAACCAGTGAAACACTGAGCAGTCGGCCACACAGCTGGGGTGCAGTGCGTGGGGATGGTACCTGCAATGGTACCTCAGTGGTACCATTGGCAGTCCTGGGATTCAAACCCACAATCTTCAGATTATAAGGGCAATTCCCTAAACATTAGTCCACCAGATGCTCCCAAAACTATCATGTACTAGTGAAGTGTCACAGCGACAATTAGAACACTAATTGTCAACTGTTTTATTGCAGCTGAAAAATATCTGCACTGGCTAAAATTGCATTAATTTATAGGTGGAATCATGCTTTCTTTGACACCTGGCCACAGCTGACCATCAGTGCAATCTTATCGTTAATTTAATGGAATTAATATCACAATTCTGCAAAACAAATCACAAGCCACTTGTCGTAAAAATTCAGCCCAGCATTCAACCCTAACATTAATCCAAAAACTTAAATTGGCTCTACATTGTCGAAAGAACCTTTTTAACAGGTTTCTTTCTATAACCTTAACAATGTGTTGTGTTTTTTTAAGCTTTTATAAGTTTTTTTCACACTCACAAATCCCACCTACAAAAAGGTCCCTTTAGGAACCACCTTTTAAAGTTTCCTTAGCAAATCAGAAATCATTCGTATATGACATCAAGCAAAAGACTCCATGAAAACACAATTGACTTCACCCTCTCTGGATGTTTTTCCAGCCTCCCCCCATCACTCAGTGTGATGCTAGCCAGTGTTAGCTGAAAAAGCGTCGGCCGTTAGCAATCTCCTCTGTTGTGAAAGTGCTTTTAGCTGCCCAATGATGCCGCTTCACTTGAAGCATGTGCTAGTCTTTACCTTCCCAGTGTTGGTAGTGTTGTTTGATTGGAGTGAAATTAGATGGAAGAAACACTGGAATAATTCAAATAACTAAACATAAAAATAACAATTTTGTAACATAAGATGTCTTATAAACAGCCAAAATACACTGGATTGTTTGTTTGTTGATGTCAGTTTGACACTATCCACTAACTTGCTTTTAATAGCTGTAACTTAAACAGCATGTTTACTTGTCCAAGCAGAAGAATGGCCTTGAGGATCAGTGAGGTTTCCTAAAGTTTAGAGAAGATTTTCGTGTGTAAACAGATGGTGGATGTAGATGTCTCAGCTCTGCAGAAAACCAGATGTTTGGGTGCCTTGTGGAGGCTATAACATGATATCTACTCGGAGTGCTGTTATCTTAGCTTTGATGTGTAAACGGCCTCCAGGCTTTCAGGGCTGTTCAGACTTGTTAGTATGCACTTACCATCATGGACCTACCAACTCGTGCAATACCCAGAAGATACCCAGAACAAATAAAACTTCCTTAAGCATGCTACTGTCTACCGGAAAAACAATTATACTTTCGGATAGAGAATTCTCCTTTCAGAATTCTGATACAAGGCTATATACAGGTAATATTTTTTAAAGCCTTGGCAGACGTTGCAGGGTAACAGAAGCTTGAGAAAATGTTTTGTACATGAATAAATCTTGAATTGACATGCAACATTTGACAGACATTTTAATAACCTTGGGGGTCTCTTTCTCAGACATGGCGTGCAAATCATATCCAGCACATCTGCTAAATTAGCCCTGTCACATATCTTTCTCTCTCCTTCTCTCTCACTCTCTCTCTCTTTTTCTCTCTCCTTCTCTCTCACTCTCTCTCTCTCTTTCTCTCTCCTTCTCGCTCACTCTCTCTCTCTCTTTCTCTCTCCTTCTCTCTCACTCTCTCTCTCTTTCACACTCTCTCTCTCCCTGTGTTCTGTCAGGAAAGATGTAGAGATTAGTGCCACCAGCAGCCGGCTGGAGGCCGAGGAGGCACTGAGTGCAGGGCTGCAAAAGAAGAATAAAGAGTTGCAGGTGAGGCCCGTGGGGAGAAGAGGGAGCATTCCTGTCTTTCAGCACTGCTGGGGTCCTGAACCCTGATTTGTGAGTCTGCTCCGAGATGGCAAAAACATCCCAGTACATAAGAACTGATAACGATTTCTCTGATGTAAAGCCTCAAATTGGAATGTAAGGTATTGTGGCCGTCCAAGGAAAATCACGTACACCCGATATATTAAACAAAGCTGCATTCCTTTACTTTGTAAACCTTTTCATTAATAAACAAATCAGTGAAAATGCTCCAAAATAAAATGGTTTACATAAACGTGCAATAGGAGGTAAGACTTTATTTGGGACTGTACCTTTATGGTTGGAAGTCTTGGAAAATAGACAGGTGCAAGATATATTTCACAAGCAGAAAGGGGTAGAAGATCATACTTCAGGTATGTAAAATGTGTTAAAGGCAATGTTAGTTTAACTTCTGTCACTCATGCTGTGTGCTGTGAGGGTGTGACGCACTACTTTTTTTTTTTTTTTTGCTGATCCAGGACCTTGTCTTTCCTTCCAGAATGATGTCATAGAGTAAACAGGCCCATGTGTTTTCTTTTTGATTTTGACATGTTTTACTTGGGCTTGAATGCATTTTCTAATAAATCTAGTTGGGTATTGTCAGCATAAGGACGCCAGTCACAGCATTAGATGTGATAGGAGTGTCAGTATACATGCCTACACAGACAGGCTTTGATTAAGCTCTTACAAGGTACTGGAGTGAGTAACATGCTTTTGAAGACATGAGATCAGATAAATGTAGTGTTTCTTATTACTGGAGGCCCAAAACCCTTTACATTTTTTGTGCATTACATTCTGTGACACACCCACCTGTTAATGAACTGATTAGTTGGATCAGGCATCATTGGAGCTGGAAAAC
The DNA here is from genome assembly GCA_037832545.1 of Rhabdalestes septentrionalis. NCBI lineage: Eukaryota > Metazoa > Chordata > Actinopteri > Characiformes > Alestidae > Rhabdalestes > Rhabdalestes septentrionalis. Next base: position 27,991,392 of record JBBMFX010000101.1, on the reverse strand, counting down.
ACTGGACAGGGACTTAATAGACTGAGTTAGAATATTTAGCATTGTATGATATATTTTAATGCTAATATAATGCTATTGAAACTTAATTATTTTTTGTTTCTATGGTGTTGTTTGTCAGCAGCAGGGCCCTGCTGCCCCTCCACCAGGTAGCTTGTCTGAATTATTTGAGTATTTATGCATTAGCAAATCTAGGTCTATAGTAGGCATATAGAACAAGTTTAAAAAATAAATTATACCTGAACTACTTTCAGTACCGGGGTGCTAAAAACTGTGAGAGAGCTTCTACCAATGCATGAGCAACGTACTAAAATGAACTAAAACGAAAACACTTATGATGATAGCTCAAGGGATAGGTGTTATGTGTTGCATCATCTATGTGGCTCACACACAAGAGCTGTGCATGAGTGAGAGGCTACAATCACAGCTTCTACAGCAGCATACAGCGCACAAGTGAATGCAAATGACTATTCATGCCCTGGTGCCCCCACAGGTTACTTTTTATTCTTTTGATGGGATTATTTTTAGCATGATGATTTAAGAAAGACCACAGAATACCTCTTCTGAGGTTTGAGTCATACCAAAGAGAGAACAAACGAGGGACAGTTTGCAGAAGGATGCAGTACAGTACCCACTCATCATAAAGCTTTTCGAGACCCAGGAGCCTTGCCTTTAAGGTTGTGAAGAGAGCATTGAGGCTCTTTGTGTATGGAGCTATAATGGGATCCGAGTGTCAGCAAAGGTGAATGTTTTTTCATGCTTAGTTGGGGCATCTATATTACACAATGCCGACTTTATGGACCACTCTCCATTAGTCACAGCTTAGGTGGACACAAAACCTAAGCTGGTTTGACAGGAGCCCCACCGTTTTGTTGTTTTAGTGGATCAACCTGTTCAGGTGAAGGCTTTTTGTTTGAGTGACGCCAAGATTTATTGCAATTGTGATCGAAGTGTCCTGAGTAAAACATTGACTGACTCCACCCCGAAGTCAAGCTGGCAGTGTTGTAGTATTACAACTGCTTGGTTCAAAATGCTGAACTCATCGACAGTATTATTAACTGAATTGACTTTGAATTTACTTTTTTTGGCAAGTATTGCTTTGATTTAAAACAGAATATTCACATGCAACTGACTGGCACATTGGATTCACATATATTCAAGGCATTTTTTATGCGTCTAATTACTATAAGGACATCACTAAACAGAGTATAGGATCAAAACATCCTTGATGAAAACACCTTTTCTCATTTTTGTGTTTTTCACATGTCTACAACTGAAATTCCCTGCATGGAAGGCTTTGTCTGAACAGCGTCTAGGAAATGTTTATATATGTCAAATTTCCTTCCATTTTGGACTTTTCTCGATTGGGGGAACAATACTCTGTCATCAGGCACTAAAAGTTACAACTTGTGCAAGAGCCCTGGTCCTGTGCACCACATGCAGGCACTTTCTTGATGGTTTTGAGTACAAAGAAAGCAAGAGGACGGTTTTAGGGGGCCATAAGTTACTATAGGGTCAAAGCCAATGAAGATTGATGGTGCTGCTTGAATGAAACACGTTTGGTGTAGGCTCAAATCTGACTTGTCTTGCAGCCAAATGTGTTTGTAATCTGATGGTTTCGCTGTTTTGCTTTTTTTCCCCCTCACTTTTACTTAGAGCCCTTAATATGCTATTGAATATCCCTTGCACACACTGGGCAGTCCCACATATGCTCTCGATTTATAGCCCATGATGATGGTTACGAGTTCGCTGAAACTGCTGAGATGTTAAAACCATGAGAATGTGTAATTATGTCGAGCTAGGCAGGAAAGTTCAGAACAATTGATTAATTATAACCCCTTAATTCGAGCCATGGTGACTTCGTTTCCTACACAAGACTGAACGTCAACATGAAGGGGATTTAGATTTAGTTTCTGCATTCAGTCCTATAGACACGTTAGGTTTATCCTTCACTTCTTTTGATCCGCCGTTGTGTACCGCAAGCTGCTTTACTCAAGAGCGTAAAAGGGGGTGTGGAGATTCTTGCAGGAGAATCTGAGTCTCTGAGTGTGTGTCAGTTTGATTCTGTCTGACTGCTGCTTGGCCATGGCTGTGCTCTCTGCTGAGGTCCTGCGCTGGCATGTGAGTTTCTGTCCTGCTTACCTCTTTAATGGTGCAGAAAAATGTTTTCTGTTTTGAATGGGCTCTGTCTCAATGCAGCAGCATGCTGAAGGATATGTCTTTCCATGGAATTCCAGTCATTTTAAACTACTCTGGCTCTAGCCTGTTGAGTTATATTGCTGGGAGTGTGTCAGGCCTTTTTGGAGTGCAGAGACCGCCAGGATCACTTGGGATCATTTTGGGTTTTGTATTTATACAAGTGTTTGTATGCTTTGGTGTGTGTTGACATGCGTGTGTGCCTGGAAGAGAAAGACTTTTATCACACTTCTGAAGCTGTCAGGATGCTTGTACTGGAACATCCTCCAGCAAAATGGCTTGTCAGAGAAACTTCCTGCACAGACACAACATGATACTACAGGAGATAGTGGTGCCTCGAGACATAACACAGAAAGCTAATTCCTACCCATCCTATCATAAATTTTAATCATGGGCCTGCTTTTATCGTGGAAGTGTCTCAAACACTGAAAGCTTTATTGTACATATGGTTGCACCAGCTCTATTCAAAGGCGTGTTCCAATGAATTTCCAACATAGTTAAAATGCTTAATTGAAATGGCTGATGCTTATTTAAGAAATCAAGTTGGTGCAAAATATTTTAATATATATTAAAAATATTGAAAAATATTTTAATATAAAGTAATTTTATAACATTTAAACCAGATGTAAACCGTGAGGTGGCCATTTTTGGCCACCAAGACCCTGAGTGTGAGATTTTTTAACTTTGCTTTCCCTGCAAAAAATAAACAATGCATAATAATCAGTGTTGTTGTTAATCAGTTCCATATCTCAGACTG
>JBBMFX010000101.1:27972450-27986145 GCA_037832545.1 Rhabdalestes septentrionalis | reverse complement strand
CGACATTAGCTTTGCCATTCGTTTTTATCCACTTCACAACTTCATAGCCAACTAGCAAGTCTGGTATAATGGCTATACAATAAAACCTGCATAATGTATGTGCCACAACGCCATAGCTAACTGGTTTATTTAACGTTACAGTGCAAATTCCTAAAATCAGCATTAGTTTATGAGACGTTCATTTAAGTTAGCTTACCTTAATGTGTGGGTGGTTAACCTTTAGATGACGCTTCAGGTTGGTGGTGTTCTTCCCTGATATTTTATATCCGCAGTGCTTCCTGTCAGTTATAATGACACATTCTGACTTTTTCTCAATGTCATTGTAAGTAAAATACGATCAAATATGGAGCCTCTTCCTTCTACCTAGCATTTCGTCAAGGCACGCTCAAGTCTGGCAGAAACTCTGGTGTTTGCTACTGTGTTGTTGCTCCATGTAGCTTCGTGTTGCTCCACAGGCAGCAGCAGCAGCACGAACTCATTCACAATATTTTGAAGGTGTAAAAGTTGAATATTCTCTCATGATGGAAAAAGTAGAGACGATTGTAGACGAAATTGAGGAGAGATTTTATCTTAGTTTTTATTTTGTAAAAAACATTTTCGTCTCGTCTTTTTTCGTCAACAATAATGCATGTTAATTTAGTCTTAGTCAGCATTTTTGGACACTTTTGCCGTCTCGCCATCGTCTCATCTTAGTCATGGAAAAAAGGTCGTTGACGAACATATTTCATCTCGTCTCGACTGACGAAATTAACACTAGTGTGTTGTAGACCTGTACCATGATATGAGCTTCCTCCATGTCTTGGGTTCAAATAGCTTGATAAAAAGGCCCTTGAACACCCAAGTTTATCACGTACTCCTGATCAATCAGAATACCTGTGTAACCTTATCAGTACTGAGGTTTTTGCTAAGTGTTCTGTCCAAAAATTAGGCACAAGAAAAAGTCTTTTCCAAGACCGTCACTGCAGTAGATGGAATGGAAGCCGAAACACAGCTCATCTGAAGCAACCTTATAACATTACATATATAAAATAATTATAAATAGCTATCCAAATATGAACATTAAATCTGAATGAATAAAGGCCAGAGAAACGGGGGAAAATCACATGTATTAAAGTTATCCTGAACCTGCTCGTGGTGGTCCTGTGAGGGTCCTGATAGTCGATGAATGGAGAAAAGGGAGCTAAGAATTGATGCAGAAATGCAGATGGACAGTCTGTACTTGTAGATTTCAAAAAGCACCAATATGATATATTTATCTGATACAATAAGTGAGATAAGTTAAGGTAAACCTTTGTTAGTCCCACAAGTGGGAAATTTGATTAGTAACGGCCTAAAGTGGACAGTACCAAGATATTAGCAGCAAAATTAAGAAAACAATAGAATAGAAATAAATGACAAAATAGAATAAAGCACTACATCACAATATAGTATGAAATATACAGTCCAAGATGTACAGTATAAAATCTAGGACTATAAGTATGCATGACTGTGTATCTATATGCATATATGTATGTAAACTGTAAGTAGACAAAATTGCATATTTGGGATAAAATACACAGTATGGTATTAGAACAATAAATGTTCTAATATACAGTCTAACAAATGTACAGCATAAAATCTAGGAGTATAAGTGTGTATGACTATATTGGAAAAATGTACATATATGTGTTTAGGCTGTAAGATGAGGCAAGCTGTGTGCATGTACACATTGAGTGTATGTAAATAAGTATATACAAGTTTATAAGTGTATAACTATAAGTAAAAAAAGACCCCTGTAAAAAAAAAAAAAAACCACATACACAGGTACACAACGGAGTGACAGGTCTTGACAATAGCATTAGAAATTCACCAGATAAATTGCACATTTTAAATGGCACATTCTGCCCAGCAGTAGTAGCTTCACCCAAACACTGCACATATTGTAAACAGAAAAATGAACAGTGTAGATATAAGGTAGGTCTACCTGAAGAAGAGGCCATTAAGAACTCTCTGGGTGGCGTGTGTTGCAGAAAGAAGCTTTCTGCTCGGCTGCAGGAGGCCGAGGAGGCAGTGGAGGCCACACAGGCCAAGTGTTCTAGTCTGGAGAAGACCAAGCAGAGACTGCAAGGAGAGGTGGAGGAACTCTGCGTAGACCTGGAGAAGGTACGGAGCAAATATAATCTACTTGTTGATAGATTGTGTGCGTGTGTTGATTTTGTGAGTAAATTGCCGTGCTGTAAGTATCCATCTAAGAATACATGAGCATTACATTAAACAGGTAATGACCTGGTTAGGCGTATATCCGATGGGCACAGCTGTGTTTGTCTGTATCAGTCTGACCATGTGCTTCATGGTTGTGATGCTGCAGGCCAACAATGCGGCAGGGGTGCTGGATAAAAAGCAGCGCATGCTGGAAAAGCAGCTGGGAGACTGGAGGCAGAAAAGTGAGGAGCTGGTGGTCGAGGTGGAGAGCTGTCAGAAAGAGAGCAGGCAACACGCCACCGAGCTTTTCAAACTCAAAACGGCCTATGAAGAGGCTGTGGAGCAGAGTGATGCTCTACGAAGAGAGAACAAGGCTTTCCAGGGTAAAACACATGCACACATGGGTCTTTTGACCTATAGTCATCAACATGCCCCCTCTGTGGCCCTCTAGTCACTGTGAGCATTTTTAGTAAACATAATCAAATTCATTATCTTTTACTGTAATTTGTTCCCCTTTATCCGATTAACTAGAAGCACCGCTGGCTCTCCATGTGTGAAACATTGTTCTGAGCTACGACTGAGTAGAACAGCTAGAAGGGGGTGAGCCCCCCTGCTGTGAAAACATTTCACACCACTCCAGAAAGACTCCCATGCTGTGATGAGCAAACAGCATAACTTCAGTTTTCTTCACATTAACAAATGAGTGTCAGACAGCTACACATATCTACAACACACATGCTAACATGGCTTATGATGAATGGAGGCTGGTAGCCACATGCTGATATTGGTGGTATCTATGATGACTGCCAGCAAAATTTCTATAAACTTTGAATTGCAATTGGCCACACCCCCTGTACCTCTGAACATTTTCCCAGATAAATCACAAATATCAAAATCTATTCTCACTGTCCAAAGAAACCATATATCTATATCTACATTATTTGATTGTGGTCGGTGCTCTTTACATTTTACAAAACTTCAATGATGGACGAAAATTTTGAAATGCTCCGAAATGACTTGGAATAAACTTCTATTAGATGTAGTAAACTGTCCTTCCATATAACCTTTTTGGAGATCTTTAGAAAAGTGATATGTCAATCAAAATATATCATATATGACATTAATTTATCCTCATCAGTGAAATGTTTTCACAGTTGTACACCATCACCGCAGTTTGTAGATCAGTGTGTGTTACACGAGGTGCTATATCACCAACGACCATAGATGTGCATGAACAGTTGCCTCCACATCCATGCAATTGCCAAAATGTCTGAATGCTACCACAACTACTGCATTTGTTGTTTTCCATGCATAATATGTACCCATATGTCAAACTGGTGAGTTGTTTTATGATTACCTGCTGATATTGGTGGTAGCAAGGATTACTGTCAGCAACTTTATTTTTTTTGTACTGATGTATATATACTGCATAATATTTGTCATTGTAACATTTTTCATGCATATTTCAAACTGATGAGTTGTTTTATGACTTTTCACAAACGTAAAGCAATTGCTCCTACCAAACTAGTTACAGTTGGTCAGCAGAAAGACCCATGATGCAGCTGTTCTGCAGAGTGACAAGTCAAATCCATACAAACATGACTCACTTAACCCACACAAGCACTAATTACAATACAACTGAGCTAGCATTATGAGGGATTTAGACCACACAATGTCAATCTTAATATTTCCTTTTTATTGCTGCGGTTCTAAGGAGAAGCTATAATTAGTTGAAGCACAGACACTGGAGCCAAGAGCTGAAAGAAGCTGACTCTGTAAGATTCTTAGTGAACGAATGGCATGGCGTTAAAACCTGGATCAGGTTTACAAACTAACAAGAAAATAATCCAGTATCCAAGCAGTGTTTTCTCTCTGTGCTACCTTATAAGACCATTGTTTGGTTTTGTGGAGTAATGATGTCATTTCAGAGGAAATCGCTGATCTTACTGACCAGCTTTCGGATGGTGGCAAGAGCGTCCATGAGCTCCAGAAAATGAAAAAGAAGATCGAAATGGAAAAAGAAGAACTGCAGGCGTCACTCGAGGAATCTGAGGCTGCGTTAGAGGTACGGAATGGAAAGATAATCAGCTATGACCTTTGTAAAAGTAATAGTTGTTTTTTTTTTTGTTTTTTTGTTTTTTTATCCAGTGGTTTTACAAGAAATGAGGTAACAGCAGGAGTAAATGCTGTTCTAGCAGAGCTGATTTTAAAACACTGTAAACCATTTAATGTGCAGTTACTGCATTTATTTGATGGTTTATTCCGTTTCTAGAGGGAAAAGGTCCGTTTTAAGGCATATTGACAGTAAACATGGTGTATGAATCTTGCTCGACACTCAGTGAGTGATGGACTGTTGAAACGTATGTAAAAGGTCGGACGGACGGTCCTGAGAGGCTACATGCAGAATTAGCACAGGGCCAATTGTGTTTCAAGATTGCAGGGACTGATAAAGCCTGTCCCGGCGGGTGCTGGTATTTAACCTGAATGGGTGTCCTGAGACTGACTAGTGCTGACACAGAGTGAGAGAGCACGAGCCGCGCTTATGTTGTAAATCTTTCCCGACACCAGAGGGGTCACCTTTTATTTTAAAGGGGGCTTCAACTGACATGCCCTGAAATCTTAGTCCATAATGAGAGGCCGCTGTCAAGCTCATGTTTCTCCAATTCATGCGTCACACATGCTCTCAAAGGCCTCCCCTTCTTGTGGTTTCATTAGCTTTGTCATGCTGTTGTTTAAAAGTGGTGAGCGTAGCACCTTATGGAGTGAGCGCTTGCCTGTCTGACCTCCTGGCTGTGTTGTTATGTTAGGTGATGGATGTACATGCTTGGCTACGGAGCTGACAGGTCTGATGTTGGGTGGTGTTGATTGACGATGTCCCAAGGGCTAGATCGGGGCCTTTCTGGTTCCCTTTATGTACAGGTAGAAAAAATCCACAGCCTGTAGTTTTTTCCCAGTGATGGAATTTGCTTTATGAAACAAATGATTATAGACTGGAAGGCAGAAACTGGAAAACCTTTAAGTTAGTAAAGAGATCATCAACGTAGTTCTGCAGTAGTCATTCGTTGTAAGTAAAGTCAGAATGGTTTGTTGTGAAATGGTTCATTGTGTAAAATTTTTTTTATTTACAATGGTGGTAATGAGAAAAGGGAGTTACATGTTATTGACTAACTATCCGCTGAAATTGGTTTTGTACTTTATCATGTTAACTATTTTAATCATGCAGACGTTTAGAATAATGCATGCAATGGTCAGTTGAAAAACGTCTGGCAGCGGTGGGATTCGAACCCACGCCTCCGAGGAGACTGGAGCCTTAATCCAGCGCCTTAGACCGCTCGGCCACGCTACCATACGGCTTATGTCTTTCATAGCGTGTGTCAACTCAATTAGTGCTAGTTGGTGTAAATTAATAAAATCTGTATTGTTATTATGACTGCTTGTAAACTAGGGTGTAGCAGTAATAGAAGAGTGAAATGCATAAACTCTGATATGAAGTTATTCCTTGTCTTCTTGTTTCAGCTTGGTCTCATACGTTTGTGGCAACAGATTGTTAAAGCTGGTAGCGTGGCCGAGCGGTGTAAGGTGCTGGATGAGGCTCCCGTCTCTCTGGAGGCGTGGATTCAAATCCCATCCCTGCCATTGGGCTTTTGTCTCATGAATTCACAGAAGCATGTCGATTGAGTGTTGTTATGTACAAGGCTGTCCTTTATTGAGAATGAAGCTAAACACTATGTGAGCCAAATTTTTGGCCCGCCTGAACATTACACGTTGCAATGCCCATACCAGGCTGTGATGCAACTACAGAGAATGCTCTCTAAAATCTCTCTGTAGAATGTGGTAAGAATTGAGGAGTGTCTCCCTGAAATTCCAAAGAATGTTCTTGTTGGTCCTTCATGAAATTTGTGGCAGATCTATTCTGATCTTTTCTGATTTTAATCTCTGATGTAGACCTATGTGATTAGATCAGACTACTAAGCGCTATGCCTCTTTGCTTGACCTTTGCTTTACTTTATGTGCACAGTGGTGTGGTAGTGGGGCTGATTGGTCTAAGGTGCTCACATACTCTGCTCAGAAAAATAAAGGGGACACAAAATTAAGACATCCTAGATCTGAATGAACGAAATGTTTTTATTAAATACTATATTCTTTACATAATTGAATGTGCTGACAACAAAATCACACAGAAATGATCAATGGAAATCAAATGTATCACACCATCCCGCCAAACCGGTCATGCTAGATGTCTTGCCACAGCTCGCATTGATGTGCCATCCAGGATGAGCTGTGCTACCTGAGCCATTTGTGTGAACCAGTAGAACCACTACTTTATTGGGGATGTCTTGCTAATTGCCTATAATTTCAACCTGTTGTCTATTCCATTTGCACAACAGCATGTGAAATTGATTGTCAATCAGTGTTGCTTCCTAAATGGACTGTTTGATTTCACAGAAAAGTCTTTGATTTCACATAAATTGTTTAGGTGTTCCTTTTATTTGTTTGAGCAGTGAAGCTAAGCTTTTCACTGCACCCACGGATTTTAATAGCTCCCCCACAGAAATGAAATTTAAGATGGGTTAAAATCAGTGCTTGAAGTGGGCCGGAGCGCAGCGGAACACAGTTCCGGAACTTCTGTATTTTCTTCTTTTGGGTTCCGGCACTTTTTTCTGCGTTCCGGTAGTTACTAAAATGATCCGATGCAGCGAAAGTGGCCTGAGAATATGTCGGAAAATTTGAGTTCCTTTTTGTCCCGCTTTAAGCACTGGTTTAAATGCATATATTTTGATATGGAGTTAGTCACCCTTGCAGTTGAATCAGCCTTTACTCTTGTGTGAACGCTTTCTACACAAATCTGGAGTGTTCTTTGAGGATGTTTGTGTCCAATTAGTGAAAACTAAAGTTCAAATTGGCAGCGGTGGGATTCGAACCCACGCCCCCGAAGAGACTGGAGCCTTAATCCAGCGCCTTAGACGGCCACGCTACCATAAGATTGTTGATTCACACCATTACCAAAAAACCAATCGATTCCTCAAAAAAACAACCGATTCCTGGAAATGTAAATCTTAGTCAATTAGCTCGCTGTGTCCTTCGAAAAATATATAATTGTTTTAATTATTATTGTTGATATTATTATTAGCATCATAGTGGGTTTTTAAGGCTTCTATTTACAGTATTCTGTGAAGCACTTGTTGCATGTCATTCTGTTTGTATAAAACACTTTTCCTGTATGACCGGTGCTATTTATTATTGGATATTATGATTACTAGTACTGGATAGTTCCACTCATAATCAAACTTCCTCTGTCGATCGCCAGATCTGACGACCAACAAATGTTACCACATGCGCTTGAAGGTAATTTACTAATTTTCATTAATACATATTTGGCAGCGGTGGGATTCGAACCCACGCCCCCGAAGAGACTGGAGCCTTAATCCAGCGCCTTAGACCGCTCGGCCACGCTACCGCATTGTGCAGAAACATAATTTCACCCAGAGTTGTCAGATTGATTTAATTACACACGTCTACACCTCATACGTAAGTGTGATCATTTAATAAATCGGTTACGAATTTCATGAACAATCAACTCGATGTTTCAGTGGAGTTTAGAAGACAAAAGCCTCATGGCAGCGGTGGGATTCGAACCCACGCCTCCAGAGAGACTGGAGCCTAAATCCAGCGCCTTAGACCGCTCGGCCACGCTACCTGATGCATGTATGCTCTCAACAAAAACCTGAAACGTGAGGGCTTTCAGTGTGCGATAAAACATGACCATATTTGGTGTCCATTGATGTGTAAATATCAGATGGCTAGAAACGCACCTCCGATCCCGTGTGTGTCCTCAGGCTGAGGAGACTAAGGTGCTTCGGCTGCAGTTGGAGCTCTCTCAAGCCAAAGCGGACGCAGAGCGCAGACTGCAGGAGAAGGAGGAGGAGCTGGACGCAGCCAGGTGTGGGATTTATTCATCTTTTCCATCCAAAACTTTTGGACAGAAGATGAGTGACATGCCTTACTATCAAGTTCTGCCCTTGTAATCATAATAATCATCCTCCTTATTATTATTTTTCCCTTGCTTTTCACTATTAAAACAGTAGGCTCTCGGGTAAGTAACTATGTTCTTGAACCTTGGGCATTTCTGTCATTCTGACCTCTTTGTGGTTCAGAAATGAGTAGAAAGCAAAGCTGAGATTTCTTCTTTCAATTCAGGAAAAGCCATCAGAGGGCAATAGAGTCGCTGCAGGCCAGCTTGGACGTGGAGGTAAAGGCCCGAACAGAAGGAGCCCGTCTGAAGAAGAAGATGGAGAGTGATTTAAATGATCTGGAGTTGCAGGTGGACCTGCTCAATAAGAACAATGCGGAACTGATTAAATCTGGCAAAAAGATGCAGCAGCAGACTAAGGTGAATCTCACTCTCCATTCAGTGACCACTGCCCCTTTTGTGTTAATGCATTAAATATTTATAAAGAGAGTTTAACCTCGTGTGTTAAAGCAGGACAAAAAAGAATAGTCATGTCTGTTTATGTATGACTGCAGTTCAATAGTAGATTTTCTAAATGCCCCAGCCAACAAGGTCTCAGTAAGCGTAAATGGAATTTTTCCAGACTGCTTGAGAGGAATGCCAAGTGTGTCTAAAGCTGCATGAAGGCAAAGGTGGCCTATGCTTCCGTTTCTTTCAAAGGTCTTAGGTCTGCATTGTTCTAAAATATGTTTTTATATTTTATTTAATATCAAAAGTGGAGGGTGGGGTAAAAAAGATCAAAGCCCTTCTAAAATAAGCTCACACTTCTGACTGGAGCTGTATGTGAACTTGTGGAACGTGAGAGTGCTAGACCGTAAGTGCGACCCTGCTGACTCCCCCTGACCCGTGATTTGTGGTCCGGTCTCTCTCCTGTAGGACCTGCAGGTGCAGTTGGAGGAGGAGACCCGTGTACAGGAGGAGCTGAGAGAGGAACACGCTCTGCTGGAGCGACGCTGCACTCTGCTGGTCACTGAAGGGGAGGAAAGTCGTGCTGGACTGGAGGCAGCAGAAAGAGCGCGCAAGGCCCTGGAGACTGAGCTCCAAGAGGCCACAGAGAAATACAACGATATCAACAACCAGGTAAACAGGGAAAAATCTGTGCCTTATTAATCCACCCACTGTTGAGGCCAGTACCGAAATACTGTATCAGAAAAATACTGCATCGTACATTCAGGAGCAAATTTCAAAAGACATTTCTAAACTGGCCAATCACAGAGTGATTAGTATTACAAAAATGGATTCAAAGTGAAAATTCCATCATATGTGAACAGCATTAAATTCTTCCTCTGTATTTAACCTGTTCACCAAGTGAAGCGATGGGCAACCTGGAACACAGCACCCAGGGAGCAGTGTGTGGGGAAGGTACATTGCTCAAGTGTCAAGAGGTGCATAGAGGGCTTGAAACTCAAGCCCACGACTTTCTGATCACAGGGTGAATACCACTAGGCTACATTTTGGCAAACATTTAGGCTTCTGAATTCTTGAATGTCTTTTTTTTTTTAATAGCATGACTGTATTCAGTCCAGCAGCTATTTCTGACTCTAAAAGGTTCAGTATTCTTTGCTGTTGAAAAATAACAATCTTGCCACTAGCCTTTAGGTTGATATGAACTTGCTTGTTTCCCACCAGCCTCATAAAAGCGTCGAAACACGTTAAAGGGGAGTTTCTGAAATGTGTGGTGATTTGAGTGTGCTTAAATTACAGTATAGCTGCTACAGGTGAATAATAATAGTCTCTCTATTCCTGTCCTCTCTTGATCTGTCACTGTAGATACAGTCAGCCTCCAGCGGCAAGAGAAAACTGGAGGTGGACCTTCAGCAGTTGAGCCAGGAGCATGAGGAACTGCAGAATGAACTGAGGGGAGCCAACGACAAGATCAAGAAAGCTGTATGTGAGGTGGGTGATCATATATGGTCTCCTGGTGCTTCAGTGTCCCTCCCAAGCCCTGGTGTCATGTGTGGTTCTGTGGTCTGTGTAGACTGCGCGAGTGGCCGAGGAGCTGAGGGTGGAGCAGGAGCACACCATGCATCTGGAGCGGGTGAAGAAAGGCCTGGAGGCCCAGCTGAAGGACATGACTGTCCGGCTGGATGAGGCTGAGCAGCTGGCCATGAAAGGAGGCAAGAAGATCATCCAGAAGCTGGAAGGAAAGGTAAACTTCACAGTCAAGTTGGGTCCCTTGAAACTGCACTGCAGCTGCAAACATCTGGCTTGTACTCTCTGTTGGAGGAGCGTACATCTCTTTGACAACTCCTGTTGTATCCTTACTCCAGAGCTACTTTTGACCTAGCGTTCACTTCTGCCTAAATTCTCTTGGGTTGCTACTGTTGGATTTTTTTATACTTAGAATCTCTGCAGCCATTCACCTCTTAGCTGAAATGATCTCTTCACTGCTTCTTGTAAAAAGGCAAATTGAAATAAACAATTAAACCTCACCTATCCCAGCATAATATCTTTGGAAACTGTAAAAAAACCAAAAACAACTAATATTCAGTGCTGTAAGCTTGACGTGTTGCTGATTTTCTCTGTTGTGGCCAGTTGCACCTTTACATAAATTATATTTTCTTATCATCTGTGAGTGGTCAGTACTTTCTGTGACACTCTTGAGGAAGCTTCTAATCTGCGAGACTGTGATCTCACTCTGTGAAATATCTGGACTCGACAGATAAAAGAATTAGAGCTGGATTTAGAGACAGAGCAGAAGAAGTACGCTGAGACTGTGAAGACCCTGAGGAAGAACGAGCGGCGCCTCAAGGAGCTACTCTTCCAGTCTGAGGAGGACCAGAAGAACCAGCTGAGGATGCAGGAGCTGGTAGAGAGGCTGCAGATCAAAATGAAAACCTACAAAAGACAAGTGGAGGAGGCGGTAGGTTCAGTCTCTGCCTCCTCTCTGACCTCAGAGAGCAAGACTGCTTGCTTGGGGTTTTACATTAATGCTTTGAAGCCAATGCGGTCGTTATTTAATGATTAGGTGCAATAGTCTACAATGTGCAGTTTTCTTATTGGGAACTAAAACATGATCATTAGGCCCATGTGAAATATCAGTACTTTTGCCATTATTACGCATATATATGCTTTGTCTCTATTTTGTGCAACAACATTCTCCCAGCCGCCATTTCTGCTATTAGTAGTTGAAGAGCAAATTTCCGAAACTGTGATTTTTTTTTTAGGTAACAATACTATTGGCATATTTTTATATTACATTTTTATGCGCAATAGTATAACCAACCAAAACTCACTCAGTCCTTGAATAATACACGATACAAGATGAGGTGAACTCACTCAGTCCACTCAAAGTAGACTCATAGATCATAAACAATCATTGACTCTGTGCTGTCATGTATTAGGATATAAATATTAAACTTGTACATACTTTTCTGACATTCAATTTCAATCCATCCATTTTCTACCCCTTTATCCCGTATTATAAATTTGCCAAAACTAAAATGTGCACGAGTTGCACTTTAGAAACAGGCATTGAAAAATGAAAAGCAACTGTAAAATTTCCATTTAAAAAATCAATTTGCTGTAATAGCTGCTTTCCAATAGGTAAAAAAAGTCAAATGCAGTTTAAAAAAAAGCTTTTGGACTGAGTGAGTTTTGGAAATTTGCTCTTAAATTAAATTAACTTAAGTTACTTATCTATATTATTTATACACCGGCATTGTATAAATAGCAGAGTGTGTTTCATACTGAGTTTCTATTTGATGTAGGTGGACTTTGTATTTTATATTGGTCCTGTTCCTGCGTGTCTGATTCTGAAGCTGAAACTAGTAGTTTGGTAACCATGATTGTTCTCGCAGGAGGAGCAGGCCAACGTGAACTTGGTTAAGTACAGGAAGACTGTTCACGAGCTGGACGATGCAGAGGAGCGAGCCGACATTGCCGAGTCTGCTCTCACAAAGATCAGGACCAAGAACAGGGGCAGTTTTGGCAAGGGCTACTCATCAGTAAGTCTGACCATGACCCTAGTTTCTGAGGCCTAGATTTACAGATGCAATATCTGCTGTTCATATTGGACTTGCCTAATGCTTATATCTTGTTTGGTACCTTACAGGGTTATAGCACGCCATATCCCGGGGTCGTAAGGTCACCCAGCTCTGTTGGCTCAGAGGGAAGAGGGGAGAAGATCCTCACTGATGACGATGAATCAGTCAGTTCTCTCATTCCCACATATCTCAACTCCCTGAAGAAACTGATGATCGACTAGAGTAGCTTTCACCAACCCCCAACCGAAAAATGGGACCTTTGGAATGAAATATAGACCTCAGATCCAGAATTTCCAAGATTTCAAAGTGATACAATAATATAAACATTGGTCAACACAAGCATCTAAACTCAGTATTACTCTTTGTTTACTTCACTGTGGCATTCGTTTGATATACAGTGCAGCCTGGGACTAATTGGACAAACAGTTTTTGATTTATGGCACTGTTGTTTTGCATGGAGGGTTTGAGGTGAAATAATGACCATGAGACTGGAATGCAGAACATCAGCTTTGAGGGTGTTCACTTATGTAGTGGGTGAACCACATAGACGACGGCCTGATTATATTCTACTGCTATCGCTCGGCTGCTGTCAGGAAGCTGCAAACAGAATAAATCAGTCAGAGGCATAGACAAAGCATCAGGTGTGTAAAAATTGCTAAGAAACAAGAATGCCTTGTATAAGAACACCAATAAGAAGCCCACAATAGTGGATGACCAAAAATATTTTTAATCATAAAGAAAAGATGTAGAATAAATCAAGAATGCATCCCAGTATCACTACGAAACACTGTACTAATGTACTAACCAAACCTCAATTTAACCCTGAAAATACACCAAAACCCGTCATTTGGATGAAGTGGGCGTTAACTCATAAACCGATCCCTCTTTTTTTATTTAAGGCATGAGTGTGAAACTCCTTAATCTTTAACATGAGGCATTCATTCAGAAGGCTCTATTATTTAAGGGGTACATGTAAAAAAGTAAGGGGAAATTCAGTAGTTTTACCTTGATCTGTGCACTTTTCCCCTTCATTTGCCTTAATATCCTGGAAATTTAGGTCAAAATTAAGTTAATTTTAAGGGGTAAAATGAAAGGGTCTGGTTTCGTAGTGTATGTACACCTAAATGCATTGGGTACTCACATAAAGAGAATGACATGGCAGCATGTCAGAGGGGTTATTCCAAAAAATAAATCAGTGACATGCCTCAAGAACAGAAGAGCCAAACAACAATTACTTCACAACACAACTGACTGTAAGACTAAATTACGAAGTGCAGTTATCAATAAAATGGTCACCTTTGTCACATGTGCAATCATCATGCAAAAGTGTTTTCTGGTTTAAATCCATTTGTCCATCTGAAGTGGCGGGCAGCTAACAATGATGCCCAGAGAACAGCAGTGCTACTGGCAGTCCTGGGATTCAAACCTACAACTGTCACAGCGGTTTGTAGTTTCTCGAAATGGATATTCTATAAACAGAGATTTGATTTCTATATAAGATATATATATATATAAGAT
>JBBMFX010000101.1:27936399-27948856 GCA_037832545.1 Rhabdalestes septentrionalis | reverse complement strand
TTCCAAATGACTAATAAAATTTGACTGGTCACGTTTTCAAATGTATGTAGATTCGTTAACCCTTCGGCGAGCTACTTAGCGAGGGGTTGGGAGCGACTGGTGGCTCACGAGCTACGTGTTGGAGACCCCTGCTTTAGACATTGGGTTCCTATCACAAACACTTTTGGAAGTTTTCCCTGTTCAAATTAAATTATTTAAATATGTGGATTTTAAAAATCTGTGATTTCCATAATTCTTGATTTCCATTAAAGGAATTTACCTAAAACTGTGAACCTGTAGCACCACACTATTGGTGGTCCTCCTGCCATAGTGCCCCTTTCTGTGACTGTGTGTTTGCTCTGTGAGTGACTGGGGTAGTGTAACCGTCTCCATGGCCTTTCTGTGTTTTTTGGCTTTTTGTAATGTTCTGTAATGTTCTGGCTTTTTTCTTGTCTATTGTTGTTTACATTCTCCATGTTCCTGTGTTTATGTGCCTGTTCCATGGTCTTAGCCCCATTCCTTGCTATCCTGTTCACCTGTGTGTAGTTCCTGTCTCCCCTCTGTCCAGATGTTCTCATTTCCTTTGCCAGTATTAAAATCCCTTGTACACTATAAGACACACCTGTTTCTCAGGGTTTTGGTGAGGCCCCTTACTTCCAGTGAGGGTAAATCTTAAAGCCTCAGCATACCAAGACATTTTGGACACTGCCATGCTTCCAACTTTGTGGACACATTTTAGGGAAGAATCTTTTCTATTCCAGCATGATACCCAGTGCACAAAGCAAACTCCATGGCTGGATGAGTTCGGTGTGGAAGAACTTGACTGGCCCACACAGAGCCCTGACCTCTACCGCCTTTGGGATGAACTGGAACAGAGACTGCATGCCAGGCCTTCTTGTCCAACATCAGTGCCCGATCTCAGAAATGCTCTACAGAATGAATGGACACATATTACAACAGAAACACTGAAATAGTGTGGAAAGTCTTCCAAGAAGAGTGGAAGATGTTACAGAAGTCTATGTATTTGAATGCAGTGTCACTAAAGGCTCTGTTAATTCAATGGTCAGGCATCCCAATTCTTGTGTCTATATAGTGTACTTCAGTTTGTGTTTGGGTATTGTCGTTAAAACTTCTTGCCTCTCTGCTCTTCATAAAACTTGCATTTGGAACCGTGTTATGATTATTTCTAGCAGTGCTGGTAAAAGCAGAAGTAAAAAAACAGTGCCTCATGTGCAATGCCAAATGTCGTCAGGAGGGGTAGAAAGAAAGATGACACTGGACTTCTGAGAAGTGGAAACATGTTCATTGGAGGACTCAACCACCCCGTCCCTTTCTGATCGTCTAGCAACTGCTAGGAGAACACAACCTCCTAGAATGCCTAGTGTCAACAGTTAAAGGTCAGTGAAAGAGGGAGAATGGCCAAGACACTTTTTAATAAGAGTAATGTTAATTTTACAGCCTATAACGATACTTTCAGGTTTGGGGAAAGCAAAAAAATGGGAGGTAGATCTACTTCTGCTCTCGCATGATTGTGCCCCTGTACACACAAAATGAGGCAGAGAAATACATGGTTCAATTAATTTACTCCAGTAGCCTGTACAGAGCTCAGCACAAGTGAATTATCTTTGGGATGAACTGGAACACTGGCCCTCTCATTTAATTTCAGAGTCTGACCTCACAAGTGCTCTTTTTATCACGTGGGCACTAAATCCAACAGACACACTCCAGAATCTTGTGGAAAACCTTCCAGAAGAATGGAATCTGTTACAGTAGCAACCAGAGAGCAAGTCCACATAAATACCATTGTTTTGAAACGGGTTGTCCCACAAGCTTATATTAGGTGTGATGCTCAGACATCCACATACTTTTGGCCATATTGTGTAATTTGGGCATCCCAGTTGCTGCAACAGGTCTCCAGATTCCTCAGAAATATAGAATCTACTCTGCAGAAATAAGGTATTCTCTATAAATACCTCTGATTTTAGAAGACAGAGTGGATGAGCATGGTTTAGGAACTTCTGTTCATGGTGTAAAAACTATATGGACAAAAGTATTGGGACACAACCTTAATGCTTCTTAATGTTTACCAAGGCCAACTGTGTGGACACAGTTTTTGTGGACAGACCTTTACCCAGCATGACTCTGCCCCAGTGCACAAAGCAAGCTTCATAAAGACATGGCTGGATAAGTTTGGTGTGCAAGAATTTGACTGGCCCACACAGAGCCCTTACCTCAACCTCACCCAGCAGCTTTGAGATGAACTGGAATGGAGATTGAGAACCAAGCCTTCTTGTCCCACATCAGTGTCTGACCTCATAAATGCTCTACAGAGTGAATGGGCATACATTCTCCCTTCCAAAACATTCCACAGTCTTGTGGAAACTTTCAAATCTATGTATTTGAACTCAATGTCAGTGTAATGGTCAAGAGTTTTGTCCATATAGTGCATCACCATGCAATGTCTCTGCTTAGGCTGCATTTTCAGTGTTCTTGTTGTATTCTCAAAATAATTATGTGTACTGAAGCAGACCTGTATTATATTATTTGCAATATACTGTTGTACTGATGTCTCATGTTGGCACTATGGTGGGCAAAAGCTGGAAATCAACATTACTAGCCTGGCTGTGTGCTCAGTAAAAAAAAGCTGAATCTTTTTCCAGGATTACTTTGAAACACTAGAAATACTTTTTTTTTTCTTTTTCAGCAGAGGTAATGTGAGCAATTAGTAAGAGTGTTCTGTGTTCGCTGTCCTTTTGCCATTTCCTCGAGGAGTGCACAGAGGTTTAGTAATGGCTGTCTAATCCTGCCAGACAGTATCAGTCCCTGAAGACCTGAAGACTGGGGCCTGGAGATCTGCACTTCTACAATAAGCACTTTATCTACTTTCACATTACCTCTAATCAACTGTTGGGAGGGGGGAGGGAGAGTGAAAGGGGGTCAAAGGGGACAGAGAATAGGGGAGGAAGGTGAAGAATGAGAGAGAAAAGATATGGAAGAATGAACGAGTTAGAAAGAGTGTGTTAAAGTTGACAGAGAGAAAGTGACAAAGGTAGTGAGGAAAAAAATTGAAGAGAGAGAAACGAATGCATTTTGGACACAGATTAAAAGGAGAGAAAGGTTGAAAGGTAGACAGAGAGAAGGTGAGAGAAAGAGAAGTGAGAACTTGAGAGAGGTGAGAGAGAGAGAAAGGTCATGAAGAGAAAGTGAGTGGGAGAGAAAGAGGGAGAGTGTGTGTGTTCATTATATCTTTCTTTTTTTGTGTGTGTGCCCTGCTTTTGTCTGCAGAAGGAAGAAGATAAACTTAAGTTCACTCAACTGAACGTGTCATTCACTCCGACCAGTAAACAAAGTCGCTCAAAAGCGAAGTGTCTGCCAGGCTTTTAACTCCTCATCAAAGCCTGCACTGTGTTCTCTGGGCTTAGAGGAACTCCACCTCCAACTTTTCGGCCTTGTAAAGCGGGATTCAACCCTTGGCACGGGCCTGTTAAAGCCCTCTTTTGTCCACTACTCGGTCCGCCAAGAGAGGAATGCATTACTGAGAAGGGAAGATAAAGAAAAAGCGAGTGGTAATCCACGATGCTGGTGGAGGAGGACAATGGATCTACTCTCTGCAGTAAATGAGGAAAGTTTATCAAGCTCAAGACACCGAGTGCACTTTTTGGGAGCTGGCCCAAAGACTGACCCTGACCGAATGAACTGCTTTCAGAACAAGTAAATGCATTTTCAATACAAATATAAAAAAATTAATAAAAAGGTGTACTGTATTTCGTTTGTCATTTTTATACTATATGCATTTTCAGCCTTTCTTATATATACATATATATACATATATACAAAATTTTTGACACATTTTGCAGCGTTAAACGTAAGTTCAATGTTTTCGTTTGGTTTAAAATATCCCAGCTGCTCCAACATTTCCTGAGCACAGCTTTCTGTGGCATGAAGCTGATATGCTGTATGGATCCATCCCTTGTAAGCAGATATCATATTGCACTGATTTGTATCACAGTGTATCATATTTTACCATTTCCTTGTATCTTCATTTTAGCATGTAGTTATAATCTCAGTTAGACAGGGACACTATAAAGCCAACGTTAAATCTTCTAACAAACTGAAAATTGAAACATTAACATAAAAAAAAAACACTAATTAAAATTTTCAGCCACTTCTTATTCTGTTTAAAATCACAGTATTGTCTCAAATCCACCCACTCTTCTTCTTCTGCCCACAGATACATCTATTATGCTTACTCTGAGTGAGGCAGTGGACAGAAACATGAATCTCACTACCTCTGGCACAAATAATGGGAGTCTCCACATTTAGATGTATGTCGCTCTGGATGAGGGCGTCAGCTAAATGCCATAAAAGTAAATGTAAAAATGTCCATCCAGCTTTTTTACATATATGTAAATCACAGATTCAACACGAACCTGTTCTTTTTAACAGGTGAACATTCTGGCCTTGTGAAACTTACTTCAATCAAATGACATTGCATTATTTCTCTGACTTTTCATCTTTTTTAATTCAGTAGATCAGTAGAAGTGGGGTACAAAAAGGTGGAATGATTAGCAAAAAAAGATGTTATGATGGCATGAATACTTTCAGGCATGACCTTTACTAATGGAAACCAATATTCTCCATCTTCCAACTTTCTCAAATAACTGGTTGGTTGATTAGCCTTGTGATTTATTTCCAGCCTGAATTTCCAAAAGGATTGAAATCCAGACTGTTTTTGCTTGTTTCATGTTCATGATATTCATATCATATTCATATTCATGATTCATCCATGGAGATCACTTTCATCCAATCATACACACTCCATGACTCTTTCTCTTCGGCTCAATCTGACCTATTGTTCTTCTGTTAAGGTCTTAGGGATGTTATTGTCTTTAGTTTTCTACCAAATTTGATTTCTGACAGTTCCTTGACAAACATTAACTGCTGATTCTACATGCTTGTTTTTTTCTGTCCTGACTTATTGACTTTCTAATTTTCCATTCGATCTATATTTTTTTACACATTTTTGACTAAGCACAACCATCTTCTCACATTCTGTGTTGTTTTCTGAGGAAGAATTTTTCGTTTGTTTGAAAATCTTTCTTTTTGTTCGACCACTCTCTTCTTGGGGCCACGCTTCCTTTCGATCAGCCAAATCCGACAGTTCATTAAAGTCTGCGAGCACTTTCCTTTAATTGCGCACTGCTCTGCATAATTTGCACTGGAGATCCAACGCAGTTCATAATCCCATTAATTTCCAAGAAATATTCCAATTCTGAGTTGTAAAAGGATATTTATGATCAGAAAGAACATGCTGGGTTCAGACAGAGGCTTTACAGATCCTAGGGCCTCATATTGGATGACAGGCAGGTTTTTATTTTCCCATCTCCCACAGTTCGGTTACTCAGTATCTGTTTAGGAGCGCTCCACAGCCTGATGTTTCACATGCTCTTGTGAGGGCTCCTTTGTGGGAATCTGTTCCGTTTTTATGGCTGTGTTTTGAGGAAAAACTGGGTCACTCAAAGCAACAGTCTCGGTGAAGCACTTGAGGATCGAAAGCCTGCCACTGATCTGTTGCTGACAGTCCAGTGTATGTAACTAAATGGCACTCAGGGGAGACTATTGGCTCCTGCTTTGATTCAAAACTTGAATGACATCACTGAAAATACGCAGACCTGTTTTCTACCCCTTGAAAAGCCGCTTGGGGACAGGAATGAATCTACCTTACAATAATGTAGATAAAGGCACTGGGGTCATCTGTCAAATACCTTACAATTTAATTACCCTGCTCTGTCAATGACCCTGGTGACCCCTGAAATACTGTGCTGCCATGCATGAAATTAGCACTGAAAACGCAAAAAAGTTTGGCTCTCTGCGAGCACCTCCCGTCTCCACTGTTTCCACAGCAACAGCAGATGCGGTGCCCTGTCAGGAAATCATATGGATAATCTTACATCCAATCCGACATTGGATATAACGTGAATGAATCCCTTCTCTTTAGAAACACCAAGTTAAAACACACTTTAGCAGCAGATAAAATAAACTTCACATGTGCAAGATCAAAATGTCTTCAAAAGTAAAACACAGGTACAAAGAGGTACTTTACACCCATTTTTAGGTAGATTTCAACACATTTTATGGAATGAGGAAAGGTTTGGCGGTTTAAATTCCTGATAGCTGTTATGCTCGCGCAACAGAGAGCAGTGCATGCAGGGGGACAGAAAGAGAGAAAGACTGAAACTTTCATTCATGATAAAATGAATGAAAGTACACATATAATGTCAGTTAAAAATCAACACATTTTAAAGAGGTTTACAGTCAATTTAAGAAACATACCTTGAAAATTACAAAGTTCTGATGAGGAATATTATCGCTTATAGTCTTATACTTAAAAATGACTCAACACCATATATCACAAATTTTGTGAATCCAATCAAACTAAAAAAAAAAAAATCAGTTGCCATTTTATAGCCCTTATTTCACAATGTGGTCCACAGAGAGCTAAGTGAAGTCACCAAAGTGAATCTACTATACAGATTAAGGTAGCCCTGTCAAAATCTATAATATGTATGGAATTATAAAGAGCAAAACACAGCTAAATACATTAAAGCTATGCAACAGTATTTAGTTATATAGGGCCATTGTCATAGCAATGTAAATACAACTGCAGCTGTTGAACGACATGCTTAGTTTAAAAATCAGACATTTATTTTTCAGTTATCTTTAGGCTGAAGTTCTCTAATGTTGGTTACAGTCTCTTTAAAAAAAAATGCACAGACAGGTCACTGGACTTTGTTTTTCCAGACAGTCAAATCCTCTCACAAGAAAACCTCCAAAAAGATCAGGCAGATCAGGAAGATCAACATCAGTAAATTCCATAAAGACAAGATAAGTTGCTATGACTCAGCGTGTTCTGCTGCCTTGCACAAAGTGACCTCAGCCCAAAATGTACCTCAGCATATGTGCTCGCTCAGATCAGCTCTGCCCATGTCAGTGTGTGTTCTGTGTTCTGTGTGGTGTGGGAGTTTGCTGCAGGGATCCAGCTGCTGCTGCTCTGTTTGGTTGTGGAATACTCACGGTCAGGGAGGTCTCGCGCTCCTGCTTCCTCGGCAAAGTCAACCCGGGGCTCTAAAGTACGACAAAATATCGGTCATCAAAACTCCCTTCCACTACAGACACTCTAGTACATTATTCTTCATTTCTTGTCAAGTCTGACTGGTTTTATCTCTCCAAAATGGATTAAAAACAGACTGTTTTTGCAGTTTAGCTCCCATACATGGACTGGGAGTTAACTGGGAGGTAAATAATATATTATAAAATGATGTGCAGAACTCTGGGAAACATCTAAAAGCTGGATCTTTACTGCCGCTACTGTTGTGGTTTCGTACACAGCGCTGTCATGGTTTCTGCAGAGGAGATGGTAGTGGCAGGTGTGAAAGTGCCCTGTTAAGTTGCTATGATGGCAAAACTGTCACTTCCATCGTGAAGTAAACATGAGAGTGAGCATGAGGATGGGGGAGAAAGAAAGAGAGAACAGAACTGACGGAGCTTCAATCCTACCTCTACATTACAACAAGCTGCAAACTGAAGGATAACTGAAGATTTAGAAGGGGTCTGTAATAAGTTGTAGATGGCTTCTATGCTCATTCTAAACAAAGACTGTGTGGGTGGGAGGAGTAGGCGGTTCATTCTACACTTGAATATGTTTTCCTGTGCTCTGAACATGCCCGATTTAATCCAAGTGAACAGGTACGCAAGATTTCCCAACAACTACAAGCCAAATGTATTTTATATTGAAAACGAGTAAATATATCTCGCCTGGTACACCTGATTAGAATATACAGGTCTTCAGGAGCATGTGAATGTGAGAATCAGGAGAATATGATTAGAGCTGCAGGAGAATTAAAAAACTAAGTAAGAATGAGTTAACTGTACACAAATGCAGCAGACCTTTAATCAAATTTAATAAATATCGTCGCTATTGGGCCAAAACCTCATATGTCCAAAGAGGCTATTTTTTTAAGGAAACTCTGTATATTCAAAATAAATGAATAATGTGTCATCAAAAGTAGTATAACTATTTGACACTTTTCATTGGTTAATGATTTCTCAGTTTTACAAACCCACATGGAGACTGACCAATAATAGAGATTTATAGGAAAAAAATAACAAAGAAAGACCATACGAGGAGTTCTGCCAGACCACAACAATATATTGCTGTTCATTATCACTTTGAAAACATTATCATGTTCATTTGTATGACATTAGTTTGGGCTTGG
Organism: Rhabdalestes septentrionalis; assembly: GCA_037832545.1. Taxonomy (NCBI): domain Eukaryota; kingdom Metazoa; phylum Chordata; class Actinopteri; order Characiformes; family Alestidae; genus Rhabdalestes; species Rhabdalestes septentrionalis. The sequence goes on along the minus strand of JBBMFX010000101.1, from coordinate 27,940,601 downwards.
CTGTTTTGGCCTGTAGTTTAAAGGGATCAGTCTGTCATCCGTGAACACAGGGGCACCTCCCTAACCACTAGATCACCAGTTATTGTGTGTGTACATCAGAGGCATCACTGGGTCCCGTGCACTGAGACACAAACCCCACTAAAATGTCACTTTTCCCCACTACATTTAGGAAAAACTTTCCTATTTTCTGTTTAATTGCTGGGCTCAGACTTTTTCACACTGTGTATTTTTGTGCCCGATCAATTATGTAACATGCATTTGATTTTATTCATGAAAGCATGAATTGAGCAGTGAGAAGACTTAGGAGACACAGAGATTAGGGCTGTTATGATGTAACATATATGTTAAAATATGCAATCTGAATGAAAAATCTGGTCTATCAGGGACTGTAAGTCCTAGAAACAGAGGAACCCCACAAAAGTGGGTTTACTGTAACAACAAATGTCATGTATTGGAAGCCAAATTAAACATTTGCTTGATCAATCACCTTAATTATCACTACATAACTTGACTGCAAATACAGTTTATAGCGGCGGTTCTAAAAGACACATATCTAATGTAAAAGAGAGTATCTCATTCTTCATATCCGTACTCTGACTCAAAAGAGCTGGTTATTGTGCCTGGTTGGAGATTTTTCCTAGGTAGAGAGGAAGGGTTTAAAAAATACATTGCTTTTTGTTTTCTATGAAGTCTGTCCTGTTCTGTAAAGAGGTTATGATGCCGACCCCCCTACACATTCCTCAATTCATTGTCTGCCCCAGCACAAAGAGATAAGATAAGATCAGATAAACCTTTATTAGCCCCACTAGTGGGAGCAGTCTAGGATTGGACCGGATGTACATGCAAGCCCTAATAGAGACGTTCCTTCACATTAATTATGAGGGCTGATGAAAGACCATTTGCAAAATGGGCTGGATTAATGAAAGTCAGAGCTGACTTAGCTTCGTGTTCCCAGTGAAATGAACTGAGGCGGACATGCTGCGGATCAGTCGTACCTGTTGATCTGTGCTAGGCTTCCGCTGGAGCACATGGGGCTGCTCCATCTGATGCAATGGGCTACTACTGCCATGAAATCCGTTCACTGTAAAGACATAAGGGAGACACTTTCAGCTTTAAGCAGGATCTCTGAACAATGAAGCTGATCACATCTGAAGCCACAGCAAGAACTTCTGATAGAAATACTTTAGGAAAAGTTGGTGAAAATCTTGTGGTTTTGATCAAATGAGCATAAACTAGGGCTGGGCAATGAATCGAAAAGTCATCGGAATCAACATTCAGAACCAATAATCGATAAAAATTTTCCTGGTCAATTATTTTAATTCATTTCCCTTTAAAAACACGACCGCGTGTGGAGTCACTATTTTTAATTTGAAAAACAATGAAAATAATCTATTTTGTCTCCAAAAGTTAAGTCTCCAAGTTATTTATTTTTACTTTTTACTTTACTGTTCTTTTTAAGCAATGTGTGTCGTTCAACATTGATGTGTTTCCTTCAATTATTTTAAAATCAAGTAATGAACCCTTCATTCCAAAATCTCTCACTTGTGAGCATATTTACTGTACAAAAGGCAAAAATACTGTGAAGGCAAAATAAATAATTTTTAAAAAAACTCGTTATCATTAAATTTAATCGAGTTACAATGTTCAATTAATCGAGATTTTGATTTTGGGCCAAATCGCACAGCCCTAGCATAAACCTCATGTTCAACATCTAAGCAATGACAACAGCAACAAAGCAAGTCAGCAGACCAAAGGAAGTGTTTCAGGAGGTACATCTAATTTTTTTCAGGCTATGGGCATCTTTTCTTCCTGGCACCTCCCTGCATAAGGTCTAATTTTAATCCCCTTGCTGTATTTTTAGAGCAGTAAGAAAGGAGAGTGTTCTGATCGTCTGCACTTGATAACATGCTTGATTCTATTCTAACACAGGGTGGGCCGGCTTCACCCGGTCCCTGCCTGACGAGGGCTTTATTTAAACTTTAAAACCTCAAGGGAGAACAATGTAAACACAGGGGGAAAAAAATGAGAAAACATGATCAAACGGCATCGTCGGTCAAAATAATCTACAAGCACCACAGTGCATTTTGGACACAGCTTTATTCTTTCATGGTCAGCCGCTTGGCCGAAGCCCAGGGTGCAGAAAAGACGATTTTACCTTTGTGACCTTGCATGCTTCGAGTGTTGAAGCCACTAGTGAGATGGAACTAAGCTGAGATGGCCTCATCCTGAACACATTCACAGTTTCCTTCCTCATTTTACAAGTGATGACACTGATCTCTCCCTGGTTGTGCCATAATTTCGTTTGGGTTTTTTTTTCACGGAGCGGGTTCAACACTGTGAATCACTCCTAAATTCCATTATCTCTCCAACGCATCAAGAGAACAACCCCTCTCCCCTACTCGTCTGCTCAGTGTCCCTGTATGAGTGAGTACACCGGTGAAGAGCTACGATTACAGGACCAGAAGCGATGAATTACCATTATAAGCACACACAAGGACATGAATATTTTCTACAGTAACAATCCTTTTTTAACACAAACCCAGTCATTTGCCTTTCGCTAGGTTTTATTTCTAGCTAAATATTCACTTTACTTGTTTAGATTTTTAATAAGTAGTAAAAAAAAAATCTACTTTTCACTAGTTTGAATTTTCAGAAATTAACTTGCTATATGGCTTTTATTTTGACTATTTTCCATTAGTCGCAATAATATACATGACAGCTCTATTAGAACTCAAACTGTTGCTTATACATTCAGATATAATAACTGCTGGCATCCTTGGTAAAGATCGTCAAAACAAAAAGTGATGAAATATCGCATTGTGGTCTATTGGCTGTACATTATATCAAAGTAAACAAAAACCTTTTGTTAAAAGCTTTATCATACATTTTTATCATAGCCAATCCACGAGATTCTTATTCTTAAAATGTCACAAAAGCATGTTTCCATTTATATTTCACATTTTTAAGTCCACTTGAGTGTACAGGTACTCTTAAGTAGGCATTCCTAAATTCTATTCATTCATCAACAGGTGGTGATTAAAGAATCCATAAATGGGGCAACAGTGTGTGGATGTTCATAAATTAAACAGTGGCTATAAAAAGCCTGACACAATTGAAAGTGCTCACTTCCATTGTTAGGATAATAAAGGTAAAAAAAACAAAAAATGAAACAGTCCGGAGGAGAGTGCCTATGGGAAAGGATCAATTGAGAGACAAACTTTTCTCCACAGATCACAGCTGGAGATGTGCAGAGCCACTAAGTCTACAAAACTACAATTAGACACCACTTCTATTCCAACAAAGTATTTGGTAAACAGAGCCTTAAGATAGGTTTGGCATACAAATAAGCACGGTTATACAGAAAAAACAGAAAAGAACCTCATTCAACCCTAAAGGACTGTAGACGATTTCTTATGTATTGTTTCGAGTTGGTTTTATTCCAAAGGCCCTGAGGATCCTGGGTTATCTTAGATGAATCTTAGATAAATGAAATCATGACATAGTTTATTTTAGGTATTTGGAATTTATTTTTTCAAATTCCTTAAAATCAGCAAAAATACATTCAGTGTGAAAACAATTAAATCCAATCCAACATTTGAATATAGTTTAAATGTGACAAGCTTTGGATCAAGTAAGATTCATTTAGTTAAAATATCAGGCTTATTGAAAAGTTTATGATAAATACACAAGTCTGCCATTGTTTATTCAAATTACATTGGGTTTATTGGTATTATTACATCCCATTTGTAATTGTTTCATTTACATGTGACAAATATGCAGATAAGACTACAAGGGCACTGGGACCCAAAAACAAACCGAATTTGTACCCCTGGTTGGTTCGTTGTGGAAGAAGCAGGACAAAATATATCCTTTTATGAAAACTTTATTAATGCAAATTAGACAATATAAAAAAAAACACTAAAACCAAAAACCCAATAAAGCCCCCGAATTGCATAAAACCAAGAGTCTCGAGTTAAAATAAAAAGAAAAAAAAACACTCAGAAATGCTGGCTGGAACTGGAGATTCACGTGCAGCTTCTCCTCAACTCCTCCGCCTCCACGACCTGCTCCCTTACTGCTCATTATGGCTAAAACAAAACTCTTGGCAGTGCAGCTGCCTCACTCCGGGCTCCACAAATATTGCGATCGACGGTTTTAGTGTTTCCAGCCTTCGCGCACGCGAACACACAGTCCACTCGTGC
>JBBMFX010000101.1:27921358-27934671 GCA_037832545.1 Rhabdalestes septentrionalis | reverse complement strand
TTGTTTTTTAACCCAGACATTTAAATACAACATTGTAGAGCAGTAATTACAATACCGTGATACCGGGAAACCGTGATTTTTTTATCGAAGGTTCCCATACCGTCAGAATCTTATACCGGCCCATGCCTACTGTTCACAACATACAGGTATTGATTTCATTGCCCTGGATTATTTTTTTATCCAAATGATTTAGGTTTGGATTTGGTGAATTCGTTCAAACACACAAAGGACGTATCGATTAGTCTCGATGCTTGCAATTTAACTAAATATCTTTCAGTGACAGGCGTTTCTAACATGCTTATTTAACTACTGCCTTCATTTCCCTTCTGAATTCACCCTTTCCACTGTTTAAGTGCAAACCTAAAAAAACATAAAACACGGCATCTTAGACTGTCTCCACACTCATGCAGTCCAAATCTGTGTCATATGATTTTTTTTTTTACATATTTCATTCCATGTTTCTTAGTTGCATACTCTGTAGTTATAAAGTCATCTTCATGAATTTCAATAAGCTCCAGCTATATTCCTCTATGATGCAACTTCTTTTAATTCAGGGATTCAAATAAATGTCCGACATGTGAATGTGGAAAACCAAGGGATTTGGGTCCTAAAGTCTGAAACATGAAAGGAGTTTTTGGGAAGAATAGAAGACTTACCCGCAGGTAAGGAGTTCTTGTGTCGCAGTGAGGTTTTGGGGGTCCCGGGGACACTGGATGGCCTCTCCCACGTAGTCTCTGCAACAGAGGGCCACATGAAATCATTACTAGTGAATTACATCATCTGAGCAGGACTCTGTGATGGGCCTGGAATGATAAGCTTGTGCTGGAACACTGTGGCTAATCCAAAGTGGTTAGCATCCAGCTCTAGTCCTGGAGGGCTTATGCCTGCAAAGTTTGGAAATTTCCCTGCTGGTTTAGCAGGTGTGACTGAGCAGTAAGGGACCCTAAACTGTGCTGAAACTCAGGCTGGACATTAACCCCCATGCTGAAAGTGCAACAAATGGAAAATTGTCATCATCTAGCAAAACAGCTCCTTACATGGAGGTTCCCATGTTTTGTGTTGATGCTTGAGGTTTCAGATGTTTGTTTTTTTTTGCTGCTCCTATGTCATGAAGAATCAAAGATATTGTCACCACTACTGGGTGTTTTTTTTTTTTTAATGTCACACGCAAATGAACAAAAAGAATAAAAAGTGAACACAGAAGTATAGCTTAGAACAGTTTTCGCCTACAAGTGGGTGGGGAAAACACACAGGAGGGTGGGTTGAGTTGCATTTACCAAAAACGCAGTAAATGACAAGCATGTAGGAGAGAAAACACCAGATTTACACTTTTTCATTTGTTGAAATCAGAGGGTTATGGCTGAACAGATTTAAATATATTGGGTGAACAATATAACATAGTATTTACAATGCAAATACTTATAGTAATAAATAATTCAGTCATAATAGTTCAGAAACAACAGCTTTGAATCACTTTAGTTAATAACGATTTACTGAGTGATAGGAATCTCAGCAGCCAGCTGTGAATTACATTCCAAGGGATGTCAGTGGTTCTACATTAGTGTCTGCTAGTATAACGAAGGTATGGTCATGTAACAGGCACAGCTCAACTGTCTCAGTGTGAATAAAATGTTCATCAACCGACACTTAGTGTTACTGAAGCATGAGTTCCAGTTCGATATCGTCAGGGCAGCTAAGATATGATGTTGAAATAAAAATATTTTAGGGTTTTTCACTGACTCACACACACAGTTCCGAGAATATTGTGCGGCTTTTCAGTAATAACACATTACGTCTCAAACATTACATCATTAGATATTTAAGCAAAAGGATAAAAAAAGAACACAGACTGTTGCGTGTATAAAAGAACTATGAATGGTCTGGCTTTTTATACAGCTCTTGTATACATCTTGGTTCAGTCCACTGTAGACACGTTCTCCGTTTCAGTCATTCCTGCCACATTTTTCATTCATTCTTATGATACCGAGATTCTTTTCCGGTGCCCTCATTTCAAAGGCTAGGGCTGCGTCCGAAATCGCGTACTTCCCTGATATATAGTATGCGAAACCCAGTGTGCGAGGCGAGAAGTATGTCCGAATTCATAGTACCGAATTCATAGTAAGCAAAAAACAGCAGACGAGAAGTACCCAGATGACCTACTGCTTCCAGCCAAATTCTGCAGTAGGCATCCAATGGACGCTGCACTATCCCATAATGCAGTGGGAGAGGCGGCGTCATATTCAAAAAATGGTGGAAAACGGAGACGCGATTCTTTTCGAGTGTATGTACCTTAAGAAAAACATTCATTGTGGATAAATTACACTTGTGAGAAAATGCCTCTGTAAAGGTAAACAATAACGCCATTGCATTAAATATAAAATCGCTTTTGTGACGACACATGACACGTGACATCACCAACAAAGCGGGCGCAGTAGTATGCGATTTCAGATGCAGTCTCTGTGAATGTTTTTGAGATGCTTTGACTACTTCACTATAATGATGTATTATGCTGGAAACGTCCAGGTTCTCTCACATAAAGCAGGATTTCCCAGGCAGCTAATTTCATTCAACCTAGCCTGAATTAACGCTGATCGTGTTTTTTAATGGGCTACATCAACATGAACTTTATGCCTAACCTATTCTAGGGCAGGTTAAGTTCAGAACTTCAGATCACAAACAGCTCTTAGAGCAATCAGGGCGGGTTTCTGATGGACACTGGTCACATGCTCCCCTCTGTCGCATATGTGGTGTCAGTCACATGAATGATATTGTTTTTAACAGAGGAAACGGAATGATACTACACAGATATGAGCAATACAGAGCAAGTATTAAGGCGATAAGGTGGTGATGTCAACAGCACTGTTTTTAATCATTACAAGTGCTTCACTTTCAACGTATTTTAATTTCTAACCCCCATTTGGGCTAACAGTAAAACTGTTCAACCCACTGTCCAATAGTTTACCTAAAATGCATTTGCTAAATTTTGTAAAGCAGAAGCTGGATAAGGAACCCTGAGGTTAAACACACTTCATTGCCAGTTCAATCAGTGTAAGTTTATTTGAGATTAACACAGATATTTTACTATAAGACAAATGTCCAATTCTTTTTGCTGTTACAGGGGGTCCTGGGGCTACGACTGTCTCGACATGAATGACGTTTTGAATTTACAACACTCATTGATTTGTTGAATATGCAGAATCAGCAGCAACGCAGTGTTGGAGTGAGGGAGCTGCTGTCCCCCGGTATACTTAATTACGCAATTTTGGACTGTTACAAGTGTTTTTACACTAATTCTTTGTCATTTTTTTCTGTTACTGCAGTACAGTGAACAAGTACAGTATATTTATGTCCTTTTCCTTTTCTTGTGGCTTTGTTGTGTTCTATGTTCTAGATTATGATTTTATAAATGTGTTAGGATCGATAAGTGAGTTAGGCTAGGGTGTGTCTCGATTAACATCAAAATTCGACATCAAAGGAACGGATGTGTGTTGTAACTCAAGGATCCCTGTACTGACGAACCCACAGCACTCCTGTTCTGGCCAGTGTTACTGGTCAACTAGATTATATCAGATGAGCTAGCTGCCCAGTAGTGACCAAAATTCCCCAAAGGTATGATACAGATAAGATAAATTTGGACTACATGACTAACAGGACTACAAAAACTGACAATATAATCTATAGGGCTCCATTTCACTTGTTTCCATGTGGTTGCATGCCATAATTCCAGAGGGTCTGAAATGGCCACAAGTGGCACAGGCCTGTATTATTTTCCTGTGCGAACCTTCGGCTCGGCTGGCTCTCGGTGCTTACCAGTGAAGAAAGCACAGCCCGAACCCTCAGTTCAGCTCCAGTGACACGCATGGAAAAGAGATTTGGCAGCAAGAGATCAGAATCCTTTCAGAAGTGATCTACAGTGCCATCAAAGGCCATTCATTACAAGACTCTTCCTCTCCGGTCCTTTCAGTGCGTTTCTAATGAGCCTATCAATACTGTGAAAGAAATCGACTGAACTGGTGGCGATAACGTAATTGCGCTCGGTCTTCCAACGCAGAGGAGATACGTTTTCTTCTCATAAATGTCAATACGATTGCGTAACTGTAATTAGGATGTCACTGATGCAGTTCTGATTAGGTTTATTCTATGTTCTAATGCAGAACCGGTACCTCTTCATCCTTCCTGTCACTCATCGACATCTGACATGAATATAGATGGGCCACTTTACATACTGGGAGCTCTCGTCCACAAAAAGGCCAGGCAAATCAGCAGGAAAGATGAAAACCTGAAGAGAATCAGTCAGTGTCTTTGGATACGTAAGGAAAGACTGGGAGGACCAAAAAAAAAAAAAAGCCTGTGGATCTTTTACGAAGATGCGACTCTGAACTGGAACGTTTGGTTACTAAGCAACAAGCACCTGAGCGAACATATTAGTCTAATTACTGTATTCAGACCAACGTCAGCACAGGACGGCAGGGCCCCGTTTTCACATCCTCGCTATTGTGCCACTTTTTATGTTACTAGAGATTGATTTTTTTCTGTGAAAACACAGCGAGGATATCATGTGCTTCTGATCTGTAATGAATATGAGTACCGCCGCCTTGTAAGTAATGAATATTGGCCTAGATATGTCTCAGGGAGTCCATCTTTTATTTATCACCATCTGTAATGGCATCCGCTGCGGTGTCTGCTTTTCCTGCAGGACGATTTGTGCAAAGTCGAGCCATTATAATTCTTCATATTTTACTCTGATTGCAGGCAATTTTGCCACCTATCATTACTAAAATGCTACATTTATTCCACATTTTAATCACATCAGAGCACCTCCCAGTACTTGTCATGCACCAGTGTAGTTTAGTTGCCCGTGTGTGCACTGAACGGAGGTCTACAAGCTCTTTGTTCTACTCGGCGCTGTCACTTGCGGTGACATTTACTGATGTTTAAAGGATGAAAAGGACTGCCTTCATATTCTAGTGCCCTACAAGGCATTTCCTCACCAAGTTGCTTCACATAATCCATGCCAGGGAGATGTTTTTATTGGACAAACCGCTTGTTGATTGGCTTTATTTTAGGACATACCTGTTCCTTTTTGTTTTTGTTCTCTCATTCACATACACACGCAAACCTCTTCCCGGAAGAACCCTCAAAAAAAGGGTTTTCGTGTGGGTTATTTTCGTTTTGTTTTCTTCTTTTTGAATGGGACCACAATTCTATATTTTTCTTTAATTTTTTTCTAATCCCCTGTGGTCTTATGATGTTTACATTGTTTCATCAAAAAAACATCAATGATTCATTTTTACATTATTATATGCAAACCTCACTTTACAATTTGCAAACATGTTTTCGAATAACACAGGCTAATATTTTTTACTATACCTATAGGACTACAAAATTGAGATTTGATTGAATGTCCACATTATTAAAAAAAAACAAACACTCTTTATAACTTCAATGCAAATTAAGCTGAATAGTAAGCCGGACAATGATATAGTCATTAATCGACATGTAGATTGTAACTGTGTTACATAATTTTTCTTTTAGGTTTTCTGCTTTTATCTCATCCAATGTGAAAATCCCAAAAAATCATTTTGAGAATCTGAAGGTCTTAATTTCGGATATTGGAGTCGTCCTCACCCTCGGCCATTATTAAAATCTCATATTATATATTTTGCATTAGTGACTGAATATTTGCCTTGGTTCTTAAATGTTTGTGATTTTATTTGACCTTTCTTCATTTTTATAAATTATATATCTGCACATACAGTAAGCAAATTCTTTTTCATTTATTGAACTAAGTGATCACACATCAAATGCATTTGTTGACAAAAGCATGTGAACCTCTAGAAAGATCAGTTTGGTTTAGGGGATAAGTCAAGTCAGGGGGGTTCAGCCAATTAGATGACAATTTTATCCAAAAATACATAGACTTTGGTCTTCATGGAACAGTAGCATGGAAAAAGCTAATACTCTCTGAGAAGAACATTACTGTAGCTTTAAATTATTCTTAGGAACACTTGAATGGGCCAAAAAGCTGCTGGAAGGATGTTAAGTGGAATTAATAGATGCTTTAGGTTTGAAGGAGATATGTTTGGTGAAAAATGAAGACTGCATTCCAACATAACAACTTCATCCCCCCAATAAAACACAACAGTTCCATGATCGCAGTTAAGAACTAACTTACTGCCATTGGACTAGGACAGTTTGTCATTCTGCATTGTATCAGCAAATTCTACACAAAGCTGTAATGGCTCCCATCTGTGACCTGAGCTCAACAGAAGAAAGTGTCTTACAGCAAGACAACAAGATTAAACCCCATTCACCCTATCAAACAACAAATGAAGCAGAAAAGCGTTGATTTTAGAAATGTGTCAGGACCTGAAGAGTGGAGCATTCCTACAAGAATATCCACCATCACCACTGAGTTTCAGCTATAAAAGGGAAAAAATCCCTCAAGTCAGTCTTTGAGATTGAAGTATTAGGTACAAGGAACATTTGGCCAATTGCTTGAGGGAAGTAACAACGTTACTTAAAGCAAAGTTTGACATAATTTTAATGCTGGATCACATTGTTCAATTACTCGTTAATGTTACTTGTTTTTTTTTTATTACTTTATCTAATGTAATAAGTTTGATGAAGATCTGAACACTTTCCAATCAGATTTACATGCAAATTCAGGGTTCAAAAACTTTGAAGCACCACTTCATATATAGAGCTCTACACCACTAACGATATAACTTTTTTTTTTTTAAAGCACAGCGTAGTTCAGGACAGAAATATTGCAGCTTGGTTTTTAAATACTAACTATAGAATCAAATACTGAGGTTACGAATGAATACTCAAGTATTCAAATAATTTACACAAGTCCTAACATCAGTAATTCAAAAAGGAAAAAGGTAAGCAAGCACCACTGAAGGCCCTTTTTGAGGAACATCTAATAAGCCAAGATGAGCTGTTTAATGAAGCGAGAGTTGTTCCTATATGAAATTTTCTATGTGTGGTTCTTCTATGGTTCCAAAAAATCCCTTCACTTTGTTGCACTAGAGGTTTTCCAAACCTTGAGGTATTTCTGAGGTATGATGGGTACAAACCAGCAGATCTGGATGGCAGAGAGCCACTAAACCACAAGGTTTCTGCACAAAACAGGAAGGAAACCACACAGCCCTCGCTCCACCCCGCCCCCCCAAACATGCACACTAGGCTGTCATGTCACTATGGCAATCAAACAACACAACACTATAATCAGTGACATCTTCTCCAATCTGACAAGAGGCCTTTTTTAATACCATGAAAAGCTCCAAACTTAAGTTCTTTAGAAGACATTTGTAGTTCACTGCGCAAAGGCCAGCTTCTGGGTGGTTTGCTGTGTGTCGAAACCCAGAATCCCAAGCCCAATCAAAATCCTTTTAACAGTCATCTCTTAAGACACTTATGGAACACCTTAGACTAAACAGACTAGACAATTTATAGTGGGCACATTCCAAGCATGAGTCACTGTGAAGGATTATTGTAAGTGACTGGTCAGGGCCTTCATATGTTTTCTTGTTTTCACATTAACAGCTCTACCGAGCCTGGTGGAATTATCTTTAAAAGGAACAGCTGCCTCTATTACTGGCAGATGTGAAGGTGGAGCACAAGGCTATTTTTAGCTGTCAGGACCACTGAAACCAACGCCAGGTCAAAGTAATAGGAACCAAAATGTCTCTAACTTTCATAAGCTGAGGGCGACTGGAGTAGGAGGCGTTCATTACTGGGAGTCCTGAGTCATAACAACCAGTCCATAAATCCTTGTAAGCTCTTATTACAGCAAACATTAATGGCGGCTGCATACGTTTATTTGTCCATTTGACTTGTGCTTATAAGCCTAATACTTACAAAAAAGCAAAAACTTTAATGTTTGCTCATAAGGCAAAAGACTAAGATGTAATGAAATGTCATTTCTAAATGCCATAGAGAAAGATCTCCAGATCTTGGTGCATGGAGAATTTTACTGGAAATTTCTTTTACAGTAAATACTAGAAAAGTGGCTTCAGTAATTAATTTCTGAGTCCAGATCCTCATACAGTCATCTGGGGAATACACAGATGGACGTCTTGTGGGCGGTACTCTAAGGGGCAGCTTTGGCTAGACACAATGCTAATTGTTTAGAAACAATGCGAGGAGAGCAAGGGGATAACTGCAGTAAGCCATGCTGTACCAGCCAAGCAGCCTCACACTGCAGTGCATGCTGGGACACTGGCAATGGAAGCGGGCTCATTGTTAATTATGTCTTCTGTATTCTCTCTGACTTTAAAATAACAAATCAGAATCTAGGAGAAATGGCAAATTTAAAAGGAATTATACATGGAAAAACTTGTCAAATGCTTGAAAAATGACTTAAATTTATTAACTGTATTACTATTAATATTATTATAGTAGCTTAATAATCATCAAAAAGGGAAAAACAAACTACATGATAAACATTTTATGAAGCTTCACATTTTCGAAAAAAAGACGGAAAAATTCACTTTAAATAGAACCAAAATGGAACTTTCACTAGCAAATGAAATTTCCACCTCCAAAAAGAAAGAAATGTTTCTTGAAATTTTATTGTGCATGTCGAGAGAGAATTTTCTTGCCATGAGAGCTCTAAACAAATCTGACCACTTCTAATTTCCTTCCTTTAAGTTTTGGCCTATTTTCATCCAGAAGCTGCATTGGGGAAAAAATATTTATGTTCAGATGTGCTCACCATTGCTTACAGTGTTGACGTAGTATTTCCGCCCCTGTGGAGACATGTAGCTCTTCCAGTCTTTAGGCAGGGGGCTTTGGCTCGGCTCCTCACAGGGCAGCACACTCATGGAGGCAGACTTCTGGATTAACAGGAAAACAGAAGATCATCCGTCTTAAAAGCACTTCAAAACAACCATGTTGTAATTCTGTATTTCTCACTCAGCTCATGTCAACGAGTGGAGAAATTTGATTGACTAAAAACTTTCATTTGATCTGGGAATTAACTGTTGGACTTGCAATTAAATATACAATTACAGAGCTACGTTTGAATATTCTGTCAAAGCAGAAGTGGCAACTTCTGAGTTCAAGTGATTAGTCTGGCCATGCGACGCACATTTGGCCATCCATGTAACAATAGGCGAGTTTTCAGAAAGTCCCAAGAGAACTACTTATGCTAAAAGAAATCAACACAAAACCAGTCTGGAATTTCCTCTTGGTAGGTATCAGCTGCTCGAAACTGGACCCTGCCCACCTCGCTGCATTTTAGCTGTGGTCAAAGGCAATGTTTTTCTAAAGCTTAGCCCATAGAGGTTTCCCCCATCCATAATTTTCTCCAGTTGAGAATGCTGAAAATGTCTGAGGAATGCCAGACTCTTCACTCTCCTTCCAAAGACACTAAATTATACCTTCAGCATCTTTACTGAAAAGTGCGCATGATGAGGCCTATGATGTCCTGCAGAGATATTCTATGTACTGTATACAAGGGTGTGGAAATGATGTCACAGTCTCATATTATAATGTTCTACATTTTTTCATTACCTCAAAAATGAAATAGTTTTATGACATTTTGCTTTCTTTTTGTTGAAAAAACAAAGGAACAACAATGGCACAAAGGTCAAAGTCATGGTGGTTTGAGCCCAAGCCCATTCCTCTCGAGTATCTTTGCAAACAAAGGCACATTGATAAGACGGTTCAATACACCCAGTGAGGAAGGACATTCCAGCTGTTAAGCAAGGGAGTGGATTCTGTTTATCATGATCTAAGCCATGTGCCATGTTACTATTTTTTCCCTCAGTAATATCACGAATGTCTTCCCCAAACAAAGAAGGTGCTTTGTATTAGCATAACATCGCTAATGGTTTTCTCTAGGGGAGTGAAAATTCACAATTTAGTTTGATACGGCACCATTGTGCCTGTATTTGATATTATTTTTAACACAAAAAAAAGCAACACCTGTAAGTCTGCCTTATGTTAATAAGTCTGTGTTTCCATTTTCAGTTTATTAGAGATGTTAATGGTGTAAAAGTGCAATATTTAACATTAAGGCACCCCAAGCTAATAGGTTAGCCCAAAACTAATATACACTTATTTGGCATGTGCTCATGATTTTGAGATAAACACATGAGCAAATTATATATTTATATCTGCCCTCATTATAGACTTTCTCAATATTTATGACACTTTATGCATATGAAACTCCAGCCGGTTCAATGCAGAGATGTACTACTGTTATTTGCGCAATTCCACAGTCCCTTCCCCACTTTGTTTTAATACTTGCCATATTTTAAAAGAGAAGTCAAGTTCTTTGATAACGCAGTCCAGTAAAAGCAGAACTGAACCATATATAGGAAAACTTGTGGCACATACACACAACCACACACTTCTCTGGGCATGGCAAAACCAGTGTTAAATGCTGTTTCAAGTTTGAATTCTCTCATACACCTCAAACTCTTGTATTTAGATCTTCAATCACCAGATATGGGTACTATATATGAGTCAAATATTACAGTTTGGTAAATATCAGAATCATGATAATGATGCTGCAAGAACCAAGTCTCAGACGTGAACAGTGTGGCTAAAATCTATAATTATCCCAATACGCCCTTCCATTTATCTCTCTAATGTTCACTTCCACAACCTGGTCTTACATTAAATCTGATTGTGACTGACTACACATCAGGGGCCATGGACAGTTTTAAAAAATGTACCTCAGCCATTCAGCTAAAATGGCTAATGTTAGGATGTCCTTCACTTTTTGTATGTTTATGTTGACTGGCATGCGCAACCTTAATATAAAGCTCAGGAGAAAAAAAAAACATAGTATAAGAAAAACGCCACTGTGCTCAACATTCCCTCCTTGCAATGTGATTGGATGGTGGAACACTCCTCGATGTACGTCAAAGGTAATTATCAGCATTTTGTTCAATTTGTTTTCTTTGAATTACTCAAGTTCAGTAAACACTGAGTAATTTCTTTTAATTTGATGAATTGTCATTTCCCTTAAAATTATGCTTTAAGGAACAGTATTTTTTTGGGAAATGAGAAGAAATACTGACAGCAGTTCTTAAAAGCTGTTCAGTTCAATACTCACACCTATAGAACATAAAAACTGAGAAACTGAACATGTTTTTGAAGGTCTCCTATCCTTTTCCAGAGCTGTATAGATCACTGCAAATATTAAATTCCAACTGAACATACTGTTGTTGTATGTATTGAATTGAGGCTTATCCTGAATTAATATAATGCTACTAGGGGTGCACTGATTTAGGAATTGTTGCCAACATCCAATATTTCACAAAATTCATTTCATTATTCATTTGATTTATCTCCAGAGAGATCCATATGCATTAAAATCAACCCAACCCACACACTTCAACACAGTACTTCCGCAGCATCTGAACATTTTCCTCCATGTTGATTAGCATGATATTAAGTATCACTTTAAAATATCAGTCAAACGTAATGATTCTAAATGATTTTATCTGAACATCCCTAGCCTCATAGTTCAATAACATCACTAATGGCTTTCACAAAGTGACTGATTAGGTCATTATCAGGGTACACAAATTAGACAGATATAAAAACTTTCTCACATTTTCTCCTCATAAAGTATCACTCATAGCCTCTATTGATTATAAAGTTCTAATCACACAAACTGGCCAAAAGTGACTTTGCCAGCCTGTGTTGGCATATGTACTGTTCAATAATGCAATAGCTCCAGATGGCGCACAACTCAGTTTTAGGACGGACCACGCCGCGTTTTTCAGATCTGCCTCTGGCTGCTTATGTATGTTAAAAGCACAGACTCTGAAGACCTCACAGGCCCACACTAATCACGGCCATTAAACATCAATCACCGATACTCAGGCGTGAGTTGAGTCATTTAGTCAGCTGCCTCATACTGATCTCTGAAAATCTGGCAGGACCTTTCAGGTTAGACTTGATCCATCAGATTACATCAGATGGGCATCTGAGATGGCTAGATGAAAACACATCTTCATCTTACAAAATGTCTTTTAGCCTGTTTCCTGTGAGGATTCAGCGTGGACATGCAGGAGCTGATTGATACTATTTATTGTTGACTCCAAAAGACACATGGTTCCCATACCCAAGCCTGTTTAGCACGGTAAAAAATAATCGCTTTCCTGGCCTGCTGCTGGCATCTTGCCTGGAAAATCAGCAATACCCTGTGGAACTCCCAAGAAACAAATTCTTCAAATACATAAACTTGTGGATAAGGTCCATAGGTTCTTACAAATCTTGAAGCTTTGATCTTTATGTTTTTGGACATTGTTACCAAATGCTCTTCCATTTCCAACGAAACTAAATGCACTAGCAGTCAGTGAAAGGGAAGTGGTCACTGCAATCGAACAACAAAACACTCAACAGATTTCATCCTGACATACAAGAACCTGATTAATAAGATAATTAGGAAGTGGGCCTAAAATAGCACCTTAAATTAGACTGATTTTCTTGGTCGTTGATGTTGTTTAAATATAGTCCCATTAACCTAGAATAGCACAAAACCTTTGACTGTTTATTTCATTTTACAGTTTCAGAGTCAAGTAAGAACAGATAGTGAGCCAGTGGTTAATCCCATTGAAATACCGATTCTGAAAGAATTGCCTTTTTTAGGAAAAAAAAGCTAAATGTGACCATGAGTCACTATTTGTGTCTGTAATCCAGAGTTGCATTAAACCAAATCAGATTCAACAGGCAATTATGAGAAAGCTCATTGTCCAGGATGCTTGTCTTGCTCATGGTTGTGTGAGTCAGTTTTCCTGTGCAACTCAGTCAGAAACAAGTGACCTGTGTGCACATGAACTCCCCTGATCCTGATTTCAACATCTGGACAGAAATCTGGCAAGCATCCACCAGGATTAGGGTCCCAGCATTATATCTGCACAAGGCTAAATATAGAGACTATCAATGTTTTCTGACAAACAACAATCTCATTTTTCATGTGTCCACTGCAGAAAATTATTCTCAACATCAGAGGTTAAGAGTTCTTTTTTTTTCTGTGTTACTCAAATATCACTGCAAAATGACACATTGAACTGTAGAGTGATTAACATAGTAATTAAATTAGCAGTGTTGGTTAGGCCTGTCACGATAAACAATAAATCAATTCATTGCACGATAATTAAAATGAGGTCGATCATTTTCCGGCCGCGATAATTTTCAATTGTTTGCGGACTTCACTGTGGTACATTGGTCTCTACCGCCCCCTCTCGTTTCCTTTGGGTAATGAGGCATGAACATTTGTGGGTTAGCCTAATAGCTATCTAGCTGCCTGGTGAGAAAATGCTAACTAGGTAGACATCTATGCT
>JBBMFX010000101.1:27892471-27906160 GCA_037832545.1 Rhabdalestes septentrionalis | reverse complement strand
CACACATTTAGACTGATTTGTGAACAATGTTTGAGAGAAATGGTAATATTGTGTATCTGGAATGAATTTTAGATCTTCAAGTCCATCTCATGAAAAATCGGAGCAGGAACAAAGGTGTTGCGTTTATATTTTTGGTGAGTGTATAATTGTAGGTAAATATTTGTGCATCCCTGGTCAAAAAAGTGGCTTCGAAAATTAACTTTCGAAATTAAATTTGTGACTTCGAAATTAACTACACGTTCTTCATAGAGAACATACTTCTACGCAGTGAATGCACAGTTGCTGGTTATTGCCTGAATTAAACATATTGTGTAAAAATCTAAAATGTGGCCTAGGCAAGAGTTATTGTACATTTTGGAATTTGTGCACTAAAATGGAAAATGCTACATTTCATTTTGTTCTTTGTATAGGGTGTTACTTAATTACTTATTTACTTTGAACTTATTTACTTACTTTGTCCAAAGTTCAACTCTCACTTGTATGGGTAAGTATGGTAGCTTATTGTGTTTGGTTTTATTAGCCCAAGCTGATAAATACTTACATCAAATATTTCAAATCCTGCGATGTCAAGGACGCCAATGAAGAACTGTCTGGGTTGCTTTGTGTCCAACATCTGATTGATGCGAATGACCATCCATAGAAACATCTTCTCATAGACTGATTTTGCCAGGGCTCCGATTGAGTTATAAACCTTCAAAAAACACACACACTTTTTATTGCTGTCATATAAACACCGTACAAATGTTTGTTTGTTTTTTAAGTAGCAGCTTCCTTTTAAACTGTATGAAAAAAAAATCACAAATGGTTCTCCCAAAGGTGTGAAATTATATGATATTATTTTAAGGTAAATAGTAAGAAGACAGTGATGCTGATCTTATTCATTAAGATGCCTGGGATGATGAGGAACTGGTCTTTATTAAGATATGATACGATACGATATAATATGATACGATATGATACGATACTATTGTCATATGTGTGTGCTGGTCCACTTTGCCTTTTAAATTGCCCCTCGGGGACAAATAAACTTCATTTAATTGAATTGAACTGAATTGAACTGAATTGAATTTATACGATACAATATGATATGATACATTAAATATGATAAGATATGATAAGATAAAATAAAATGAAATAAAAAAGAACTATATTTATCCTGAAAGAAGAATCAAGATTAGTATTTTTTTAACTATCCACAAATTTTCATATTATTCTTATTTTATATTAAATATGCTTGCAATAATGTTCAGTATAGATAGGAGTTAAAATTAAATGATTAAACATTCAACTAAATCCAAGAAAAATTGCATTTTTCCCTGCAGAATAGCAAGCATACTTGTGCTACAACCCTTATACATAGCTGGTACATTTTCCCCATAAATTTCATGGTCATTGCTGAAAAAAAAAAAAAAAAAAGATGATTAGTGATCACAGTCTTATTCATGATTAATGGCACTAATATTCAGCTTGTACCTGTTGGACTGTTTGCCCTTTAGTGACGTACTCATTTCCAACCTTCACTCTGGGGTAACACAGGGCTTTCAGCAGGTCTGCAGAGTTGAGGCCCATGAGGTAAGCTGCTTTGTCAGCATCTGTCATATAAGAGACACATCATGTCATCCGGAATCCTCTAGTATCTCTTCTACATGTTTCCATGCTCTCTTACCCTCAGTGCCATCAGGCTCAGCCTGTTCCTCTCGCTGTTTCTGCTTAAACTTCATGTTGCCATAGTGCAAAACGGCCCCGGTCAGTTTATATATGCCGATTTTCTCTTCAGCCGTGAAGCCAAGTATGTCTATGGCACTCTGGGTGAAAGTGAGTGAACAAATAGAAAGATTTGGCAGGACGGCTTTCCTTGGGACGGTTTAATGTGGTTTATCCATAAAAATGTGCTTACATCTGTTGCCAGAAGTTCTTCACTGTCATCAATGCTGGCAACACTGATCTCCCCTTGACTCACAAAAGGATAGTCAAAAGGGTTGGTCGTGATGAGAAGTGTCTCTAGGGTGAACAAATATATATATGAGAGAGAGAGAGAGAGACGTTGTACTACATCAATGGAACTAGAACAGCTAGAACTTCAAGAAGAAGGGAAATAGTTTCACCTATCAGCTCAGCTTTTTTATTGGACATGATCTGATAAAAGATGTGGTAGCTTCTTTCTGCACTCAGCTGGAATGTGACTCTTGACTTCTCCAGCAAGTCTGTGAAATAAAACTGACACTGCTCAGTTTCGAGAATCATTATGTACAGTCAGATTATTGGGTTTGAACAGCCCAGGTCAGGTTACGTGAATATTTTTAAATATATTGCAATAGCTTTCAAAGTACAGGCTCATTCTGTAGAGCACCATAGTGTTTCTCTACCTTTCATCCTCCGAGCACTGGGCTGGGCTCCTGCACCCCTGCAACTCTGGTTAAGAATAAATGGCCTGAATAATGAATGTTTGAACTTGGAGGCAGCCCTTAACTTTTTATGGAAAAATAGCAGTTGTTTTTGGAGCTAAGAAAATTGAGTTCTATGAATCTTCAATTTCCTATTAATTTTCTTAAATTTGACATATTAAAAAAAAGAATAAAACACAAAATGCAGCATATCTTTTACAAATGACACAGATTTCCCCGCAGAAGGGACAAGTGACATTCGCGGGTACCCAGAACTGTAACATTTTTCACACAAACATCAATTGAGCATTCAAATGTTCAGACGTGTTCTCTGTAAATTTGTTTTCAGATGAACAGAACAGTTTTTGTACTGTGGCGTCCAAACATTGGTAGGTATCTGTGTACATAAAAGCTACCAGTGCTGATATTAACACACAACTTACAAGTCTCAATATCTGCCGAGGCCAGTTTTCCTGTGGTTCCAAAGTGAATTCTGATGAATTTGCCCTGGGAAACAGGATGCAATATGATTGAGGAGGCTTTGAATAGATAACCTGCAAGAAAAACATTCCCAAGTCTGAAAGATCCCAGTTTTAGTCATTATCTAATCAACTCACAAAGCGGGAGGAGTTGTCATTCCTGACAGTTTTGGCATTGCCGAATGCCTCCAGTAGGGGGTTAGCAGAGATGATTTGATCCTCCAGCGTACCCTGCAGAAGAAATCCAGATGTTCAACTCTGATATCTATATAAATACTTTGGCCCGAATATAAAGAGGAAGATCCATTCTTAAGTCTCACCTGCATTTTGCCAGAGGCTGGAGTCTCTTTCTTTTTATCTCCTGATACTGCAATTGTTGCAAAATACTGAATGACACGCTTCGTGTTCACAGTCTTCCCCGCACCAGATTCTCCACTGAAAGCAAAGACGTTAGGTCAGACCGATCTCTCTTTAATGACGAATTCTCGGGGTATATCATCACTCAGTGCTAACTAAGGTGTGTTCAATGCAAAAAGAATGAATCTCATGACTTTCAATGAATTTCACCTGTTGTTGTGCCTGAAAAATGTTTGAGGCTTGCCGATCAAATCCCTAGCTTATAACATCAGCCTAATTGTTTAAAGTAGACTATGATACATACATTACATGACAAAAGATCTATTTTAAATTGGTTATCATAAAGGAGATGCCTTATGCATTGAAGAACAAGTTGACAAGAAAGTGAGTTCCGTTTACAAGAAAGAGCATAGTACCAGACATTTATTTGACATTTAACAATACCAGAAGCCTTTTTGTTTTGTATGATCATTCACAACTGACTTTCCATCACAGAGACAAACCACTGAACCAGGCAAAGGAACGTTTATTCATTCACATGGTTTGAGGGTTTTTTATGGTTCTATGTACAGGCATTGCCTTAATTAAAGGCATTAATAAAACCATTCCTCAGGGTGTACATACAGTATTTATGATCTAGGAGAGTCTTTCTCAGCCTCAGTCCTGGAGGCCCACTGCCCTACTTTTATTTCGTTAACACTTCCACTTCACCTCAGTAGTGGGGCTGCTAGTGAGCAGATTAGTAGATATTCAGGTCCACTGCTAGCTCCAATTAAAACATTAATGAAGAACATTGCTATTTCAGACGATGTCGCTTACTTACGTGATCAAGATTGACTGGTTTTCTCTATCTGTGTGCAAAAAATAAAAAGTACATTTATGAGATTTTAAACAAATACTTACTTCCAAATATTAAGAACACAGTATATGGCTTCAAGATTGGCCTAGGTCACCTGAAAAGTTATAAAAACAATTTACCAGTGAGCATGAACTGATAGGCATTGTCGGAGATAGAGAAGATGTGGGGAGGTGCCTCCTGGCGCTTCTTGCCTCTGTAGGCAACGACCACCTCCTGATTGTACACTGGAAGCCACTTGTAGGGGTTTACAGTGACGCAGAACAAGCCAGAGTAAGTCTGCAACATTCAATCCAAATTTTGCAGTCATTAATCAGCCTTATTTTAGACAGATGTGATAATAAATGACATTACTTGTAAAGAAATGTCTTACGTAGATCATCCATGCTGCATAACGCTCTTTGAGGTTGTACAGCACAGAAGCTTCATTGAGGTGGGTCATCATGGCCATATCTTCAATTTTATCAAACTTTGGTGGATTCATTGGGAACACCTGGTCATCCTTTACAGTGACAGTCTGAAGAACACCACCAGAACAGGTATGCATGGTTCCAAAGGAGCATCACTTTAAATTACTTAAACTATATTCATATTTAAAGAGATGTATTCTTAATTGCTGGAGTTATTGAAATACTACCAAGTGACAGAGAACATAATGCCCTTTTAACCTTTTAACTTTTGGCCTCTTCACAAAGAAATGCACTCAACATACTTTCTTTTTCTTTAATAGCTGAAGGAGTCTGTTCTGGGGTCAAAGGGGTGCGAGGCAGGGGCTCTGCCCTATACATGCAGTAAAAAAATTGTACATGTGAAGTAGCGGGCAGCCATGAATTCTGCACCCGTGTGGAGCAGTGGGTGTGGATGGTACCAAGGAGTAGCGTGTGGGGAGTGTTCTGGGGAGCAGTGTATGGGGAGTGTATCGGGGAGCAGTGTGTGGGAACGGTGCTTACTCAGGGTACCTCAGAGGTTCCTGCAGTCTGGAGGATCAACCCACGACTTTCTGATCGCAGAGCGAGTGCCTTAACCACGCGAGTGTGAAATAGAAGAGGGGGGGTTCCCGAAAACAAATATTTTTTGTATTTGTATTTGTCTCCACCCCTAATCGAGACAAATAACGTACGGCATTCAGATTGGCACAAATGACGTGTTTTTTACGAATACCGTATTCGGACAAATACTTATAAAAGTATTTGTATCCCCCCCCCACAATTATATATTAAATATACATTATATATTAATATATCAGTGTGGTATTTTAGATTTTAATGTGCTTCGATTTATGTTTCCTGGCATCACATATGAGTACGAGTATCATGCTAGAATTCTTTTGTACATTTTTCACATTGGACTTGATACTGAAAATAAGAGATGAACAGTAGTGTATGTTCCAAAAGTCCACTAGTATTTGCTCTTTAAAACTGTTCAACACTCTTACCTGCCCTGCCTCTGTTTTTACAGAGGCTTTTCCACCGTCTTTGCTCTGGAGTGTGCCTTTGACAAACAGCTCTTTGGGGTCAGTCACATACACAGCGGTTTTGGCGTCAAAAGGTTTGTTCTGAGCCTCGATCCTTTCCTTCTCGGGCTTGCGCAGATAGGGCGCCGCGACACCAAACACTGCCATTTCAGCGTCAGTACTCATGGCTGTATTCTGTAGAGACCAGCAATGTCAATTGAGCTAATGGCTTCATAGTTAATACATCATCATGACCCCTTAACCTATATGAGTGTAAGTGTCTATCTCATAAATACACAGCTTATATTAGCTTTATATAAGTTGTAGTGATTTGTAGTACTGAACCACATATTAATATAAAATACTCACCTTCCTTCTGTCCTTCCAATGTCTCCCCTGGAACAGCTGTAATTTGCTGTAAAGAACAATTACACCATATAAATTATTTAAAGGATAACAATAGGACATCCAAATGGTAGACAGTTAAACAATGTGCCAGTAAATGACAAACCCTCTGATTGATGCCCCACAGAGGACTTGTGCTTGTGACACTGGCAGGTCTCTTTTATTAAGACCCTTTTGGCCCCTGTCAAAACTGAACCCCTATATTTGGAAGAAATCTTCCTCAGACAGGGTGGGGTGGTATGCCAGATAAACAATGTCCCTGTCCTGCCAGGGAAGAATGATCTATCTCTGAGACGTGCCCTTGGGCCTGTCTTTGATGCTGTGTCCAACAGTAAACACCTCAGAAACATACGTTCCAGGCTCACCTGCCAAAATCATGTCTCTTACTTGATCAAATCCTTAAAAGTTGGCATTCATTAGCATGGACAGTAGACCTAACTGCATTGTTCTCCATAAACATTTATTTATCCTCCATGTTAGAAGGCACAAGATGTGTTACATGAACACACCGAATGGTCAAACCAATTATGTTTTTTTGACATTTATTTATTCAGATTCCTTCGGATTTGAACATTTTCTCAAACATACAGATTACCAAACCAAATAGGCAAAATTGAATAGGACATAAATACTGTATGCCGAATGCTGTAATACTGCATGATGAATACTGTAGTACCGTATGTTCAATAGGACAAAATACTGTATTTTGCAATTCAGATGTGAGTCTTTTACAAAGTAGTTTTCATTCATAGTGTCTTAACTGGCCAAACTGCCATGTGGTCAGTTGAAATTCCAAATGGCTCTCTTTTGAAGCCATAGAGATTAGAGGTGAAGGCGTATCCATGAAACAGGCTTCAACACTTTTGGCACCCAGAGCCTGTGTGTGTGTGCTTGGAAGGGTTTAGAAAAGTAACTTGCATGAAGACATTTACCAGAAGTGAAGGCTGAATTGTCCATTAAATAAATGGAAAACTGGGCTTTCTTTCTGCCACAGACTATTTGTTTATTAGACTTGATGATCATTTATTGGTTATTCATGAACCGAGTTCACTAACAAAGCTCAATTTGAAGGTTGGTCATAAAAAATCAGCTCAATATAAACATTCTTTTTAGATTTTTAGAATTTTATGACAATTCATTACATATTAAGATTTACTGCACATTAAGATTTAAGCAGCATTCTACTGTATTTAGAGTATAAGCATTCAGTCTTTCTATAATGGCTTGAAAAAATAAAGGCAGCAAAAAGAGAAATACTTTTGATTTCCTAAAGATCCTTGCACTTGATTTTTTAACAAGATCAATTGGAAATTTCTTTATGGAACCTAAAGTAGTGGCTCTAATATGGAATTTTTCTGTACAGAACCTAAAGAAGTTGTTAGTCTATGGAATTTTTCTTTAAAGGGCCTAAAGGAGTTGCTGGTCTGTGGATTTTATTTTAGGAAAATTTTATTTTATGGTTCTTTAGAGAATGTATAGAAGTGGTTCTAACACGATTTCTTCAAGGTTCTTAAAAAAACTTTTTCTGTTGTGTGTTTATTAATCCATAATATGTTCATCTCCAATAGTCCTAGATAGCCATTTGAATCCTCGCCCTATTTTACCAGCTTCTGTGTTCACATATTGCAGGATAAAATTGCATTCAAGTGGGTGCTAGACCCCCAGACATGCATGATGACTGACAAGGGTCTTTAGTGCTCTTTTATTTACAGCTCATGATGTGATGGTGTGAGAATGCGTGAAGATGTCCTTCGCTCTTTTGCAGTCCTGCTCCAGCTTTCACCCAGTTAAACTGCAGCCAGATGGGCCAAATAATTTCCATTCTAGCAAATCATCTGCCTCACACGAAGGTCAAGAAACCACAAGAACAAAATAATAAGACATGAGATGGATTTACATCACTCTCTGTTAATCTGTTCAGCGACAGATGCTTAGAGCTCGGGACTTACAGGCTAATGTCAAGTCAAATGCCAAGCTCTAGTTGTCTAAATAAAGTGAAGCTCAACAGTCTGAAAATTTGCTTTAAGCCACCTAGAAATATCCTTCTATAGTGGCTTAGGTCATGTCAACAATAACAAAAGGCCGGTTAAATAATTACAGTAGAACTTTTTTAATATTAGGAATTACTATTCATATTTAACTCCATTTAATTCCAGACTTTTCTAAAGATACAGTTAGTAACCTGCAGCATTAAAGAAGCAAAACTTATTTATTCCAGTGTTTGCATGAAATCAACAATGCTGAATCCAAATCTGCCAACACAAAAGTCCTGGGCTTCAAAACCACAACCTTCTGATTGCAGGGGCAGCTCTCTAACTACACAGCCACCAGCTGCTACAGGGTTTTCTTAGATATAGGGTGAATGTTTAAGCAAAATATGGTAAGGTGCAGCTGTGTAAACCATCCTGAACATTTTTGTTACCTGTGTGGTAAAAAAACATGCTGTGTGATCATGACCAAGAAAGTGATGATTGCTTACAAGTCCTGTTTTGGATGTAAAACTGATTTCAGCTGTATTGTTTATTACTCTAGCCTCAGCAGCAAGGTGGAAAGCTGTGTCCTTTACTGTGTCTGCTGTTTCTTTATGACAAAAATGTCTGGATTTCAGGAGAAGAATAAGTTAAAACTCATATAGTGTAAGTCTGCTCCTAAACCAGTACCGCATGACAACAAGAATCTAGTCCCAATTTCTCCTGAGACTGTTCTTGTGAAAGTCCAGACGTGTGCATAACTGGCTTGATAAACAAAATGTGCCTTCAGATTAGAATTCAACACACTGGATGTAGCATAGGACAAATGGACTAGATCAAGTAGCAGATATAAATTATTTTTTGTGATCCAGTGACTTGTCAGGTAAATACATGTTTAGATACGTACACAATTCTTACCTTGAAAGTGTTGTTCGATTATTCCATTGATCTCTGGGATTGCAGTCATACCCTGTTTAAGTCGCAAGCTTATTAGATTCTACAGATTTTTATTACTGCTTCTGCATGACTATGTAAAAACAATGCAAAAATGCTTTGTCAAAGCATCAGTGTGCAGCTGGTGGCCTAGGGGTTAGGGAGCTGCCCCTGCAATACGAAAGACATGGTTCTTAATCCCAGGACTGCTAATGGCACCACTGAGATATTATTGAGCAAGGTTTCATCCCCACACAGAGTATTAATACTCCTCGTTTATGTATATAGTATAAAACCAAAGGGACCATTCTGTTATAAGCTACGTGAGCACACCACAGCACGCAGTGTGAACGAGCATTTAACCCATTCACCACGTAAGCAGAGGGCAGGTAATAGTGTCCGGGGAGGCATCTTGCTCAAGGGTCCCTCAAGGGGTGCTTAGCGCTCTTGAGACCCTAATGAAAATTCACGATGGTTTCCTATGGTTTTTATGAAGTAACTACATTTTTACTATGGTACTTCATGGTAATTTGGTACTACCCATAGTACTACCATGGTTTGCCCATAGCCATTCACAGGGCTGCCAATTTATCCCGTAGTTTACATATAGCACTTCATGGTAACTATGGTACTACTATGGTTTTGAAAAGGACCCAGCATAACCGTGGTGTCTGACTGAGCTTATACCAGGGTTAAACTGTAGCAAAACGTGATAAAACCATAGTCATAAACCATGGTTTCCATAGTTACACAAAAAACATGAAAAACGGCATACCTCTGTAAACCATGGATATTTAATCGTAGTAAATCCAAGATTTGTTTTCGTAAGGGCTATCGAACCCACTACTTCTTGATGGCAGGACGAACGCCCTACTCCCTAACAACTAGTCCACCATTAAACATTTACTACCGTTTTTCTACATATTTGTATTAGACTTTATATTTCATGTTGTTCTTATTTCTGTGTCTTTGTCTGGACTAGACACTCTCGGCTATTGCTTCCAACAAAATCTATTTCTATTGACTTTTAATTTTACCATCTCTGTTAGCCGTAAATGGCCAGTCCGTCTAAGAGTGATATAGTTCGCACGCAAAGGCATTCTTTTTTCGTTATCAACACAGATATTCTCATTATTCAGGGCCCACTTTTGAGTCTTGTTTCCGTCCGCAGTCTCTTCTATCAGCTCGGGGAGTTCTTCTTTGCCTCTGTCAAATTTTGCTCGCTCGCTAGGGGCTCTGACCTGGGCTCGGCAACGTTGGCTGTGACAAGACTAATTTTAAATATAAGTATATAAATAATATGGAACTGAACTTAATCGTGTGTCTGTGATGTCATAACACGAACCATTTCTCCTGGGATCAATAGTTTTTTTGCTTCTGATTATGATGATGATTAAAAGTAAGATTCCTCCTAATAATTCATATAATGCTGATCATCCACAGTAAATCATTAAGCATATTTATGTATGTGTATATAAATAAAACACAAAAATAATTCAGGATTTTTCTAGTGTTACTGCACAGCTGATGGGCTGCAGAACCGCTGGAGAGATCCCGATCGGCCTTCTAATTAAAACACTTCTCTTAACAGTAGATGGCAGTAATGCGCCGTCTTGTTGATGGCCAATGGGACGAGAACGTTGTTATTGTTCAAAAATAGCCTCTTTCGAAAGATGTGACTAAACCATTTTATTACTTGAGTAATAGCTTGTTTTCCCTCTTCCTAATGTTCAGACAAATTCGAGTAAACTGTCTTGCTTGTCTGAATTCTGCTTGTGTTCCAATAAGCAATAACTAGTGCATCACCATATGGAAGCTTGTGCTTGGGTTCAGTTTGCTAGTGCATATTGAAAAAAGTATTGAGACTCTTTGTTATTACACCAACAGATGACATTGCATTCAAATACATAGACTTTAATATGGAGCTGATCCCCCATTTGCAGCTATAACAGCTTCCACACTTCTTGGAAGGCTTTCCACAATATTTTGTGCTTCTGTGGGAATTTGTGCCCATTCATTCTGTAGAGTATTTATGCGGTCAGACACTGATGTTGGATGAGAAGGCTTGGCTCGACGTTTCCATTCCAGTTCAACAAAAAGGTGTAGGATGTGGTTGAGGCCAGGGCCCTGTGCAGACCAGTCATGTTCTTCCACACCAAACTCATCCAATCATGTCTGTATGGATTTTGCTTTGTGCATCGAGTTACAGACTTGCTGAAATAGAAAAGGTTGTTCCCCAAATTGTGTTCACAAAATTGAAACATGGCAATATAGAAAATGTCTCGGTAAGCTGAAGCATTAAGGTTGCCCTTCACTAGAAGTAAGAGGCCACCGGAATTCAGTAATTAAGAGGTGTGTCAAAATACGTTTATCTATATAGTGTAGCACTAGTAGCAGCCTTATGTACTTAGATATATGTGTATTTGAAGGTGTCTGACTAGTTCCAGAAAACTTTGACTGAGAGTTATCTGGCTTGTTCTAAGATGTTTAGATATCCAGTCATCAGACTTGTGTTCTAGAATGCTGAGATTGAGAGTTACCAGACTTTTTGCTCTAGATATCCAGTCGTCTGAGTTGTGTGGCAGAATTCTCAGACTGACAACTTGATGTCTCTTCTAGAAGAGGTAGGACAAATATTATCACACATGTGTTCTGGAATATATAGATTTCCAACCATTTGACTTGTGTTCTGGAAAATTTAGATAGTCAGTCACCTGGCCTGCATTCTAGAACCATTATATTGACTCTTGTTTGACTTCTAAAGCGTTTCGAGTTCCAGTCATCTGACCAGTGTTCTAGAACATTGAGGTTGACAGTTATAGGATCTGTGTTCTAAAACACTTAGATTTCCTGTCATCTGACTTCTTATTCTTGATAGCTTCAATTTCCAGCCATCTGCCTTGTGTCCTAAAATTCTTACACTGACAGTTGTCTGACTTGTGGTCTAAAACTCTTTTGCCTTCATTTTTTACAGGCTTTCATTGTTTTATGTATGTGAACATTGATGTTTTAAAAAGTGTGCCAAAATCTCAAGCCAAAGAGTTTTTTCCTTCTTTTTCAAACAAGCTGTCACTGTTATCACATGACATTTGTTCACACAGTTTACACTGCTTGTCCTGTCATGGCAATTAAATTATATACTTTTTACAGGCAAGAAGAGTGTATGTAATTGTGTACACAGGACAGAGCGAGGCAGTGCCCCTCCAGAGATTATGCTAAGAGCAATAAGGCAGGTCAAACTGAAGAACAGAACAGATTTTGAAATACATTACCATGTGTTATGTTGATACTGCAGAAAGTTCACTCACGAAGAGACTGAAGGATGACAGACAGAGCCAACGACAACAGTGGGTTACATAAAAAAACAAGCTAATCCTGCCACCTGAGCTGGAAGAACATCTGGCAGAGCACAAACATTCAGATATATATTATGATTTTCACTAAAAGAAATGCAATTTGGAAATTCCCGCAGCAATAAAGTCCGAAAGGTGCAGTCCGATCAAAAACAAGCATATGCTGAGTGGTGTACAGGTTTCTTAAAACAGCACACAACAAATACACTAGTGCCTACGATGGAAACAGTAGTGAAGCTCTGGCCAATACTGGCCCAGTGTCCAACACTGAAAGTAACACTAAATCTCCAGCTGGTAACAAGATTGCTTCTTTACCAAGCACCAGACTAATGCCAGCTTTTGCATCTCCAGAGCATCTGAAGGCTTTACCAAAAACTGGTGCAAGAAAAGCTGTAAAACCTTTAATGCCAGAATCAGCAACGCTGACTGACACACACATGATGGAACAGTTGGAACAAGTGAGTTAGACAAGTGATTCCAAAACTACAGAGAAAAAAAAATCCCCCCCCAACAACAGAAATGGGGCTGTGGAAAAGAGAAAGGTTACACTTGACAAGTTATCAGAAGAAGCTAAATGCTTTGATATGGGCAATTCTCCAACAGCCATGAGCTAGGTGCTGCTGATGCCAAAATTTGTCTCAAGAAGCTTGTACATCAGGGTATTGTGTTACTCTTTGCCATAACTGTGGTTCATTTGAGTCTGACACAGAATAAATCTTAGTAGTTATCAGTAGTATAAAAAAAAGGGAAAATAGGTTTCTAAAGGTTAAGCAGTTTCAGTTGGTATTTGTTTAGCTGCTGCTGCTCCTCCTCACATCCTGAGATGACCAATGAGTAGAATCATTTATTATTACATGCCTGTAATTACTGAAATTGCTTAAAAATTGTAGAACCCCTACACCTTTTCTTTTTACTTTACTTTTTACTTTTTTACTTTGTCACAAATAAACAAGTCAGACGACACAAAGAGTTTCGTTTTCATTGAATATTCTGGCTTTCAGGTCAAGTTCCGGTCAAGTACAGGGAAACAAATGGAATCACTCAATATAGAGGAAATAATTATGGAACCAACTTGTAATTTGCATTTATACAACAAACATTAGCACAAGTCTAAAAGAACAAAAAAATATGCAATTAAAAGCTAAGCCTTGCAGACACTAATGAGGTGTTGTACTTGGCTAACTGAAAGGAATCATGCCCCCCAAAAAGACAATGATGCACTTTGGCTGAGTAGTCACTGAATTGTCCATCATGGTCTGGAACGCTCTCTCAGACACGCCATCCCGGCTGTTGCAGCTATTGATGATGAACCCAAGCTGGAACAATTGCAAGGATAACAAACGCCCTTCAAGCAGGTAATCTAACATGAGGTGAGGCAAGAGATGTTGGCTGCTTCCAGAGTTGGCTGCTTCCTAACATCTAAACAGAATAAAACAAGGTCTCATTGTCACATACAAGACCACGTGACACGTCAAGGTCAAGGGGAAATCAACGTGTCA
>JBBMFX010000101.1:27869486-27892371 GCA_037832545.1 Rhabdalestes septentrionalis | reverse complement strand
ACAGGTTAGGCTAAAATATGAGGCTACGGGTGATAATAAACTAAGAGGCATTTGACAGCCGAAAGAACCGGCTCTTTTTTGGGAGCCGAGCCACAAGAGCCGGCTCTTAAAGCACTTTTTCCCATCACTACAGCACACAGTGTGAACAGTACACATTTTAGATGACAGTCTGGGCAAATGTTACAAAGCGAATACTGTTTCTGAATTGGTGCTACACCCATCAAAAAGAACACATTTATATTAAAGTATATTAAGATGGTATAAACCGTGTTGTCAATGGGAAAATTTATTTAATTGCAGTGGCTCTTATTTTGAAAGTGTGCGTTCCGTGTTGGAGATCCTGTACCCTCACTTTCTGCCCCATACCCCCCCCCCCAGTAGCAACAGCAGCAGCGGCCAACCAGTCCGGACCTGTGAGTGAGCAGATCAGATGGAGCAGTTTTAACGCTCCTACGCATCGTTGTCACTGATCTGGCAATGCGTTGCTCGTGTGGCTGCGGCGGCCGTGGACTCTCTCGTGTTCCCGTAGCTCGCCGCGCTGAAGCTTCTCTCCTCTCACACAACCGCGCCGCCCCGTCTCCCGGATCGAGTCTCCGCCATGGCTTCCCCCACTCCCAGCAGCACTTCTCCGACGTCCTGCAGCAGCATAAACGCGGCCGGATCGCTGCTCTCACATCACCAGATGCAGAGCCAACACATAGCGACCATGAGTGGCATGCAGGGTGAGGAGCTGGTTCTTGTTTTCTGCCATGATTATGTCTCATCCACTGTGGCTAGCATAACTAGCACTACCACGGCTAACGCTTTTGTAGGCCTAAGGTACATTTCGGCCGCCTCTGCTTTTCTCGAATGCATTTGTTTGTTAATTTCAGATGAAATGGAATAGATAAATTCACAATAAGGTCTGAATACCCCTTGTACCGTCTGTTTTTTTTTTTCTGAGATAGCTGTTTGTTAACGTCAGGCCTGCTGGGAGTGTGTTGTTTCTGGTTGCAACTAACGTTAGCTGCAAAAGCACCAACTTCCACACACTGCACCCTTATAGACTGGTCCTCTAGAGTATATTCAGGAGTTTAATCAACTATGAATGGTATAGTTTGTATTGACAACAAGATTTATATCATTTTAATATACTTTAATATAAGTGTGTTGATTGAAAGGTGTAGCACCGATTCGGAAAATGTTTTCGCTTTGTAATAGTGGACAACACTGTCATCTAAATAAGGCTAATTGTATAATCACACAGTGCATGTTATCGTGTAAACTGGATAATTGTATAATATGCTCCAGCCAAGGATATATGCACAACATGGATGAAAGTATTGCGACATATAATCATTACACAAACTGGGACTATAATGTTCTTGCATTTAGATACATAGACTTTATTTTTTAGCTGTTCCCCCATTTGAAGCTATAACACATTAAAAAAATATTTCTCTGGGAATTTGTGTCCATTCATTCTGTAGTGCATTAATGATGTTGGACTAGAACGCCTGGCTCTCAGTGTCCCAGTTCATCCCATTGGTGTTGGATGGGGTTGAGATCAATTTCTTCCACACCAAGCTCATCCAACTGTGCCTTTATGGACCTTGCTTTGTGTTCTAGGGCACAGTAATCCTAAAATAGAAATGGTGTCCAGAATATCTTGATATGCTGAAGCATTAAGATTAAGCCATTTACTGGAATTAAGGATCCTAGCTCAAACCCTGAAAAACTGGTTTGTCCCAATACTTTTGTCCAGATAGTGTATATGTATTTAGAAGACCAGTGACTACGTTCTAGACATGGGACGATAACCGGTTTCAAGGTATACCGTGGTTTTAAAAAGTCACGGTTTCAAAACCGGAAAAAAAAGTTATACCGTTCCTACGATATGTACATTGTTTGTGTCATCAAAGGAAGGATTTGTTATTGAACATTTCATTAGTTTCTTTATTTTGATTATTGTTGAGCTGCAGGTTTAGGCTCACACAAGTGACTGCAATTTAATTAAATTAAAAAGATTCAATTATTTATTTTAATTAGTTTGCCTGATGTTCAATGTTTCAAAATGTTCTATATGTTTCCTAAAATAAAATATACTGTGTTCAGTTGGAAAAAAGAGAGTTGTTTTTTTAACCCAGACATTTAAATACAACATTGTAGAGCAGTAATTACAGTACCGTGATACTGTGAAATCGTGATATTTTTATCCAAGGTTACCATACCGTCAATCTTATACCGGCCCATGCCTACTATGTTCCAACACACAGTTCCACTCCCAGTGCTTATTTACAGTCAGCATGATTCTTTAGGTTAATGTGAAATGCTTCCATGTATAATGACTCAGTTCTCCTCACCTCTTGTTTAATCAAATGCTGTATTAATGCCAAGATTACGATGCTGGAGTAGGTGCTCAGGAATGAAAGATTCTAGTTTTGGAAGGTCTCTAAGCTTTAGAGTGTACACATGAGGATCTTCAATGATTCAGCTCATTGATGCATTTCATGCTGCAGCGTTGTGTTGGCTGTGCCGAGGCAAGTTGAGGACTAAGGTTTCATTCGGAGGTATTTTCAGTTATGGCATGGTTTCCTTACGCAAGAGCACACGCAAGCAGAGACTGCAAACATACCAGTCATTGTGGGTTACTTGTTTGCTTGAGTGTTAATATAATTGTTAGTAAATGTATTGCAGCTCAGTGTAACTTCCATGCAAAACAGAAACAACTATTCTTGCCAGCAGAATGGAATGTTAGAAGCTGTGTTTTTTCTAGTAATTTTTCAGCACAATAGCACACACCCACAACCACACAGGAAACCCTAAAAGCAAACAAATGCAATGTTCTTTTTTTCAATGAGCAGAAATGTTTGTGATTGGTTTATTAGGATAATATTAATTGCACATCACTTTTGCTGTATAACTGTGTAAAATATGTAAAATCCACAGAACCCAACTCATGCTGGAGGTGTCAGAATGAAACAGGTATTCTTAACCTTTTTTGTTGTTGTTTGGCTTCAGCTCTACTAATTTTGAATGTCACACTTCATTCTGTAGTCAAAGTGCTGGCTGTCAGGTTTCATGGAAACGTCTTTTCACCCACTTCAGATGAACTGTATAGAAATTCCAGCGTGTTTTGTTCCCTTGTAGCATGTATAGCCATAGCTGTTTTGAAGGTGCATTATTATAAAGGGCCCTTTTTTGTCTAATGAACACTTATACGCTTTACTAGCAAAATCAGCAATAAATTATCACTGCATTATTAAATTTTAGCATCTCTCTATCCCTTTTGTAGACTGTTTGTGTTACTAACCCATGCAAATGACCTCTTTTTTGAGACTCTCTGTAAAGCCCTGTAATCTATGTCTTTACATTTACATTACATTACTGTGTGCACTGAGGAGGTCATTGTATATTTGAAAATAGTTTTTGCATATTGTCAAACTCTTAAAGTAGTTTTACTATTATATGTTTCTTTTAAACATTCCGCCCCTACTGTATGCAATGTTGAGTTTTCCAAGTAGCTTTGGTGCCTTAAAATAAAGGGAATATTCTCCTGAGACCTGGCCCATTCATTCACATCCTTTATTATGGACATTTTGTTCACCTGTATCTTCCTTAAATATTTGTAGTCACCCCAACTAGCCCTATAGTGTTCTGTAGAGGACGTCCTGGGCTTTCCAGTGATGTGTCTTGTGATGGCTTTGCATGCTGGGAACAAGGACTGTAGGGACTTACACGAGGTGCACCAAATGAAAAATGTTCCTCTGCATAGCCCAAAAAAACATGCTTCCAGGACTATATAAATAAATAAAATTAAAATTGAATGCATTGTTGGGTTGATATCACTTTTCTAAATTCAGTTGTATTTACGCACTGAAATCGCCCTGTTGTCCTCTGCAGTGGACATACTGGGACATTAGATTGTAAGGAAGTTGAATTATATGGTGTGTTTTTAGGCCCAAATAGATAGAAAATCACAAAAAAAAGAAATTTGTTCGGTTCTCAGGAGGATATGTACAAAATATACTTGAATTTCTGAACAGCTCATCTGGTGAAAGTGCCTCACATCTGCATTATAGGCCTGTGCGTGTAATGCCACATTGGTCATGTATATTTTCACCGTAGTGCACAGTAACATACACCATATCCGTTGCATTTAACCCTACAGTTCCATACTATTCTGGTTTCATTTTTAAACTCTTTTCTTTTTACTGCTGCAGGGTTTCAGATAAACCTGTCTGGTGTTCCCCAAAGTAAGTGTTTTTCTCTCGGACAGCTTTTACTCTTTAAATTATTACCTTACGGTAGATTTTTAAAAGAAAAAGGGAGGCCATATACACATAAGAACTAAAATGACTTCTCACTCCTCATGGTGTTTTCCATTGTCTGAAGTTAGATTATAAGGTAGCATATTTGTTTCCACTAAAACTGTATGTGACTGAAGTAGCTGAAATGTGTTTAAAGTATTTGTTTATTGGTGACTTTAAACTAAAGAAGCCAACTTCATGCACCACGTGTCCTGCTTGATCAGTTTTTTTGAATGAGATGAAAATTGTGTAGATTTGATACTTGGTGACTCAATTTTTTTTCTTTTTAAATGATATGTTGGGTGGGGGACAGATTTGCTTTTTATGACTGAACAGTTGTTTACAGCACTATTGTATATACACTAATACATGCTGTGGTGCCACACTTGGACAATTCCACACAATACCAAAGAAAACCCTGATTAAAAGAGTACTGCTTCATCAATTCCTGGTATCTCATATAAAACATTGCCATTGAAGAAACGAAGTTTAGTTGATCACATTCCTTTTTCTGATGGAGTATATCACCTGTCTGTCTCAGGTAAACGCAAAGCACTGAAGCTAAACTTTGCTAATCCTCCAGTTAAACCAAATGCGAGACTCCCTATCGCTTCAAGCACTCCTTCCTTCCAGAACCCACATATGTAAGTAGGCAAACATGAACATTTTGTATTAAAAATAAGAAAATAGGTTGACCTCACATTATGGTTGTGTGCACACTTGCATATTACTAAGTCCGTCGGTGCTGTGTTTCAGAGAGAGGCTGCGCACCCACAGTATTGAGTCATCTGGGAAACTGAAGATTTCTCCTGAGCAGCACTGGGATTTCACAGCCGAAGACCTGAAGGACCTTGGGGAGATCGGCAGAGGAGCCTATGGCTCGGTCAACAAAATGGTTCATAAGCCTAGTGGTCAGATTATGGCTGTCAAGGTGATGAGCAATACACATTTAGTTGAGATGTTTTGTTTGTGGTCTGTATAGAGTGTGTCTGTATGCGTGATCGAGTTACATTTGTGTTGCAGAGGATTCGGTCCACTGTTGATGAGAAAGAGCAGAAGCAGTTGCTGATGGACTTGGACGTAGTTATGAGGAGTAGCGACTGTCCCTATATCGTCCAGTTTTACGGGGCCCTTTTCCGAGAGGTGAGCTTCCCTTTCTCCTCACTTTGACAATCGAAAGTCCCTTAAACCCCAGGCTGTAGTTTATATGCAGACGTCTGGTTGATGTACTTTCATCTGTGGCAGTAATTTATGCGTATGACTTCGAAGGGAAACCTGAATAAATGAATGGGATAACATCATCGTATTGTGTTATTCTAAACTGGCCCCAATCACTTCATTGTTTATATAGATGCTTCTTTATTGGGGCTTCACAAAGATTGCTGTATCAATAGCTACAGTGTCGAAAGTGACCTCTATATGCAGATTAGGTGTGCGCAAATCAGCCACTAATTGTATTTGTATTTGTTGAAAGGGGAAAAGTATTCGTATTTGAGTAAAATTCAATAATGCGCAAGAGCCGTTAGTTTTTTCTTGTCTATAAAAGCACGACTCTTACATACACACGTGTATATATACAGTACTGTGCAAAAATTTTGAGCAAATTGAAAATTGTTGAACCCAAGAGTGTGATGTGTCTTTCTGCTAGCAAGGTTAACATTAGAATAAATGCAAACTAACAAGAAAGCAGTAAAAAAATATATATCAAGATAATATCAAGTATTTTATATATAGTGAGCTCCTCCAGCCATTGCTTTTATTTGTCAAACTCCATCAGCAAGTAATACTGGGTTTGAAAAGGAATACACTTATACACTGTACATAGAATTCACTCGTTATTTACATTTTTACTTTTATTTTGTGTATATATGCACACACACATTTTTTCCATTTCTATATGTATGCATATAAGAGACCACATGAATATTTCTTTTCTTATCACTTTTGCAATTTGTGGGAGTGTGTCTGTGTAAAAAGTGCATGTCACTATTATTTTCTACACTATTGAGCACACAAAAATCTTTCAATAAGACACAAATAATTTATTATACCATGGAAATGTTTAGCTACACAACATTTTGACATTATTAAGTGGAACAATGAAAATAGTGATGTTAAGAACCCAGTGTGTGCATGGATGCCTGTGTTTCATCCCATCAGACACTGAATCAGGAGTGAAGCTGCAGGAATACAGCACAGAGAAAAGCTTCTCTACAAACACTACTGCACTCAACACACACACACATATACACATGTGCATTTGTCGTAGTTAGTTAAAGGTGGTCTGTGGCACTTTAAAACAAATCCTCTTATGACGTTCGTCAGAAATGAACTTCATGGATGACTCTGTCTCTTTCACAGGGTGACTGTTGGATATGTATGGAACTTATGTCTACCTCGTTTGACAAATTCTACAAATATGTATATTGCTCATTAGATGATGTCATTCCAGAGGAAATATTAGGCAAAATTACATTAGCGGTAAGTGCCTTATTTCTTTTTTTAAACTATGTTGTTTGTTACTACAGTGTGAAAAGTGATGCTGAGTGTTTATTTGTCTCAACCTGTTTGCAGACTGTGAAAGCACTGAATCACTTGAAGGAAAACTTGAAAATAATTCACAGAGGTGAATATGAAATTTGACTTTTATTGACTTACTTACACAGTAGGATTAAGATTACTTTTAAGTGGAGTCTTCAATGAAGTTCAGAAGTTGGTTTTTTTTTTTTTCATGCCAGTGCTGTCTCCCCCTAGTGGTCAGCATTTGTAACTGGACTGCAATTACAACCGATTCCATGATAGGAAATTGGGGGAAAAATGATTACTTATCATGAGCTAATCACATTATGTACGTTAGATTGTTCCTTGTAATGTGTGTTGTTGTTTTTTTTCTCTCTCTTGATTCAAGACATAAAACCATCCAACATTCTCATGGATAGAAACGGCAACATAAAGCTTTGTGACTTTGGAATCAGTGGACAGCTGGTTGACTCCATAGCCAAGACTAGAGATGCTGGATGCAGACCTTACATGGCTGTAAGTCATCTACATCCAAATAAAAAATTGAGTTAATGTATGATCATGAAGCTTGAAATGTCTCAGTTGGTCCAGTTAAACAGGACAGCATTCACTCTCCTTCTCCTTCCCTTGTTTATTTCATTTCATAGCCTGAAAGGATAGATCCCAGTGCTTCTAGGCAAGGCTATGACGTGCGCTCAGACGTATGGAGTTTGGGAATCACACTGGTATGTGACTAACAAAGCTTATTTAATGTGTAACATTTAGATTCATACTGCTTGTTTTGAGGTAATGAAATGATAATACACTGAAATAAGAATTACATTGTCATGCCAGCCTCTTTTTTTGGTCCCTTTAGTATGAGCTGGCCACAGGACGTTTCCCATATCCGAAATGGAACAGTGTGTTTGATCAGCTCACACAGGTGGTAAAGGGAGACCCTCCTCAGCTTAGCAATTCAGAGGAGAGACAGTTTTCTCCCAAATTCATCAACTTTGTCAATCTATGGTGAGTATAATGTCTTTCTGCCTTGTCTGATTAACTGAAATTTACAGGAATTGTCAGTTTTATAACACTGTTATTTTTTCTAGCCTTACAAAGGATGAGTCAAAAAGGCCAAAGTACAAGGAGCTTCTGGTGAATATCCCA
The DNA here is from genome assembly GCA_037832545.1 of Rhabdalestes septentrionalis. NCBI lineage: Eukaryota > Metazoa > Chordata > Actinopteri > Characiformes > Alestidae > Rhabdalestes > Rhabdalestes septentrionalis. The sequence continues at coordinate 27,884,416 of JBBMFX010000101.1, read as the reverse complement.
TTTTATTATGCTTCACACATTTAAGCAGTTTCTATCAGGTCGTAAAATGCATGTAAACTTTTTAGGTTGATGTTAAATTAATATTCATGACCCTAAAATCAAACCTGAACTGCTTAGACTCATTTCAAAATAAAATGTGTTGGATTTGTTGTATTTCTCTCTTGCAGAAGCACCCATTCATTCTGATGTATGAGGAGCGAGTGGTGGATGTTGCCAGTTATGTGTGTAAAATTCTGGACGAAATCCCTGCTTCCCCCAGCTCCCCCATGTATGTCGACTGATGGCGTGTATGTTATCTCAATGCAATATGGTATCCGTTTGGTGCACCGCATTGTTCTGTTTCATGGTTACACACTGCTTTGACGATATGACACTCAAAAAACCCAAAAACCTTTTGTGCAATAAGGATGGGCTTTCATCTTCAAACCATTAGTATATTGGTCTATGAAAACAAGCCAGTTCCGTTCAGATACCACAATGGTTGTTTTATCGGATGTATCATATTTATTTTAATGCCATATGTAAACTTTAGCTGAGCTTATTTTAGGAATTAGGACACAAAACTTGAACTCTCTCATTCAAGACACAGTTAATCAAGGCAAAGTTCATCTTTGTGTTCACGGGGTTGAGGGGGGGGGGCGGGGGTAACTAATGTATATATCTACTTGAAAGTAATATAAACCATACAAAACTTACCAAATCACGTCACATTGATTCTCAAATAGAAAGGAAAATGTCTGCCATTTTTCCTGTAACCTATACAAATTCTATAAGATGTGTCATTTAGGTCAATGCTTGTACAGATAAAGCACATTTGGTTGTGATCTCACTTTTCAACATGAATGAGTATGCAGAAGTATTGTGGAACATCAAAGAATCTGTTAAAAGGATGGCTGAATCATTTCTTCTAGACCTTTTGCTCCGCATATTTGGAGATCTATTGTTGTCTGTTATTTAGGCTTGGAACTGTATGGAATCCCTACATTTCTGCCGTGTGATTTCAACAACACGCCTGTGATGCCAAGTACGCATTGTTGTGGGTATGAAAAAGTAACACAAAAAATGGTAGTGGCGTTATAACCGGTCCATTAGACGCCACATCAGTCAGTAGATTTCCATCAAAAGGTGAAACATGAGATCTAGATTTAAAAAAAAATCAAGTTATCCTTTTAAAGTAGCTTTATTGAATGAATATGCAATTTTAACTCACCAAATTGTGTTCACTGCGTTCGAGAAAAAAAAATCTTTCTGGTGTAGTGAAAACGTAGTTAGATAGAGCCTGCAGGACACTTCTACACGATTGTAAATGTGTATAAAACATTGTCGACCTGTAATACACAGATTTCTCTGCAAAAATCCTTTTTTTTTTTTTTTTTTGGTGGAAGTGGCTTTGTATTGCTGCTTCATATTCTGCCTCTTTTCCTGAAAATGGGCATGGTGTTATCAACAGACAAGGCATGACATTTTTGGCTTGTGAATGGAATGTGATCAATGTCCAAATGTTCTTTGGATTATTGTTTTTAAAAAGAAACACACGAAACTTTGCCAAAGCAGCCTTTTTGGTTACCGATTTGATACGATGAGTGAGATGCGGCTAGATTTGTGTGGAATTCTGTTGAAAGGTTTCATTTATTATTTTTTTTGTTGTTGTTTTTGTTTTTGTACCTGAATAGAAAAGTGTAAAATGAACTTTATCTAGCTGGAATAAGACTTAACATTGACCTGAAAATGGTAAATCCTTGTATGTGGGTACCATAATAAACGACATCCTCCCCGATATGAAATGCAGTCTTACAGAAGGCGAACCGTGTATGTTACAGATGAGTCGAATATTTATGATTAGAAGGGAAAATATGGGTGATATGTATCGTTGCGTTGTATCACTTATCGAGAGTGGGGTAATATGTTTAAAGAAATGTTCACACTGTGAAAATATTTTAAGTGTATTGTTGTGAACATGAAAAATCTGTTTTAACACAAACTGTAATGAGAATATCTGCAGGGATATTGCCTTATGTCTGGGTTTTTTTTTGTTTTTTTTGAGGTTTCAGAGATATTAACCTCTGATGGGTCTGGGCTACTTGTCTTCACTTTCACGTATTTAAATAATATTCATGAAATCTTAGTGTTCACATAGTAATGATAAGATCCAAGTATCTGCCTGCAGGTCAGTTGTGATAAGGGTAGAATGTGACTGTGACCTTATTGTCCTATTTTATGTAAGATCTGGAAACACAGATGGGCTCAATGCTAGAATAAATCCAATTAATTAGCTGCTTCTGGTGTACCGACCACTTCTTTGACTGCAGGGTTACAGAAGGAGGTTTCTTGGAAGTTCAGAGTTTTGGTGGAGTCAACCCCCCCCCCCCCCAACCTTCGAAAATGGGGTGCTCATCATAACGACAGTTGAAATTCACATGAAGAAGAGGTTGTTTTTTGGAAATTTGTGTTTATTGAAATCTTTTAATAGTAGTAGTACAGTGGTGGAGACATAATGAGACGGTTTATATGGTAAAGCTGTTCAGTGGCCAAGCGGTACAAAAGCTTTTTGTCATATCTATGTTCTTCTCCCCCCAGCCCCCCTCCCCCCCCACCAGGTCAAATAAAAATGGACAGAAACAACAGAGATTTTCTTCAGCAACGTAGAGAGAGCAGTGTGTTATTGACTGAATAATTACTCAGGTACAGTGTGGGGCTGCCAATGTGCAAAGTGTGAAATTCGATTTCCTTTTTCAGCACTATGCAAACAGCCTAAACAAGATCTACCAGGGCATGTTGGTGTTCAGACCATTGACATAAATTGTAGTCTCAGTAATTATCACATACACAAACAAAGCCTTAGGATAAGAAGATAAAAAATAATTTACATTTATCAATGGTAAAAAAAAAAAAAAAGAAACTAAATACAAAACACCAAGACTAAATGGCATGGACACACATTCACCTTTTTATTGCTTACATTCTGTCGCTCTGGAGTATTGTGATGATGGTAGTGTTCATTCTTTAGTCGCAGATATGTCCAATCGCATTGTTAGAATTGAAATCAAATCACATGGGTCTGTCTGTAAACTCACTATATGCAACAGGGAAAAATTAGCTAGGGCAATATGGCAGTATTGATCATAATCATGAGAACCTTCATTTGACAGAAATAAGGAAATGTATTGTGGTGATTATATATATATTTTCCCCATATCACTCACTCATACTGTTGGGTATAGCGTGATTTTCAGTCTCATTCATTCAGGTCTTCAGGATATTTATAGCCCCAAATACTTAGCAAACATGCATTTCGACCGCACATTTATGTTCTAGGCTGGTTTAGCGTCCTTCTCCTATTTAACCTGATCCTGTTGTAAATGAAATGATTAGGGCTGAGGGTGAAGTGGAATGTCTTCTTTATAATTAGAGATTCAATCTGAATCATTTAAACCCATAGCTGTAGGAAAGAAAAATAAAAGTCTCGAAGACAATCACTTTAGGCATAAGTTCACCATTCTGAAGTCCTGTAACATATAAAACTTCATAACTGACCTATTCACAGTTTAGACTGTTGTTTTCCTATGAAGGTTGTTTCTCACTAACTTGAAACTGGTTGGAAGACCTGATCGTGCACCAAGGGGCTTTTTATTATATAGAGCCCATAGAAAATAGTGTCAAATTTATAAAAAAAACTACACAGGTCCCATACCTGCCAGCTATTTGATCAACAGGTTTTCACAGTAAAAGAACGTACAGTATATTACATTTCAATTCGCAGAAGTGCTGGCACCACTTTCCTGTTATTAAGCATTTGCCTTGATTACTGAAGATGGTGGCTGTAATAAAGATTTAATAAAATATCTAAAACTTTCACTTACACATTTTTTATTTCTCACCTTGAAATGTAATAAAGGTCTTACGATACTTTACAAAAGCACTTATTAAAACACCTGAACACAATAGCCAAGTTGAATCTGAGGCCTGATTCATCACTGAAGCGAGAAATTTGCCAATAAAAAAATAGGAACTCTATTAAGAACGGTTTTCCAAAATAGCATTTTTAGGATATATATCAGTTTCTTTATATTTGGAGAGCTGCAATGATTTTGCTCTTGGAGCTGCAGTTTGTTTTGTAAGACACAACAGGTAGGTCTAAGGACACAATGGTTAACTCTTGATTTCTGTATAAAAACGTTAAAAAACTTACTCTGACTACACTAGGACAGTAATGACCATGTTCTTGTGTGAGGACCTGTGTCTTCGAACTCCTCTTCCAAAAAAAAAGGAATGTCTCATAAATATCTTCTGTATAAATATATCTATGAAATTGTCCAAATAAATACATCTGAGGAGTGAAGTCTTCAACGATACCGAATGGGTCACTTGTCGATAGTATTTAAAGTTATAAAGTCATATTAAAAACAACCATAACGAAATCCAAGGGATGAGGGGAAGATAGAGAGGAAATGTTTAGTAATAATACTAATTTAAAAAAGAAGTGTAATACAAGTCTATAAAGCTTTTGTGTAGCCATTCATCAAGGAAGACCTGGTTCTGACCTAAAGGCTGCCCCTGGCTCATTGCGGGAGTGGAAGTAAAGCTAGGAAGTGTTGCTTGGTTTGTTTGTGGGCGTTAAACTAAGACAGGCTTTCACATTCTAGTCGTTATAAGAAGTACAAAGAATCTCGACTTGTCTAAATAAATTAAAACAATTAAATGGGCAGGGGAATGGAAGATAGTCCAAATAAATGCATAGACAATTACATGCTTTCCGAAAACAAAATGTTGCAAAGCAAAATGTGACAAAGTTCTATACTACTCAAGGTGCAGTGTGAGCAATAATTGATATTTACAAAAGCACATTAGAATACACGTGACAATACTTCGATTTTAGTGAACATTTCAGATGTGGTTCTCCACACCATGAACGTGCAGAGGGATTTAACTTTCTACCGGTACAGTGTGATATTTACACATGGATTGCGAATGTATTGAATGCTGTTATATCTTTTCAAGGCAAATTGGGTTGAATGTTTTTTTTTTCCCGTCCTGTTTCCAGTAATTATAAAACATTCTTTCCTAGAATACATTGTCCAAAGGGTTTTCAAGTTTTGTTGGACCACTGTCCATTGATGGACCATCTATTGAAAATACAGTCATTGTTGGAACCATAGGGAGAACATATTTGTCATTTAGGCAAGTTTGGTTATATACTACTGACTCCTTGACATTTGAATGGGTCAGTCCATAAACTTATGCTATCCTGTTAGTTGTGCGCTTACAGAAGGGGTGATGATGTGGTATATTGTTTTGTGTGAAGTGCTTGATGTTGCTGTGGTGTAGTGATTTGTATTTAAATTTATCTAGCTGGCTTTCTTGCATATTCGGAGGGCAACTTCACCAGTGCTCTAGATGCAAATCCATGGCAGAGTTCAAGTTGATGTCCGTCACGTCCAGGAACTCCGTGTTGAAGATGCTGGGTCCGGCCGGAGGCAGGCTGCCGTTGAATGCCGTGGCTGAGCTGGGCGGTGTCAAGTCGAGCCACTCCATGGTCTCCCATGGCGACTCTGAAAAATTCATCCCGAGCCCTTGGGGGTCGACCGGCACTGGTGAAACTTTGGTGGCCATGGGGGACAAAGGTGTGTCCATCATATCACGGTTGCTTAATAGCTTGTCATCATGGTGATGGCACGGGAAGCCCTCGCTCACCTCCTCCAGCTGGCCCTCCTCGGTGCCCATTTTCAGGGAGATGACCTCGCTCTGCCGGCTCATAGGACTACTTAACAGCACCTCCAGGTGGCAGTCCCCGTGACCTGCAGTGTGCTCGTATGGCATCTGAGAGGGCGACAGGTGGCTGTAGTGTCTATGGAACTTTGGCACGGGTGTGACGCCATTGCTGCTGGGCGAAACTGTAAGGTGAGGCACAACTATGGTTACAGGGGACCTCTCCTCTTTGGCGTTAGCTGGCATTTCTTTGGGAAAAAGGGGAGGGGTTAAGGACAGCACAGCGCTGAGTGATTATGAGAAGAAAAGGACAGGCTTGACTGAAAAAATACTCCAGCATTTTTAAACTCTCTCCCATCTGTGGCATACCGGGGATTACCGTGGGCAATAATATTGGCGGTTCTCTAGATTTAAGTAAAGCGGAATCTGAAAAACATTGATCCCAGAGGAAACTGCTTATGTTTCTACTGCACAGACACAGAGACGAGAACAATATCAAATCTAAAGTCTAAATAAGTCCAATAAAACTCTATTCAAAATATGCTGGGATATTGATACTTTAGTGAGGGTATTTATAGTTAATTGAATTACTGTAGCACTCATAGTGGTTAGGAGTGTTATTGCACATAATGGAGATCAGTAGTAGATCAGTGATATTGGGGAGTATATTGATATTTCACATGGTAAGGCTATTGCACACAATAAGACATTACACATAATGAAATGATTTAGGACCCAATCAGAAAACCCTGCATGATATTGCAAATGGTAAAGGCTATTGTGCATAGGAATAAGATGTTGCACCTGTTAAGAAAATTGCACAATATTGGACATGGTTGACTATGCACATAATGATAACATAGTAATGCATGTAATGATTGAGTTAAACCCAATAAGGCATTGCACAACAAAGTAGCATCATGTTATTTCACAGACTATTCTGTGGATATGTGGTAGTGAAAGGGGCTATAGAGTCTAATGGCAGTAGGGAAAGAGAGATTTGAGATGTTGTAATCCACTGTATGCCCATTGACTTCTATAGTAAGTGAGCTTTGAGTCAAGAAGATATTGATTTCCTTTTAGAAGAGTACAGAAAAACGCTTGTGGTAATCAAGCATATTTCCACAGAGGTTTCAGGTAAAACCAGGTTGAAAAAAGCTGAAGTATTTCTCTAAGATGGGGCAATAAGGACAAAAGAGACTAATAGGATTCCTTATGATTCTCAGTTACTTTGTAGCATGTAATGGACAAATGCTGAAGATGCTACCAGCTGAAATTATTCTAATTTATATACAGACGTTCAAACTCACCTCCACTTTCAATCAGGACATCAAGAAGTTCATCCATTTGCTGGCTCCTGGCCATCTGTTGCAAAATAATCAGGCAAGATGGTCTAGTGAATTCATCATCAGAGTCTATACTATTGCGTAATTGCTGAATTTGTGTGGCAGGTATTATAGGTCTACAAGTCGCCGCAGCCCCAGCTGGAAAAAAAGGTTATTCTCTGGCACTGGAACTGTCAGATGTCTTCTATGGGCAAGAGTTCCTTTTCACAGCACAATTCAGCTTCTCCCACAGTATCAATGCTGCCACATTGAAGGGGAATTCCACCCAAAAATCATTTAAGTGTCCTCCACTAATAACATTTACGGCTTTTATGTTTAATGATCACAATTCATGGCTTAAAGTCGATTCCATGGACAGGAAGGGCCCATTCTTGAAAAGCGTGGAGGTTAAAACATTTCTCGTTATGCTGTTTGGGTGTAATTTCACTCCAGCGTACGCTTTAGGCAAATATCACAGATAACGTTCAGGAATCTCTACCACAGCTGGCCTTGTCTTTGGGGCTGATCATGCAGTGTGAAAGCAGGGGTTGGGTGTGCATGGCAAGTGAGAGTGGAAGAGAGAAAGGAGTGTTTGTGTGCCTGCAAATAAGCCAGAAGCTGGTGCTAGTTGGGGAGGAAGGCACAGGGCTCAGCTGTGACTGGGGGCTCCTTTACCTGCTTCACTGCTTCCTCATAGCATGGGGGCTGTTTAAGGGCAGATGCAGAATCTGAGCTACAGAAGGCAGTGGTGGAGGAGGCACACTTTTGGCCAACGTGCCTGCGAGAGTGTGATTTGGCCATCTAAATGAGGAGATAGGGTGAAATGTTACACCTCAGACTAGGAGGAGGGATCAGAGAAAATCTGAGAAGGTATTGGAGGTCACAGGGGGTCACAGTCATGTGAAGCAGGCACTGTGTATGTGTTTTGCCATGTGAAGGGGCACAAAAGGATCAGCTGCTCTGTTCCTTTATGCCTATTTGGCCTGGGATAATCTATAAACGCTGGTTAAATAACAGCATTTTGCTTAAAGATATCATGGCTCAAATCCTTCCATATGTTTCTGCATGTGATAAGAACACATGACCCTAATCTTGCACATCGGGAGACTTGTGACTTCTTCTAATGTTTATACAGTTCAGTGAATGCTGGGCCGATGAAGACATGTGACCAGAATGATTAGGGAGACGTTTACAATTTATTGAAGATCATGTTTTTGTGTAATCAAACAATAATGTAATCATGGGAAATAATAATTGTGGAGGAAGGCATAACCAGAGGAATGTGGAAAAAGGTCAGCTGGTGTGTGACGGATTCCCCAGCTAGAGTTTGTGCATGAATAAAGCTGAGAAGTTGGGATCATTTGGACTAATCGCATCTCTTCACCAACCTTTTGCTGCATGTTTGGATTCTTGGCCTTAGAAGACCCTCTGGGGTTGAGGTTATTCTCGGCATTGCTTGGGTACACGGGCTGCATGCCTCTTTGGTCAGTTGCGAAGGAACAGCTTAAGGACTGAGCAACATTCTTCTGTGTGTGCTGTGAGTGAGAGAGAGGAGAGACTTTTTCTTAGCTTTGTGTCAAAACAACATTCTTATGTCCCATAACTGCATGATACATGCCACCATCATTTCTTTACATAATGTGAAGCAGTCAGTGGAAAAGACATTTTCTTATCATTTATATATTAATGACACAGCTCATGACACAGCGCTGTATGGATTATTCAAACTAATGGTCGGGAACACACTTCTACACATGAAAATTATAAATATATTAGAGGTGGAGCTTAATACGAATACGGTATTCGGAAAGGCACAAGTAACGAACAAGTTTTGAACTTTGCCATTTTTGTTTGAACTTTTGCATGTGACTGTTTACAAAAAGTGAATACCGATTATGACTATTTAATCCATATTCTAATCCTGTGTTCAACTAGTGACAAGCATCTTCAGGTTGGCGTGCTTATATGTAAGAATGTACAATTTAAAAAATATGTAGAATATCATAAGCATGTCAACTGCTTTCTGCATGCTTCAAATTAAAATCCATGTGTTTTCTCTACAGAATGTGTCATGTACATCTGTGTATGACACTGTGTACCTGCAAAGGATGTGACCTGCCTCCATTGTGAGGCAGAGGGTGCGAACAGCTGTCCCTGCCCAGCGGAGGCGTGAGCAGGTACTGATGGTTGGGTGAAGAGGGCAGGCTGTTAGACTGTGGGCTGTTGGAACTTTTGGTGACTGGCGAGTCTTGGGGGGAGCACTGAGGGCTCAGGTAGGCCGACAGACCGGAGGGGCTCCTTGAAGAGGGCATGTCCAAACTCCGGAGTCCACCACTCATTCCACAGTGACTCATGCCCTCCATGCAACTGCTAGGCGACCCTGTCTTGAGAGGCTTTGAAGACATTGGACAGCTGGAGGTCACGTGTTCCTGCTTGACGGACACTCCTCTGAAGAAGTGCTGCTGTATCTGGCCTGGGCCCGGGAGGTGCATTAGATGCTGTGATGGAGGCAGAGGTCCACCCTGAGGGTCCTGCAGTCCATGGCTGTGTTTTCTCTTGTGCAGCTGCATCCTCAGCTCCTCCACATGCCGCTGCTCCTGGAGGAGTTTCCATGTCAGTTCGTCAATCACCTTCTGCTTCTCCACCAGCATCTTGTCCTTCTCGGCCTCCAGGCCCACTGGAACCTCCCCGTGAAGGCACCCCCCAGTCAGGCCAGCAGCCAGATTCTGGCCCTCATCAGCACTCAGCTGAGCCGGGGAAGGCTGGAGCCCAAACTGAGGGGAGGACATGGTGACATCACTGAAGCTGTCAGGCAGGGAGCCACTGACGGACAGCTCTGAGGATGTAGGAGAGATGGGTGGAGTGGAGCTGGTGCTACAGAAAGGGTAGTAGCCGCCCCCATGGGACATGGCACTACAGGAGCTGGGAGACTGGTAGGAGGAGAGTGAACCGGTGGGGGTAACGGGGAAAGTCACAGTGGTGATGTCTCCAGAGCTGGAGGGAGAGCTGGCGCTGGGGTCTTTATAGGGCCTCAGTCTTTCTATGAGGGCTGTTTTGGTGCCAGACACTGGGAGACCTCGTATTCGCAGCTGCTGCCTTAGTTCAGACACCTGGTAAAAGATAGTAGAGGGAAATTGTGGTTGGTGTGGAAGCAAGATAATTGTTCCTCGGTATGTATTCATGCCAAGCTCGAGTCGGAAAAGGCTGTTGTATCACATGGGCACAACTACTTAATTGCAATGAGATACAGCATGAACCACATTTAAGTTTCCAAGGTAGTTTGCTCCATACTTTTAAGTCATCGAGGTTAGCAGGCAGAGGCCCTGGTCTGACTGGAGTGATGTTGGATGGGCTGCAGTAAGTGGTCTTCACTGGAGATGAGGAACTGCTGCTGGCTGTGCTGGTGGCTCCGCCAGGGCTGCATGGTGTGTGCTGTTCACTTGTTTGTCTGATGCACATTCACACAATCAGTTCAGACATATTGGTGGACAATATGTCAAGAATGAACTTAAAGTACAGAAATATACATGAAATAAACAAGAGCAGTGTCTACGATAAAGACTAAGAGTGCAATCTTTTTTGTATTTAATCAAACAATTAAAAAAACGAAAACTATGTCAGTGGTTGAGACTTACTTGTTTGGGGGATGCTGGTGCAGGGGCTGGTAACTGAAACTCTGGCTCTGCGGGCACGGCGGCTGGTGGCAGTGTGTCTGCTGCTGGTGCTTCTGCTGGCTGAGGATCTGCAGCTGGAGGAAAAGCTGCTGCTGCTGCAGGAGCCGTGCATAAGCTGAGTCCATGGGAGGAGGAGACTTCTCCGCCTTCTGGTCCGGTGGGATGTATTGGTGGTACTTCAGCTTCTTTACTTTTGGCTTGATGTCTTTGGGCTTCTTGTGGCGATTCTTGTCGGATGTTTTGGATTGCTTTGTGTTTAGAGGTGAAAGAGAAGAAGGTTGGATTCTTCAGAATCGGTTTGTAAGTTTAAAAGTAATAATGCAGAATACAGATCATCAATGAGATTTACACTCCTAATTCTGAAACGACTGTGTACAAAAAATAATTGAGCAGTTTGAACAAACTGAACAAAATTGTTTGACAATAGATGGTTCAGAGTAAGTACCGGCAGGAAATTGTCAGTTTCCTAAGCATGTGTATTAGCAGACTGCATTTGAAGAAGTCGTTTGTCATACCTTGATGATTGCAGGGACTGGGATGGGCGGAGCTGCCTGGCTGTTTTCCTCTTGGTTTTGAACAGGAGGTTCTCTTGCTTGTGAGCCCTTAATGATAAAGGTTGATAACTTAGCAAGGAAATCATGAGATTCCTGTCTGATGTTTAGCCAAAGTTTTCCATCTGTTTTCAGCGTAGATGAATAATGTATCTTGTAATAAATATATAAGGTGCCCTTCATGTGGTGATTAAAAAAGGACTGGACTGTTAAATATAACTGTGCAGCCTTGTGCATGCCTCTGTTGCACGTGATCGGTAACGTTTAATGGGTTCATGCCAGACCTCCTGTCAGTAGGGACAGTTGTTTTTAATGCCTAGAGTTTGAGAATAGGCAACACACAGTGTCATACTTTGAGTCATATTGGGGGAACAAAAATTACAAAAGCCATCATATCCTTTGCACTTTGTAAGACACACACTGGCATACCGAGTCAGGCCTGAAGCCAAAGACCTGTCATGTACTAGTAACGGTCTCTGGGGAGCTTAAACAGGATCCTGCAGTTCAGACTATGGCCACAGGGGGCACTCTTCTCCAAGCTTTTCACCCCTGCTCTCAAATCCACTGGCCAATCTTGACATGTTCAGCTAGGGATAATGTGCTAAATAGTTCAGGACCGTCATGATTGCTTGAAATAATACAACAAATTAGCAAAATAACAAATTAGCTAAATGTACAGTCTTCACAAATTGATAAAGATAAGTTGCCAGCCTGCATGATTATGCATTTTAGTCTTTTTAAATTATCCCACTGTTCTCTGAAAGTTAGAAACAGGTACTGACAAAAGGCGCACCCTCTTTTACATTTCTGCTGCATAGTGATTAAATAGTCACGATGAAGTCTTCACTGTGTCTTTTTTCAATAAAGTGCCTGTGCTTTTTTTCGAAAGTCTCTACATGGTTTGTTATTGTTTACTAGAGCTTTTTTGTTTGGTCTGTAAGATAAAATCCATTGATCATCCAAGCAAACAGTCATGACAGCCCTAAAAGAGTCACTGCTCTGACTAAACAGCGAAGACTTTAGGAAATATTGCTTTTGGGGTGTGACGGAAATTGTATTGATCCCTGGGGAAACTCACTTCACATCAGAGCAGCGACCATAATATGACCCCACTCAAGCAAGTCAGACCTAATAAGTTTGTGATTTGCTGAGTGCAAAGAGAGTCGCTCCTACTGCAGCAGTGTTGATGTGGTTGTTCACCTGCGCAGGGCTGGTCATTGAGGGGGAGGGGGAGGGGGAGGGGACGCTGGCCTTGGTTTCTGCTAAGGGTCCGGCTGAGCTCTGGGACTCGTTACTGAGGGGCTGCTCTGGAGACAAACTCTCGCTGCTGCTGTCCTCTTCAAATGCATACGAATCCTCCTGCTTGGGAAACTTCCCATGATTCACTAGGGAGATAACGAAAGGGCAAAACTGTAACGAAGATACTGAGGCTCTGCGGCATTAAGATATGGCTGTGGACTGAGTCAAACCCACAACAAAGCAAAATAAAACAAAGCAGAGAGGAGGAGGGAAAAAAAAGCTAAGAGTCTGAGACTGTAGTTGTAGCGAAAGTAAAACAAAGCTGATTAACATCTTCACTCAGTGCAGAGGGAAGGAGAATTACATGGGCTCCAAATGTGTGTCTGTGTAAATATTTGAGGAACCATCTCTTTGCATTTGCACGTGGCTGATGTGCATCCGATTGTGTGCACACACAGGCAAGCGTGTGGGGGGGCTTCAATGTGTGTGTGCTGGAATTCTGCCTAGGGTTGTGTTAGCAGGCAGTTTAATGTCACCACATATGAAAAAAATGTATTTTTATGATGAATGTGTATTTAAAAGTCAGAACAGAACTTTCATGTTCATATTTGGAATGATATGTGCAGTCAGTGCCTCAGATTGCCCTCAGGAAACTTGGGGGTGATTCTGTTGGATTTTTGGACCATAGAAGAATAAATTAGGATGGTAGTAGCAAAGAAAAGTTGTCCTGTATTTCAGGATCATCAAAATGTGTAGCACGTTAGTATAACATGTTGAAAAGGAAAGGGAAGGTAAAATGCCCTTTAATGCGATACGACTTTGTTCTAAGCCTTTTTTTCCTGTTCTTTCTTTTTTAAATCTTCAAACAATGTAAAAGGCAGGTATTTTGTAAAAGAAATGTGATTTATATTCATAGACCTGTGGTATTTTACTGAATTGTATCAGGGGTGAACATAAAAAAACCCCCATGTAACATGTCTTCTGCTGGTTTGATTAGACAATTGATCGAAAATCAACAAATTATAGAACATAGCGCAGTATTTTTTAAGAAATGGCCAGTTTTTGATGTACTAAAGTGTTTTTTTGCTGCAGTTTGTATCCGGGTTGTTATTGAACAGTGCTGTTTGTCACTTGCACCTAGCCCAAGCACTCGGTGTGTTTCTGCAGTGGAGAGAGACTGACAGCCCCACTTCATCCTACAGGAGCCATGATAATACTGTCCTATCAGCAGAGGTCAGACTAGGGGTTACGAGAGAGACGGTGTGTAGCGTGTGTGTGTGTGCATGCCTTTGGAGAAGGAATTGTGTATGTGTGTGTGAGTGTGTGAGAGAGAGAGAGAGTGAGACTTGTTCAGTATCTGCGCATGTGACCTGCCAAGAGTGTGGGCCCTGGTTTCAATCATGACCGACACACTCCCCCGTCAGAGTGCTGGGCATGGCACATGCTGTGTCCCCGGAGCCCAGCTGTTGTCCAGCAACAACTCAGAATAACGTTCAGTGTGTGTGTGTGTGTGTGTGTGTTTTTTTTTTTTTTTCTTCCACCTGTTGATGTTGGGCTGGGCTTTAAAATGTAACCAGGCCCCCGAGACACCTGACGCCCACCAGGGCTACCGTTTTGATTAATGTTGAAAACAACGTTGGGTATTAAATCAGAAAGAAAAACTCCTAGTTGTTTATATGCACCAGTCTTGTCAGAGGATCGATGCTAATGTTAAAGGATCAGTATAAGTTTGTGAAGAGAATTTCACTTCATTATGTTCTGTTGAGATAAAGCTTGCTTAACCAAACATCTCAACTTTAGCAGTAATGGCGTGTTCAAATCTGAGATAAATATTAGATTATTATTATATTTAGACTTGAAATACAGAAGCACAGATTAAAATGTCTAATTACATATGGCTGTTTCCTTTTTTTGCATGAGGGGAAATTCAATTTTCCACAATCTGGGCCCTTTAATGTGCTGGACCTATAACTTAAAAAAAAGCAGTAGTCTATTAGTACAGCAGACTTTCGTAATTAGATGACCGTGACTGGGATGGGGCAAAAATTTGAGTGGAACATCTGTAATAAAAACAGATTACTCCAAAAAATGACACAAAACGCTCTAGCGCTGAGGGTATATACACAGATACAGAAGGCTTTTCAGATTACGGAGGCTTTGCTAGTCCCTTCAAAGAAAGTTGTAAAATCTCAGAGCCCTTTGCTTATTTAAAAGCCCACAGGTCTAATAATCAAACCCAGAGAGCAGGTCATGGGAGCGTCAGGGGATGGGGTCTCCCAGGGCTGTAGACAGCTGCGGAGCGGCCCGGTCCCCTCAGACACCTTTGTAGGTGGCTCGGCGGAGCCACATAAATCACGAGGAGTCAAAACAGAGCAGCGAGGGGCGACGTTCATTTGATCTCCGGAGAAAAGGGTGGGTCCAAATACAGCTGCTGT
>JBBMFX010000101.1:27854689-27867025 GCA_037832545.1 Rhabdalestes septentrionalis | reverse complement strand
TGTATATATATATATATGTATGTATATATATGTATATATATAGATGTATGTATGTATATGTGTGTGTGTGTGTGTGTATGTATGTGTGTGTGTGTGTGTGTATGTATGTGTGTATGTGTGTATGTATGTATATATATGTATATATATAGATGTATGTATGTATATGTGTGTGTGTGTGTGTGTGTGTGTATGTATGTATATATACATGAGATAAATGCATTACTTAAGTCTGAATGCTTTAGAGGGCATATTTATTTTCAGCCAAACATATCATTTGAGCATGGGTTTCCAAAAATTTTGCATACGACTGTATTACCCTTTGACTTCATTGATTTGAATTAATGAAAAAAAAAGTACACTGCAAAAACAACCATTATATTTTTCAGAGAATGAAGATGATAATTAAATGTTTACAGTAATGTGTTTATAAATTTGTCTCCGCCAAATAATTGGCAACTTAATAGAAGAGCAATGCATTTTCTGATTTACTGTTTAATTAAACATGCAATTTCAAAATGTGAACAGAAAAAAAAAGAACATAATAGCTCAGGATTTAATTGGTGTGAAATCAAATTCACTGAGGTTTTGGTGGATTCTCATTGTATTCGTGCTTGGGATCAGATCTATTCTTGATTACACACGGTCACTCTTCACATAATGTTTCCAACTTTCACTTCCTCTAGGCAGATGTGGCACGTGCCACATGCCCATGTTTGCTTTTGCCAGCTTCAGAAAGATAACACTGCATATGACTCTGACCTTGGATCGCTCGAGACTTTTCCTCTGCTCGTGGAATGCAGCCGGACTCTTCAGGGCTGGAAAAATAAATGAAAAGGAGCTAAATAAATGGGATGCATTCCTATCAGCAAGGCTGTCTGCGTGCTCCTCGTCAACAAATCCTACATAAATAATCTTTGGCAGCACCTGCGCTGGCCCTTGCGGCCTCTTTTGGAGTTGTGTTGTGTTGGACCGTGTGCTGGGCTGAATTGGAGCCTGATTGAAAAGTTAGCCTGATTGCTACAATAAACGAGGGTGCAGCACTGCATGGGTCACATATTTGGTTTGTTGACAAAGTCATAGCTGGGAGAAATGAGAAGAAAAAAAAAAACCCACTGCCATTTACTGGTTGAAAACAATAGGTGGCCTTGATGTGTAAATAAAGTATTGCTTAAACCTTTCTTGCATTTTACAGATTGTGTTTAAAGACATTCATCATAAATGTCGTTTATTGTTACTGTTGCAGTCATTTGTCTTGCTCTGTACTTCAGGCTGATGTACAACTTCTGGTATGATTTCTGACATTGTTCCAGCAGGATCCATTCCTAGTTGTCTTCTCTGGAGAAAAATGCATTACAGGTGTAGTTCCAGTATAAGCATGTTGTTTCCCACCCATGGTGTCTAATGGATGTTCTCTTCAGCACCTGTGCTGATAAGTGTAATGCAGTGAAAGTGTTCAGACCTATTCCTGGAGCGCTGCCTGATTAAGTAGCTCTAACGATGCTGATTAGATTACAACATGTTACTTTTTTCTACCCCTTGACCTAAGACGACATCCAGACCTCTTAGCTTCTCTCTCAGCTGTTTTGCATGTACTTAATATTTGCTAAAATACACAATATTTACAGTATGTTCACCATTTAAGGTAATATCATTATAATTTTTCACTACAGATGGAAATATATATTTTTATTAATCACTACAGATGTATAAAAAGCCACCTAATTTAATTATATAGTGGATCACCAGGCAACTGTTAGATATTTTAAGCTATTAAGTGACAGTCAGTGGCATGAAACCATTAATGAAGGGCAAAAGGACAGTCCAGAATTAGACTCTGCATCACCACACAACCAGTTAATGGTTATTTTGTTCTTAAATAAAACAAGTGGACATGGTAAAAACCTGTGGTGTGTCTGGTAGTATCTCACATACACATTTCTATTTCTATTTCTTTCTCTCTGTGTGTCTCTCGCTCTCTTTCTCTTACTCTCTCTCTCTCTCTCTCTTTCTCTTACTCTTTCTTTCTCTCTCTCTGTCTCTCTCTCTGTCTCTCTCTCTGTCTCTCTCTCTCTCTCTCTCTCTCTCTCTCTGTCTCTCTCTCTCTCTCTCTCTCTCTCTCTCTCTCTCTCTCTCTATATATATATGTATATATATATATAGCTCATTGTTTTTTCCCAGAAAGGCTTTGAGAAGAGTCAGTCAGTAGTAGGGCTACTTATCCATTCAACAATAGTTGAAGAGCTTTGAGTCAGACAGTACTTCGTTTTTTTTTTTTTTTGTGAGGGCATGTTCCAGTGGGACGTGAGACACTATTCATCAGCTGCAAAAGACACTTTGAGTGGATTCTGAATGGTTTGAAAGATGGAGTGCAATAACGCTGATGAACAAGGCCAGACACATGCTAGCGTCCGTCCTGCTAGCTCCTCCCCGGCCACACGCCAAACGGCCCTCAGAGGCCTGCCTGCAGCTTTCAAGTGCCTAATAAATACCAGATGTTCCAGAGGAAATGTATACACAGGGCATACATGCTGGTCATCCTGCACCCAGACAAAAGCAGAAAGACTGAAATATTCTGTCCATAAAAGAATGTAACAGATTGCATAATGCCTCGCCTCACGCAGCCCTTGGAAACACAAGGTGCACTTTGACAGAGAGGGGCTAGATTGCACAGGAACTTGAATCAGCACAGGGTTCAGACTGACGCTGCTGTAGAGCAGCCTCAGGCCCGCATAAATAAAACAAACAAGAGGACGAAAGAAACAAAGGCGCTCAGAATGCAAGACGGGGTTTTTTTTCAATGAGGAGCTGTCCTGGACCAACGTCACACAAAGGCTCCTCAGCCAGATGTGGAGACTGGAACGGTTGCAAACATTATACATCTGTCACTAATGAAGTTATTGCTGTCGTAAAGCCATCCAGAAGCACTAGTCTACAAAGCACAAGAGCACAAAAATGATCTCAATTGAATGCATCCCACAATGTATGCAGTACATCTCATGTTTTTCATTATGAAGCTATTTAAATACTGTGGGATGTTTTCAGCCAGACATTTCTGTATGTTTCTATAGGTAATGTCTTATGTAATTATGTCACTTGGCCACTGGAATATTTTTCCACAGATATTTTTCCTACATTGAAGATGTTTCCATTTGCCCAGGGACCCTAGCAATGGCTGCGGACCTGTTGAAGGCTAATGAAAGCCAGCTATTTTCAAACTTATAGACAGCTATATCTAATACTGTCCACCCCTCATCTTCAATCAATAGATAAATAGACATTGAACATTCTTTTAAAAGGATACAGACTGGCCAATCCTGTTTTTGGGGCCTGTTATCTTTGGCAGACCCTCAGAGATTGATAGGACTGGACAGACTTCTGGATACTTTTCCTCTGTCCACAACAGTTATTATCTGACCACTGCGGATTTTCTCCTGGAAGACCAGCTAATACTCATTATAGCAACACATGTAGTTAGTCACAAGCAAAATACAATTTAGTAGTCCTCTAATATGGAGCTGCATAAAGCAGTGTGTGTGTGTAGTTCTAATAAGCAGTACTTTGAGCGAGACTGCAGAAATGGGATATGTTTCAGCCGCTCATTTGGCCAGGGTTGTATTTTCTTTAATTACTTTACTTGTCTAGTTGGGGTCATCCTGTGGCTGTCAGTATTCTTTCATGTTAAAAACACCTGAATACCTTCTGTGAAAAGAAAATCACAGATTTAATCACTCTATAGAGAACGACTGGCTGTATTGCCAAGTCAGAGATAGATTTCAAAATGTTTGCTTATTCAAAAATTATATAATGAAGCCTATATATTTGACACTTTATAGGAGAATAAGAAATGTTCCTTCCCTGATTTCCCTTATGAGTATAGCCATAAAGATATTTTGTGTCAGGTCATTTTGGAACATAGCACGTCCATTTGTCATGAAAAGCTGAAGTTTTCAAAAGAGTTGGAGATTTTATTGTGCTAGTGATATGAATGCCTAATGATTACCAAGACATACATGACCTTTCTGGGCTAGTTTCAATGCATAGGTGGCAGACTGGAGACAAATAATCTCAGTCTTTCAAAGAGTGTGCTGGTGTTGGAGGAGCATGATGCAGTTGGCTGATGCAGTTGTGGCCGAGAGCACCTCTTCAGTACAAGAGCATTCCAGCGAGGTCAGCTTGTGTGCTGTCTGACGCTGCCTGGCTGACACCACCAGGGAACACGCATGGAGGAGACTGATTTAAAGCAACGTGCTGGGGATTGGCTTTCGCTAGGAGTGTTCCAGACATCAACAAAAAGTATTTTACTACTCGCTTTGTGGCAGATTTTGCTAGGATGCCGAGGACACCCACCCTGTCAGTTCATGTTCCCCTTCACCTGTGGTGAGAAGGAATGACAAAGCTGTGACTTTGACTATAATAAGATATTTTTCTTTCTTTTCTTTTTCTAAAATTGTATATACAAGCCAAGAACCGTTTACAAAAAATCTAAATAATTGATAAGGAAAAAAAGATAAATAAATGTTTCCATAATGAGCCTAAAACATATTTAACATACGGTTCTTGATACCATTTTCATGATATGGCTTGTCACAGGGTTGCCCCATGTGTGAAAGCTCATGCTTATGAAAAGGAAAAAAACAAAACACATCAATTCGTGGCTGTTCTTGATCATTACTGAGTCTCTGGTGAGGTATTTCCACAACTACGTTTAGGCTTTGCTGCTTATTAGACCCTCGTCCTCAGTGCTGTACTCCGCAGTCACCCCAGTAATGCAACCTGTAACTTATAGACGTCTTTGCTTTCACTGCTTTATCGTAGTGTGCCTGTTGGGGCCTGCTCTGCTGGACTTGTGATGCTTCTGGACAGGCTCTTTTTTTTTTTCAATTCTCCACAAGTCACCTGAAGTGGCACTCGTTGGAATCAAAGGGCGCAGGAAAGGGGAAAGTTGACGTGTATGAAATGCTAAAGAAAATGAGGCGTTACTCACGAGGCATGATGCCCTGGTCTGCTAACTGCTCTCGTGTCCTCCTCTGCTGGAGCCTCAACTGTAGGACTGCAAGTGGATGAAGAATAGAAAGAGAGAGAGAGAAAGAGAGAGAGCGACTCATCATAAGTGAAACTAGAGAATAAACTGTAAATCTGTGTCTAAGGAGGGAACACATCATCCCCTATCAGAGATAGCAAAACGCCCGTCTTCCGCTTGAAGAGCAGAATCTCGCATGTACACAAACCAGTGCCGACTAACTGACCGGCTCTTGCTTTTATGACCCCCAGCCCCCCTCCACTACCCCCCACGCCCACGAAAGACCACACACTGCAGGGAGATTTGTTTAAAAGCCAGGAGCCGTGTTTATCATAGACCTACATCCTGTTTTAAGAAATATTTGCGGGCCTGTTGCTTTCTTTGTTTTGGGTGGCGTGTCTCTCTTCAGAATAGCAGTGACGTCCAGCGGTCATCACAGTGTGTACCTCCATCTAGAGAACAACCAGTCACTTCGACGAAAGGCCAGATGAAGCATTAGGTAGTTTATTACTGTAGAATGTGCTTATTACTGTAGAATGTGGTTTATGCACATGGCCCACTCCTCGACTGCACTTTCCAGCTCCGAGTTCTTTACTGCACTCTCCAGATGAGGCTTGCTGATTGCAGAGGACATGCAAACAGTGGAAGGTGTCTGCCCTCACACTTCAGATACACAAAAGCAGTCTTCATGCAGCACATCTGCTTCTCCTCAGAAAACACTTTAGGCAAGCAACCTGAACCTGAGTGCCCAGTGCCAAGCATGGAGGCGTGGATTGTTAATGGGTAAATAGGTGGGCAGCACAGCAGATTTTTGGCACCTGGTGGGAAAGCTCTCGCACAAACAGTCCTGGCAGCTCTCACAACCCATCATTGCCATTACCTGGAAGTGGGTTTGGACAATTTAGTCGCTTATTTTTGCATGGCTGAAAGGAAAAGGAGAAACTGGAGTTGTTCAAACTGAAGTGATCAAACTCAAACATGTATACTACAGTGACACTTTTCAGCTTCTTCTAATCAGTCCTAGACTTTTTCTTCCCCCCAGACTTTTCCCCAGCCGTTTTTAGAGGCACACATAAAGCACAGGACTATTCCAACCCAGCAACAGGTGAATTAATAAAAGCTGAAAGTGGAAAAATGCTTTAAGCATGGATCGGCGCTGGCCTCCTGGCAGCAACACCAGCACTTACCCAGGCTTGTTGGGTGGGGTAGGGAGGGGCGGGGGTGTTGATAAAGAACGCCAAACCCCATGATTGCCCTCAGTAATTGCTCTCAATACGAACGATCACAGCTTCCCAGACACTCTGGATCAAGTAACCCTCCCAGCAATAAGAAACAGATGAGCTGACTTAATGGCCTAAAATAGCCGTACCAGTTGTCTTGGGGGCATATACCTGCGAAAACAACTTACCCCTACCCCGGCGGCCTGATTGAGGGCAGTTTTACATTTCATGGCTTTCGTCAGTGTACCTCTGGGGGCTTTTGAGTACCATGCTACTCTGAAGAACAAATTTGAAATTCATTTCTACAACCCTGGAACATTGCAGCCGTTTATCAGCTGGAGCACAGGAACAAACAAGCAACCCCAGACTTTGATGTGCAATGCTGCTCCTTGCGAATAGCAATATGGCAGTAATCTTGACATGGTTCAGCCGGCTCAGAGATATTTGTATCCATATGAACAATCTGCTTCTGTAGAGAGTGATTCATCCCGGGCAAAATGTAAAGTTCATGACTCCAGCAACTGTGAAACTGACTGCAGGCAGACGCAGCTGTTCAACTTTGTGTCTAATGAGGGTCATTTCTGGAGTCCTGTGCGCCTGTATCCACTCTTATCACTGTTATAGAGAGAGCATGTCTCTACCCACTGTTTGATCAAGATAAAACTTGAGAGGAGACACTGCGTGATAAAGTAATAACTTATTATTAATGCTTTAATAATGAGACATATTATAAAGTAATAATTCAGGGGGATTGTGCATTACAGTGATGTTATCATGGTTATGGACTTTTATAAGGAGGGCGATGAAAGAGGATCAAAGAATGCTAAATCACACCAATGTTCAAAAATAATAATGTATTTCATTAATAATAGTCATAGTAAACAATTCTTAAATAAGGAAAAGTAGCTTGTAAATGCAAACCGTGGGCTATAGCTGCCAAGTAACATACTGTCCAAAGATTATTATTAATAATTATACATTATTTATGAAACATTCTTGTATTTAAGCATTTTGTTAAACTATGAGCCATATTGTTTCGTGGAAGACAAGCTTATTGTTGTTTTTGTTTTGTTATTATTTGTTTATTATTATTATTATTATATATAGCTTCCACAATGCAACAGTAACAGTAGGCTATGGTTGAGTGGCAACATAACTGTCAAAGATTACTCCATTAACAGCCTAACATATTTTAATAACTGCCAGCATTAATACAGCATTCATTTAAAGTGTGTTCACATGATTTCAGATCAAGTAATTTTCAGCTTTGAATGTTGTTCAGCTGATCAGATTTAGAAACAAAGTCCCATTCCATAACATAATGTAATGCAGTACTTTGTGTCATATCTGGACTCATGTTTGTTCATGTGGTCTTCATAATGCAGAGTTTCATTGCTAGTTGGGGGAAAAGATCATAAAGTTAGGACAGAATAAACTCGCCCAGACCCAGCAGAAGGCTCACCGTCTTATTAAGCTGTCAGAAATTTGAGACTAGCGGCCACCCCCCTGTTGTTGAACACGGTGAGCAAACACAGCCGAACACAGAGGTTCTCAGTCCAGTCCTTGGGGACATTGAAACGGTGTGTAACTGTTGTAGCGTTCCAGCTCCTAACACACCTGGTCCAAATAATCAGCCCTTGATTACCTGGCTCAGTTCTGCTTGGACCGGGAATTAAACCAGAATGTTGACTGGCCAGGGGTCCACAAGACCCGTTGGCTACCAAATCCCATGTCTATTGGTGTAATTTGAAAGAGAAACCCATAATATAAATCATGCTACTTCAAAAAAGGTCCATTAATAAGACAAACATCTTAGTGGAGCTCCGTTTAGAAGGAAGATCAAAGTCCAAATAGAGAAATGCAAATAAATCAAGGTTCCTACATGGTTCTTGGATTAATTGTATGGTTCTAAGACTCAGTTCCAAGACTCGTGTTGGAACAGAACCAATAGCACTTTAGTGTTATCACTAGAAAGAGACCCCCAAATCAAACAAAACACATAAAGAGTTATAAGTACATTGTCCATAGTACTTTGAAGTCCCCCAGAAAAAGGTATTAATCACTAAGCCACCTCAGTGACTGCAGAAATTATATGGCTTTTACCGCATAGTATGTCAAAGATCCAGCATGCACCTTTAGTTGTCTAAATGTTTGGTAGCACGGGAGCATAGTTATGTAATCTTTGGGCAGTAGTGGGAGTGAGCCACCCATGCCCTCCAGCCCCTAAAGAAGTTCCTCAATGATTTAAACACGTCCACGGGGGACACACTGGTAGATCCTTATCTGCCTCGCTCTACACACATTCACAGGCAAATAGCCTCAGCCAGCAGCCATACGGAACCAAAATGTGTACATCTATGTGTAAACAGTCCCACATCTGTGCAGTATTAGCACACTAATGTGCGCTGGTCAAAACAAGTAGTCTTTTAAGCACTCCTCACTGTACCACTCTCTGGACGAGAGGCGTTACATCTTCCCTTCCTCTGGGTGCAGGGGTCATTTCCCCTTGCATTGCTCCTCTAAACAACAGGAGGGAAAAGCTCAATTTTGCCTGTAATTTCTGGTAAACGATTAGTCTAGCGAGAAGGGGGAAAAAAGGAGTACAAACTAAAAAGAGTACAGTTGTAAAGCAAATAAATTCTTTGAAAGCAAACCATACGTATCCCTTTGCTTTTAAGGCACATTTGTTAACTGACAACACTTTGTTTTAAACAAGGACGGCCTTGTTTAAAAAAATGATGCTTTCATTTCTACTGTGGGTCAGGCACCTCCGGCTCTGTCAGTTAGGCTTCTGTCAGAGAGGTGGCAGTATTGTTCACAATGCATAAATGTCCATACTGTGCTTGAAGAAGGACTGTGAATATATATCTTTAGGAGAAGAGGCTTTCTCATAAGAGAGAGGAAAAAAGTTAGAGAGAGAGACGGGATATTAGAAAGAGAGCAGCAGATAAGACACTCTGACATAAAGCATGGGTAAATGAATAGGGCTTTAAACAGCACTCCCGCCGGCACTTGAAAGTGGTAAGGTCACAGAAGGAGCAAACGATATAAACACTGCATCCGATAACCTCTGACCCCTGTCCCAAATCAGCTCTGGCTATTAGAGGCCGACGCTTGATTGAGTACCCATGTACACAAAGGAGAACAGGTGCTAAATGCCCAGAGCTCACAACAGATGAGAGCAATTCCAGAAACAGCATGTACATGGTCAATAAAACTCAGCTTAACTTTGCAGAGAGAGATACACAGTCCAGGCGAGTTTTCTTTGTCTTCCTCACTTGTTCCGTTCACCTAATATGCCAGTAAGATTGGCGTGTATCTTTCATGTGTATTGTAAAATAAACCCCATAAACATATGGGTATATGGAACACCCTATATTGACAACTGTCAAAAATCACAGAAACATTCAATAGCTTTCTTTACGAAGCAACTTACCTGATCTAAACTTGCTGCGAATCAGTACGGAGTGTTCGGAGCCCAGCAAAGTCATTCTGTTGTAGGGTAAGGTTCCAGTGTCAACGCATTAACGAAGCGGTCACTTTTAAAGCCCACTCGCTTCAATCCAGCCTGGTAGAGGGAATGTCATGGACAGTGCGGGCGCGAGAGTGATGGCAGAGCTTATCCCGTTATGCATCTAAATGCTGGGAGTGAGATGGTCTCCCTGGGATGAGTCAAACAGAAGAGCCAGCCAGCCTCCTTTCCTTGACTCCTGAGAGAAGCTTTGGTCCCATGTAGCAGTGGGGGCTCCACTCCATGAGAGAGAAACTGATAGGGCTGTGCTGCGGGGTGGGACTTAAAGTAGAGGAGCCGGCGCTGAGCCCTCCCTCCAGCTCACTAGTGAACTCTCCCTCAGCTTGGGAGAGGGGCTGCCCCTGCTGTCCGCCTGCATGCGAGCCCACTGCAAACAACACACCCCCCAACGCACACATTCATACACAAAGGATCTGCGAATGGGCGCAAGAGTCAAATCCGAGAATTAAGACTATCTATTTCCCCAACAAATGCCATGGAACGAAATCTGCCTCCTCAAATCCACATCTGGTCTGCGTGCAGGTTGGTGAGAGGCGCATGCCGTCCTCCTGAGCTAGATAAATCTTCACTTCAAGTATGTCCATTTTTCATACTTCACATACGTTCCTTCAGGCATCAGTGAGGCAGGGAAAAGAGTAACCTGCAGTGTAGTGTTTCAAATGATTCGGCCTGCGCGGGTGTGCTATCTTATCTTAAGAGAAGGAATCTCCACTCAGAAACGACAGCCTTTCCTCCAGCTCCCACAGTCCATCACAACAATTGTCGGGAGTGGGATGAGTAGAAGGCAGTGTGTGTGTGTGTGTGTGAGTGGGGGGGGGGGTCTGCAGTCTTGCGGTCAAAGCACCACTACAGCTGTCCCTGTGGGCCTGCCTGTTTACTCCAAACAAGCCTATTATACACAACAACACCTCCACTCATTTGGTAAAGAAGGATTGCAGCCAGGATTGAAATTCTTAGGAATAAGCAAAGATGCACGGACTACAAATAGAGCAACTACTCAATGCTGCCACTGTTTACACAACAGCTCATTTAAACAATGGGAATTTGCTTTCATACAAAGTGACAATGTCAGGCATATTCGCATGCACCAATCATCCGCAAAATAGAAAACTGCTGATGAGTGAAGACATTGATTGATGTTGTTACAATAGCACCTGTCAAGAGGTGGGATCTATTTGGCAATATCTTGTAGTTGAGATGTTAGAAATGACTTGGTCCAAACATCTTCAAAACAACAGGTCTTGCAGGATGTTCCGAGTAAAATGGGGTTTGTAGCTATCAAATTGGTACAAGGAAAAACAACTGGAGATCCGGCAACCGGCTCATGGGGCTCACTAATGTATGTGGTAAACACAGGCTAGCCTGTCTGATTCAGTCCCACACAAGAGTAGCACATACTGGTGAAAAAGTAAAAAAATAGAAAAGTGTTGGAAAACACAGTACATCACAGCTTGTTTGTATGGGCCTGCAAAGGTCAGGGTACCCATGCTGATGTTTATCTGCCATCCAAAGTATCTGCGATGGATCCATGAGCATCAGAACTCAACCATGGAGCAATAGAAGAATGTGACCTTGTCTGATGAATCACATTTTCTTTTACGTCATGTGAAAGAGGCGGTGTGATGCTCTAGGCAATGTTCTGCTAGGAAAGGCTGGATCCTGGCACTTTTGTGGATGTTAGTTCAACATGTACCACCCTCCTAAACACTGTTGCAGACCAAGTAGACATTTTAATAGCAATGGTATGTCCTCATGGCTGCTGCCCCTTTTAGGATTATGCCGCCTGCCAAATCACCCAAATTATCCAAACCACAACTGTGGTGTGTGCTGGACAAACTTGTCTGAGCCATGGAGGTCCCACCTCCCAACTTACAGGATTTACTGGATCTGCCACATCACACTTTCACAGGTCTTGTGGAGTCAGTGGCTCAGAGCTATTTCAGCAGAATGAAGGAGGCCTATCCAGTGTAGTGGTACAGTTGAAGAAATGTCATATGTTTACACTGGAAATGCTAACAGGGTGTAGTTAATACCTTTATTAGTATGGAACATACAGACATTTCCTAAATGTAAAACAAATTACATTGAATGTAATGCTTTATTCCAACAAAAAAATTGAATTGAATAAACAACATTATTTTTGTAATGGTCTTTATGACACACAGCCAAGAATTTCAAAATGTTATGATGGCAAACCAGCTAATGCCGTTGTGAAGCTAATTGCTAACTTAGGTACTAGAGGTGGGGCCGAATCCGAATCCGGTATTCGGAAAGGCACAAATAACATACGAATACCGTATTTGGACAAATACAAAAAAATATTTGTTTTCGGGAAACCCGCCCCCTCCACCGTCACACCACACACTCGCGTGGTTAGGGCCCTCGCCCTGCGATCAGAAAGGTGTGGGTCAATCCTGAAGACCGCTAGGCTCCTCTGAGGTACCCTGAGTAAGGTACTGTCCCAATACACTGCTACCCGGGTGCAGAGTTCATGGCTGCCGCTGCTTCACTTGGTGAATGGGTTTAAATGCAGAGGAGGAATTTGGTGCTGTTCACACTGTGTG
>JBBMFX010000101.1:27831029-27854589 GCA_037832545.1 Rhabdalestes septentrionalis | reverse complement strand
TCACTTGGTGAATGGGTTTAAATGCAGAGGAGGAATTTGGTGCTGTTCACACTGTGTGCAGTGGTGTGTTCACGTATCACCGATTGATCACTTTCACTTTTAGATATTCCGATTTCCCTCCCCCTCCCCTTGTCACATGCTCGAGTTCAAGAGTAGATTCGGGGAGGGAGGCAAAGAGTTTGTGCGGCATTTATATTTTACACGAATACAAATACAAATACAAATACGAATACGAATAATTTGCACACCCCTATTAGGTACAATTCAGTGACAGGGTTGTGATTTTTAAAGCTGTGGCGTGGCATGCACACGTTCACCTGTAGAAGCTGTAAGAAGTAATCTGTATAGTATATGAGAACAATTGTAATATTTAACATTTCCAACGTTTTGTTTTGACTTTGCAATAAAAAAATCTCTTGAAACTAAAAAAAAATGTGTATCATTACAAGGGTACAACAGTGTTCTGATTGTATCCAACCTGGAATAAGCAGTCAGTCTTCTCCCTACTTAGCCCCCAGGAAAATTATAGCGTTTGCTAAGCATGCATTGGTATGTAAAGACTAAGACACCAGGCAAAGTATTCCAGAACCCTGTTTGGGAAGCATAGGTGTAGCCATTCCAGGACCCATCCTTCCCTGCTGGGACACCCCTACCACTCTCTGCCTGCCTTTCCAGAGGCTGTGTTGGTGCTTGGTCTCCCGCTTTAAAGCACTTTAGACGGATTTTAAATGAATCCAAGGACTTAAACTTGCTAATGGCACCAAACAATCTGTCCACTCCCTTCGCCACGCGTAGCAGTCCACGGTCCAATATACAAGCTCAGTCAAATATTTACATTAGGACATCTTGAGTTGCGAGCAGCCCATTTTTTGGGGGAAAAGAGCGCCTGGCCGCACACAGTTCCCCTTGACTGGAGTTTGGAAGGCTTAATTAGCAGGTGAAAGTGCTTAAAGGGAGGTTGTTGCGGCGGCCGAGTCTGACAAGTGAACACAGAGCATCCTTGTGAAATTCCTCAGAGGGTCACTGAGTCCCGTCCTAATCCCTCCCTTTAATTGGACCCTGCATCTCCAGAGGAGACATGTTTCAACTGAGCAGACTCTGAAGAATAGTGTGACGCCTCAAGACATGAATCACGCCTCTGGGTTAATGATAAACGAGTGTATACAGTCATATAGCAACGAGACGACTGGACACACACACGTCCAACAGTGCCGAGTTCATCTTTGAATGTTATGGTGGAGCTGTACCATAACTTTACAGACTCTGAAGCTCAAGGAACATGCCTTTCAGAATCTAGCATGAAAATGCCATGCTGAATTCATCAGTAATGTTAATATCTTTCAAGATGTGTTTACTGGCGTGCTGAAAGGAGGTTTAATTCAAACTTACACTAAAAGGGGACTGTTATCATTCACACTTGAATTTTAGCTTAACCGATATTGTGGGGTTTGCATAATCCCGTGCATTCAGAAATTGAAACTTTCATTTCAACCGTTTCCAATGAAAACACTTTTCGAAGTAGACAAGAAGCTTCCAAAACTAAGTGAGACCAAATGATATGTAATTCCGATCTTACCTTTGTTTCTGTGCACAGCTGGGTTAAAAAAAGGCTGAACGCAGAAAGACATGTCGCCCAACTGATCTATACATATCAGCTGCTATTTTTCCTTTGTCCGCAGAAGGCTGGGTGGAGGGCCGGTCAGGAATCAGCACATTCTCATTGTTTTATGAAGCTGGAGGAGGTGAGTGATCATTTACGACTACGAACAGACATCCACCTGTTTTATATTCTCCAACATTTGTGATCAGTGTCATAAGTTGGTATGAGCAGAAACTTCTTTTTTTTTGTTAATAAATGGTCCATTTTTGTGTATCAGAGTAACAATGGAACTTTCTCTGTCACAAGTGTTTTTGGACAGCTTGACGGTTGAAAAAAAAAAAAAAAAGGAGCAGAGGAGTGGAGCTCGTCATGCTCTTGGCTGTATCTCCGAACACATCAGACAGACAGGGTCTTGCTCGCAGACAGCCAGGGGAGGAGCTGCAGCCTGCCGGGGTCCTGAGTGGAGCCAGTGGGGCTGCAGAGAGGGAGCGAGCGAGAGATAGAGACAGAGAGAGAGAGAGACATGGGACAGAATGCAGGAGCGAGGAGAAAGCCATAAAGAACTAGAGTGGGGGATAAAGAGAATGAACCCTTTGAGTTAATAGTGTTAGAAATTTAATACGTATAATTAATGTATGTAAATGACATCATTAATATAATTAAATAGCTGCAAAATTTAATAGTTACAGTTAATAGGTTATAGTTAAATAGGTGCAGATATTTAAAAATAATAAAATCCCTTCTTCTCTTCTAAAAGACACAAATGTAGTGTTAAACTGAAGTTTGGAATCTATGAAAGCTTTGAAGTCCTCATGTTCTTCAGTGAACCTGCGAGTGTTGAACAATGAATCAAAATGTACGGAGAGGTATTATAAGGTGTATTTGTCTTGGGAGACCTCTGAGTGTTAAAGGAAGTGAGAGATAGATTGAAGGAGACAGAGGAGATGAATAAGAGACAGCGTGGTGAAGGCAAGTGATGGCATTTGTTGGCTGCAGCGGAGCCTGTGGGCCTGAAGCAGCAGCAACAGCTGGCTCTTATCTCTCTGAAGCCCATTGGTCTCAGTTACAGCACTGCTTTAATGACTGTCCTCTGCTTACTGTCGCTGCTGCCTCTGGGTTCGACAGATGACCACAGACACAGGTAAACACTCCCAAATGGAGTGCCGCGAGAATCCATCTCCTGAGAAAAAGCCAAAAGATGAGGAGATTGGTCCACTTTCTTTTTTTCGTCTCGTCTTTGCCGAACCCTAGACTTTTGTTTAGACCCTCGACATTCTTTTGGATTGCTATTTTTCAGAAAGTCTTGTTGAGAGCCTTTATCGTTCATGTGATTGGTGAAACCTTTTGAACATTTCTCACAATGAAATGTTGACAGAACAGAAACTCCAGACGCCACTGCATGCGAGCCATTGGTTTTTATCAGCAGAAATCAAATGTTGCCAGAGAAACTAGTGCTTTCTCACACATTGGATCTCTGTCGAAGAACTCATATTTTCCTTTTTTTGAGGGGAGACAGAGGCTATCAGGGCTGCACAGGGATTTCATTAGACGGTGCGGTGGAATAGGTGAAGTTCAAATCAAAAGTGGCAAGAGGAGGCCCCTGGGCCAGAGCCTCCCATGTTTGAAAGGATGGAGCGGAACGTTTTATTTTGGTGTGAAGGAGTGAGATTTCCTTTGAGCTGGCAGGAGGCAGCGAGGCCTGGAATCCAAAACACAACAAGAGCGCTAGAGCAGAGGTTCAGCCGTCCATATTGAATCAGGATCGCGGCTAGGCTCGGCGCAAGCCAGTTGTTTGGTGTGCCTTTGAGCTTGTTTGCCTTTCCAGAATTGACTTTGCCTCTGCTTTCGTCTGTGAAAACTGGAACATGGCCTACACCAGGAAAGAGAAATATACATGCATGATTACAGCACAAGGGCATGTGGAGCCTCTGCATCACCTCAGCTTAATGCTAACTCTCTGTTATTAACTGAACTTAGGATAGGCTTTCTATGGTATTCTTAAAACCTCAGCAAACTTAAAATTCAATAACTGCTGCAAGACTCTGTTTCACCTAATATGAGGCCATGACTAATACGTAGATAAAAGCACTCTGGTATCAAGAGCAGGTATCAAAAACAACATTTGAGGGACTAGAGCAAGCTCTTTCCATTCACTGCGGAGGAATAAAATTGATTGGTTTCTGTCAGGTAAACTGGGATCTGTTTTCCTCTTTTGATTTATGTATGGAAAGAAATGTTTGTGTATGTTTTGATCAGATGTCTCTGAACTACACGTAACACTCATCAGTGTTTAGTCTAAGGACTACTGTATATGCTGAGGAGTGTGTTGGGCGTATAAGTCATTGTCATTTTAGTCTCGTGAGCCCCAAGTGATGCACTTCACTCGCAACCTTTTAAGAGCGTCTTATGACATTCTATCCCATGGTCTGTGCAGGACATGGAAGTTCACGTATTGTGAAAATGTCAAAGAGACACTGAACAGCGAACCAGCAGTCGCAATTTTGGTTTTATTCTACTCAGAAATATTATTCACAGTACCTTGTACAACACAGATGTTGCATAAGTCTGGTTTGAACCCCAGCTGTACGACACACCTCCTACACTCTAGTACACTCATATATGTGGCTCTAGAGTTTATATATTATAAACACAAACACAACATAATTTTATTTTGGATCAGTCAAGCGCGATTCTGGACCTTTAATTGTCGACCATTTCCACAAGACCATAAGATACAGGAGGTCTCAGATTTTAGAACAACAGGAATGACATTTAACTGAGGGCCATCAGAATCTTTTTTGCCTGAAAAAAACATAATTTTGAAGGACCTATATAATATGCAATGGTGTCTTTTGATCAAAATATAGGTTCATCCAAGAAACATTGCTTTTTACAAAGGTTCTTTAAAATCTTTCTTCACACTTCACTTCTCAATTCCAGAAATGTTTCTTCTAGACCTCTCTAAAGCTTCTTTAGGGAATGGTTCTTCTGTGGACTCATACAAATAACCTTTTTTAGTACCCTACTTCAAGGGGATCTATCTGTTTTCAACACAATGGACTGGAATGGCATGGGTGATTATAAGTTGAAATGATAAAAAAAAAAAAAATCGTGAAACTTGCTTGTGTACTCAGGTGCTTCATGTCTGCACCATCTGAGTTAGATGATACACACGTGATACTTGGATGAGTTCTATCGTCTCATCCTTCCCCATATGGATATCTGCTAAACGGCTCCTCACCTAGAGATAACCTTTTGTAGAGTTCCCTGGGAGGCAGAACAGTAGGAGCAGTCCTACAATCCTTGGACTTACACACACTGTTCTCCAGCTGAGGGGTAGGCAGCTGTGTCAACTTGGAACTACGTGTTTCACCTTTGGCCTTATGCCTGAGAAGCCATACGGAATTGTCAGTCTTCTGCCACCCTCCTTCTCAACCTACCATGTAGAGAAGGGGAGGGACCTCGGCACTCTCCCTATGCTACCAATGCATCAAATGGGATAGTTTTCGATTTGTGCAAATATTTGGCTTGACGTGTCTCAGACTGAACCAAACACTTTCGAACGGCCTGGCTGAAACGTGCTGTCAGGCAGCACATTTTTCTTCTGGACGGGGAAAGACCAAGTTCGTGTTTTTGTTGGTGTAGGCCAGTTCCCATTAGCCCACATGTCATAATGCACCCCAGGTTCGCCTGAAGGAGATAAATTGGGTACATTGCATCTTATCGGGTTCCTCCCTGGATAATTGGGATTTATCTAAGGGACTAGAAGGTCCCACTTGACCTCACAGAGAAAAACAATTCAAGAGCATTCGGCGTATTTATCTGAAAATGGCAGGTTCTGCCAGTCTGTGTTCAAACTAAACATACACACGTTATCTCCACAGCAGGGACGCTGAGTCAGTTGACAGCCTGTCCATGTAAATTCATGCCATCGTCACTCCACCGTGCTGATCCGCTACATTACGTCTGCAGTATTTCTGCAGTGATAGGTGATTCGATCTGGACAGCCGTGCTTTCTTTACCCACCCGAAACCTGAATAAACACTTTGCGGCAAATGCTTAATATTTAGCACCTATGAGAAAATGACCAGCGTGAACACATATGACCCTGATCCTAGACCACATACACTGCTTTAGTCTGTTGGTACTCTTTGCCACTCTGTCTTGAATTGTTTAGATTTCATTTTATTTGGTAGTGTTTTAAGAAGAGGCATCCAGGAAGGTCCTGTCTGACCAACACAAGAGGTCTGCAGTGGCAGCAGTTCCAACTTATTGTTAATGATCTTTGGAGGAACATGCTGTAGTGGAGTGGTCTAGCTCTTGATTCAGTCTGACCTGCCAGTCGAGGTCAGGCTGACTCTCTAGGCCTGTTAAACACTGACTCACTGCAAGCGCTGGAGTGATAGACTGGATTACATTGACCAGAAGTGTCACTGTTGGATGCATAGGTCTCAAGAGACAGCCTGAAGTTATCCAAGGCTTGAGCACAGAAGAGAAGTGTTTAAATCCCTAAAGGGGCCTTAAGCAGACAAAGGTTTTTGCTTGATTCTGGAAATGCAATGAAACCAGGTAACCCAGACCTGCAGAGTTCTGGCTGTCTGGCTCATGTGACTTCTCGAGCTGGAATGGAAAAAATAGACTGTGCTGTATTCACTAGGTCTACAAAATTAATGACAAAATCAGCCATTACCAAATCTTGCTATGGACTATCTCAATGTTCAGTGGTTCTTTGGTATCCACAAGCATAAAGAAAGCCACACATTTTGTGTGTCATCCTTGTATTCTCTCGTCTGTCCAAATTAATACATTTGCTGTCATTCATACATTTGCTGTCTCTGCCTTTGGCCAAAATCATACATTTGCGGTCCTATTTGTAATATGTGACAATTCCATGCTCAGGTATGATTGACAGTCACACCGGATGTACGCCGCACTTGAGCCCAACTTAAGCTCACCTCCTCAATTGTCCCCGGGGGAACGTGAGTGGAGAGCAAACACACTCCTCAAATGAATTGAACTTTGGGGGTTTACACATACTTTTAAATGAAATGCCTGTTTACACTGTAAACATATAATGAAACCCAAGTAGCACTTTCACACTCACCGTGTTGACTTTTCTTTTCACAGTGAGAAGCCAAAAATGTCTGAGGGAAGTCATCTGAGTGGAGCTTGATTTTCTCCTCTCCTTCAAAGAAAAGTGTTGTTTATCTGAAGGTGGCAGTTGTGGTAGTCTACCAGGTATTGTGCGGTTGTTAAGAGTCCCATTTTCTTTCCGTATCCTTTAATAATTTTAATTGCAGTTTTGGAAACTGCAGTTTCACTTATTTTCGTTTGACATTCTTCTTCCATATATAAGTGGATGATCTTATCAGCTCTCCTCAGAATTATTCACTTTAACCGTATGGGAAAAAGGTTAGCAAGGCAGCTGAGGTGTGTGTGGGGAACCACTTGTGAGAAAGTGTTTCTTTGAAGAGGAAAGCAAGGTCAGGGAGAGCTTTGGGAGTGGATTTGTTTGGGGGACACAGCTGTAACTGCTTGGGTTCGAGATTAGAAGGATGGAGCAGTTAAAATGGCACTAGGTGCATGAAAGTAAAGATTGGACAAATTAAATCATAATTGATTTTATGCACCTAATTGCTAGTTTGTGGGAAAAAGTACTTTGATTTTCCCAGGTACTGTACAGCAATATACGTCTTTGTATTCAAGTACTTATTACTTTCAAAATTTTGGAATAATATTCTTACACTGTAAAAGAATAGATTGTATGTTAGTGTTCAGGAATCATGTTGCTATAGCAGATAACAGCCTGAATTTTCTTAATCTTAAAGTCCAGCACTTCTGAGGATTATGCAGATTGTGGGCTTGGCCCATTGAAAAAGAATAAGATTGTATTTCGAGGTGTTTATTAAGAGAAGTGTTATTACAAAGAGTTATTTCTTAAAGGCTTAATACGTTTAACCACACCTCCATTCCCGCAAAACAAATGGAACTCAGACTACAAACTATCATATTGCATCTACAATATTTACCAATCCAAATATTTGGTGGTGGTGGGGGGATTGGTTCTAGATTGGTCCAGGAAATTAATATTCTTTCATAGGGCCCAAATGTAATGGACCCAAATGTCTAAGCACTGGTTCAAGATGATATGTATAGGGTCGACAAGCTTATGGTTTGTGACCACCACAACAAGCCTTGGCTCAGTAATTAGGATGATCACCAGCATGCAATCATTCATATCGTGACTTCCACGGTAGAGTACAAATCACCTTCAGGGTATCCTGAGTGGAATGCTCTGGAAGGAGATGGTTTTGGCAGGCAGAAGGACTCTGGTTGGGAGCCTCTTGTTTTTAATCAGGCAGCCAGGAGGCTATGAATTACAGTGTAATGAAAACATTACTGCGGCACACCTGCCGGTAAGGTACTGAAGTTTTTGGCAAAGTAATTCAACAAATTACGCTCGCTGACTGAGATCTGAGACCAAATCAATGGTCTTCAACGTCTGTCTTTTCAGTTCACTGTACAGGGCTTTAGATACACACATGAAGTCCATAACTTCGACTCAGCTGGAGTCTATTTGGTGTGCAACAGCGTACTGTAAGTTTAATACAATTCGCGAGTCTGAATTTGATGTTACATTGTGTAAGAAAGCACTTAATAGATGCAGGGCACTTAAAAGATGTATTTCATCACCTGTCAAAACAGCCACAAAATAATACCCCAAAATGCAACCACTACAAAAGAAAAAAGCCTGTGCATGTGGATTTGAGAGTGTCTACTTTACTCTGATATAGGACACACCCAGACAATTTTCACCATTAACACTACTTCCCAAGACTAGGGCAAAGCCAGCCTTGCAAATTGAGGCACTTTTAGATTCACCTCCACCAGCCTTAGCTCCTCTGTACTGATATAGGATCACAAACAGTCTCAGTCCTGGCTTTGTGAAATGTTAGTTTGAAATTGTTTTTATTTTTGCTGATACCTACAGCTGCTGGTACGTCAGATGAAACCTTTAAAAAAACTACGAACCCACCTACAGTGTTTAACTTGGCTTTTGGGATGGACAGCTTTCAAAAGAAATCTAGAACAGCATTTGATTGATTCCCTGTATAAACCTTTAATGACTAACACATCTAGCACAGGGTACACAGCAACCTGCTCATCTAATGACTTCATGCTCTGGTTGAGTTTACAGAGATTGCCTGAGTTGGACAGCATGATCATGAACGACATCCAAACAGCTTTAAAGGTAGCACATACATACAATTTTGTCCAGTTCAATTCTTTTAATCAAAATACATCAGTTTTTGGTTTCCTGTAGCATAACTATGGATTGTAAGAAGTTGTGATCAATGCTGAGGAATCAGAGACATGAAGGACTAAAAATAACAAAACAAGCCATGGCATATAATATCAGTAAGTGCCTCGTTTCTGGCATTACTGCATTATTCCATTGTACAGATTTTACATTTTAGGATATTATTAATATAGGTTAGTTCAATGTGATTACCATATTATTATTATATTACCATCGTGTGTTTTACCATATTAGTTACTTATTACATTAAAACATATTCAAAAAAGTATTAAATATGTCTAGCTGACATGGAGTAGATCTTGTTAATCACTTGAAAAGAATAATAAGGAGCTTCAGACCAAAAACATGGAAATGAGAACTCAGTAATATCTTTGTTATATAAATTAACAGTCCGGCACATGTAAGTTTTTTTCCTGGTCCAATACACCCATTTCCATCCAGTAAATTATTTTTTTAGGTGCAGAGAGCAGGGGGCTGTGCAGAGCCAAGAGGGTGGGGGGCTGGATCCAAAGCTGGGAACCTATAAATTAAACCTAATATGCAAAATACACCTTAATTTAAAGGACATATTGTGAAAACACACTGATGTGCGCTGTTAATGAAACAGATCAAACGTGATCCTTTATGTACTCTCATATGCTAAATGTTTATTTAATTGTGATAGATTAAATAAAAGTTAACCCCCAGGTGAACCTGGTTTTAGTGCATGTTTTCTAATTTATCATCATACATATAATGTTGCTGCCACATTCTCCTTTACTGTACAGTGTTAGTAATCGTTAGTGGATGTTGTAGCGTTCTATGAAGCAGATACTCAGAGAGCAATCGGGCATTAATCCGGAATTCCAGTAGCTGCTAACCCTTAAAAATAGCCTAGAGATCAAAATAATTATTTCAGGAATGCAGATCCATATGCTTCACCTGCTTTCAAAACAGAAAGTCCAAAGAAGCTCTAATATTCTAAGCTGGCCTGATTTATACCTTTGATAAGACACACATTACCTTCGCATGCACATTATAAGCATTCGTAAATACTTACATCACCCAGAAATACCGATCCATTAGCCAAACAAAACCATGTCATGACATACCACATGCATAACGCACGATTGGTATTTATGGCCGGTGACTTAAATATGCTGTTTATCGGGGCTGTTGTGAAGTGCTTATGATAGGCCTTCGTAGCTCATGTGAGAGAGCTCTTCAAATGAAGCATTACCAAATTATTCTCTCAATAAATCTAGGCATTTTAACTCATGCTGAGGAAAAAAAGCCCTGTCTGGCAGTTACTACTGGACTTAATTAATCCAAGCATCACCTACGATGCCTGAAGACGGACCAAAGCAGGGAAAATGAAGACAACTTATGCTCACTCGTTGGGGAGGAAATTGTAAAAAGGGTTATATTGTTCTTTTATAGAATAATAAAGTCCCCTATTGTGTTTGAGACTGTGTGAGCTGGCAGCACTGATGAAATACAATGTAATAACACTTTAAGTGTTGCACCAAGACACATGGTACTCTCAGGCCTGTGTGTTGAGATGGACCTGTTCCACATTATTGTGCTTTTTTGCCTTCTTTAAATGAGTATGTTTTCCTAGCTGCCTGTGTTCAGTACATTCCTATCATCAACAGCATGCCTCTAATCATAGCCAGGTGCCGCTCTATGAAAATTAACATATGGTTCTAACTTACCTCTGCCGCAGAATGATACATACCTGGGTCGCTGGTGAGAACAACCTCAAATGAATTCTAATTTTGCTTTGTTCCGAAGAACATGCGAAAGGTTGGAGGAGGTCGGCATCAGAAAGCGAGTGATTTCACCAGAAATGCAGCCCTTTTCCCAGCCGGATAGTCAAGATAGTCTCAGCGGTTCTTGTTTCAGGCATACACTCAAACATCAAGGGTCCTAATGCTCCTGGCTTTTTGGTATAAGTGACGTAGAACCTATGTTAAAGTTCTTTAAACTGAATGCCACATTTACAAAAATGGCTCTTAATAGAAATGGCTCTCGCAAATGGAAGTGGATCTTCTATGGCAGATGCACCAATTCCATCGAAAACCATAAAGGTAGGAATTTTATGGCATCAATTTAAAGATACTGTTACATTTAGTAGTACCCTTTATTAGCTGTTTGTTGTCAATCAAATTCTTTTTGGGGATTTTTCCTCAATTTCTGCCTAATTTAGTTCCAAAAACTAACTGGGACTCCTTTTATGTGACAACATCAAAACTCTTGGACCACTAACACAATATAAAAGGACAGCATAATGCTCTTGGAGGAGTGTACTAAACATCAGTTCTGTAATGTCAGTTAACAGATGCCCCTGCTGGTGAGCATTGCACTGAATGTCAGGGGGAGGGGGCCATCCTACCCACCCAGAGAGAGCAAAGCAAATTGTGCTTAATTGGAATCCTGGCCACACTGGCAGCAGCAGCACTGGAGGTTGAATTAATTTACACAGCGTAGGAATGAAATAATTTTTGACCGCTTCAAAAAATGTGAAT
This sequence comes from Rhabdalestes septentrionalis, assembly GCA_037832545.1. Lineage (NCBI taxonomy): Eukaryota > Metazoa > Chordata > Actinopteri > Characiformes > Alestidae > Rhabdalestes > Rhabdalestes septentrionalis. The sequence goes on along the minus strand of JBBMFX010000101.1, from coordinate 27,843,161 downwards.
CGTCTGTAATTGTACTTCATTTTGTTCTCGTTCTGACTTCAACTGGTGGCATAGTGGTTAGGGAGTTGCCCCTGTGATCAGAAGGTTGTGGGTTTGAATACCAGGACTGCAAGTGACACCACTGTTCCCACACACTGCTCCCTAGGCGCCCCCTGTTGGTGGCAGCACACTGCTTCACTTGGTGAACAGGTTTAATGTGGAGAAACAATTTCACACCTTCCACATTATGTGCTGTGCTATGTTTATGTGTGACTATAGGTGTTACTTCACTTTACTTTAACATACAATAGGTCTCTGTCAGCATGAGGTGCAGTGGAGATTAAAAACACCTTTTTGTCAGGAACAAGATGTTGTTGACTACTAAAGACTGTGACTAACTAAAATATAGACATGTGCGATTGGTTTTGGTTTTGTTTCGGTTTACAACCCCTGTCATATTTCTTGCTAATCTGCAAAAAAAAACTAAACTCAATACCCACGAGGCAAATGCAGAAGTTGGAAATACTCTCAAAGACTGAAAAAATTCAGAATCACTTTTTGAAGTATAGGAATGTTCAATGGCTTCTTCATTTCTCAGCTGAGCTGGATCAGGCCTGTATTTTGTGTTACTGTTTTCATTTCCAAGGAAAGGATTTCGTCCTTGGTAAAATTCACAACCCAAATCTCTTGTATCCACAATACAACACCTGGAAAAAGAAACTGTTCATTAATCTTTGCCGCCCTGAAATCCACGGTTTTAAGTCCTTTACTCCCTGACCATATGCATCCCCGAGCAGCCAGGGCCCTCTAAAACCGCAGCTCTTTGTTTTAGAATAACCTTGTGGGTTGTTTTCGGGTCATTGTGGCCGAGTGGTTTCTTAATTGACTTTCTGAATACTTTGTATAATGTGCCCCCGTTAAACAGCTATAAATAGACCCCTGGATGTGATGACTTCATCTTTTCCGGTTCCACTGCTCGGAGTCAAGAGTCATGTTTTATAGCCAGCATTTCTTATCTTCTAGTGTCGTGGGTGATGAATGAATTAACAGATGACGTTACAGTTTGAGGTGGATTTGGTCAATATAAAGTAAATATTGTCCCTCAAATGGCTGGCGTCGGTGTTAACGGGATGGCTCAAAGTATGCAAACCAAACAGAGTTTCGTGCTGGTTGGAAAGTGTGAAATTAGTGTCTCTGCAAGGATGAAGTTGATGGAAAATGTTAACATTGCAACAATGTGGGGACATCACTAAAATTAATTTTAAACTCTGCTTCTTAACAATTACTGAACTAAGTAAACAATTAATCATTCCCTGTAAATAAAACAATGGTAAACAAGCTTAGAAATATAGTAAAACATATTTATAAAAATGTGTTAATAAGATTCTTTGGAAATAAGTTATTAAGTATTTCATAATTAGTTAAAACAAATCGTTACTATTATATTTTTATGCAATATTTGTTGTTTTTTTTGTGTTCTGTTATTCAGAGAGTATGACCATTTGCGGTTCTACACGGGGGCCAGGGGAGGCCAGCGCCCCCTCAGGGCCCCCTTATGGCCCCCCCTGCACTGAACCGCAACCCACCCCCCACACCATTGTACACCATAGTTCGCACACTGGTAGTTCGTGCCCCCCTTAAAATACACTGGCACCCCTTGGCCCCCCTGGTAATTTTGGTCTAGAACCTCCACTGAGTGTGATAGTTTACCTATGTCTGACTTTACAATGACTATACATGTGGTATTAATGCTAACATGCACACTCATGTAATATAAATGTGTTTGCATGCTAATTAGAACTCATAAACTGAGGATCAATGTTACACTGATTGCTAGACCCCTGTTTAATTCTTGTTTCTGAAATTGAAGTGATGACCAAAACACATGCAGAAGGTATTTAAAAGCACATCTGCTGAGCTGCGAAATAAATTATAATGAAGAACACATTCATCACATTTTGACCCTGTTGGTGATGAGTTCATGGTCTTCAAAATGTGATCTACATCAGTATGATTGTTTATGCTGGTTAAGAGAGGAGATTACAGGTGTTTAACGGTGATAAAATACATTTAGAACAGCTCGTTTTAAGTAAAGCTGAGGTGTATCATACTCATCCTTAATTATACATGTCATACTTTTAGGAAATGCCTGGAAAAACTTTCCATAGAACTAGAAATCACCTAGGACATGATGGAAATAAAGCATCATTCATTCTTAAAAAAACTGCCTTACCATTAGTAAGTGGTTACAAGTAATGTTTCCAGTTGTTAAACCGTTAAAAGTGAACATTAGCTCCCAAATATTATAGTGCAATACAACAAATAGCTGCAAATGTAGAAAAAATTGTCATTGTAAATTGGGCTGTCAGTAGTTTGTATTGTAGTTCTATCTGCAATTTCAGGTCTTTGGAAGCATGATTTAGTAGCAAGAATTTATTCAGCTTAAATTCTTTAAATTTTACTCATTCCAAAAACGGTTAAGAACTAGTGCATGGAAGGCCTTATAACATCTAATAAATATATTTTTCTTAGCTCATTTACGAATGATATGTTCCTGTTTAAGGCCTTATCAGCTGCTTCCTAATAGTAATTTCTTAAGATGTAAGCACTTAAAAAAGTGTGTGCTTTAAAAAAAGGGGAAATTAGATGTAACATAGGGAAATAATAATATAGACACTTCACAAAGGCTGGAATACACGTCTGTGTGCACGAGTATGTGTGCTTTAATGGTATATTAAGGATTTAGCATGGGCAGCCAGCAGTTTAAAAAATGGAGTGTACTTTAAACACCCCTTTAAAATAGGTTCAGTCTGTCAGATAAGCCACTATTAAGCCATATGTTTTAAAAAAGCAGTTTCAAGGAGCTCTTAGATTCATGTCAGCAGTATGATGTCATCTACTTATGTGTAAACCCAATTTCAAGCTTAAGTTAATTAACTTTTGAGTGAGTAGAAAAGTGTAGCGGAGGCCTGCCATGTCTTTATAACATACCAGCAATGCCCTTTATTTCTATTAGCTGCAAACCAGTTTTAACTGTACATTCCAGATAGGTGAACAACTCTTGGCTGCAGGAATGGATTTTTCAAAGCTTACAACAAAATCAACTATCAATGTCCAGTCAAGTGAACACACGCCATATGTGCAAAACACGACTGCAACAAAAGTAATGATGCCTTATTTATGCTTATGAGCTCCAGATCGGGTATAGTTTTCAGTACTGTTTTATTATAAAACGGCCCAATGTGATACCAATTACAAAACTCCCGGGAGGCACCAGAAACATGGCCTTCAAGTATTTTTCACCCGCTTTTAAAAAATGTAAAGTTTATTTTTTTTCCTCTCCATCTCATTTCATTCCGCAATCTTCTGGACCATAAATATCTATTTCGATTTACAGACATGAGGGCCAGGCGTGGATGGCCAGAAAGGCATTATCCGTCAACTAATCCTCATTACCAATTCCCTTCAAAACCTGAATCAAATGATGGATGTACATGTGAGTAATTTCATGGATGAACTGGAGCCGCAGAACAACAGCAGGCCTAATACATTGCTGCACATTCCACCTGTTCCTTAATGAGAAAGCACTGGGCCCTAGATTTTGTTTTTATTTTGCACTGATCGTATCAGCGGCGTGCTTTGGCACAGTTTTGCTAACAATTTCTCTCTCTCTCTCTCTCTTTTTTTTTGGTATTTTCTTAGCTGATAAATGATGCGAGAACTTTCGGAATAAACAAAGTCGTTTTGGACGAGAGGCCGAATTCGATGCGAGGTTCAGCTACATATCGGGTACCAGCTCCAAACATTTGCACATGTTATTATTAAGCAGCTCAAAAGAGCCATATTATGGTTTTCAACACTGTTATTTGGTGAAATGCAGTTAGTAAAATGACTCTCGCTCTCCTGACTTCATGTCCAACTGATGCTAATTACTTTGAACTATTTTGTCACAGTTGCTTCAGTCAGTATCTTTATGTAATTCTGGATTTTCATACTTAGGAACTCAAGTGATCTTTCCTGCTGGGAAGTTTTACACAGATGGGTGTAATCTCTCACCCATAGTCGCCACAGAACCATGCAGCACAGAATTCACATGAAAGAATCCTAGCACACCATTCAGCTTTGCCCAGACTGTAACAATAAATGCTTTTTTTTAAGTGCAGGTGTTGGACTGAACATGAGAGCCAAAAATGGTTTTGTCAGAGCCTCCTTCCTCCCCGATTTCACTTTCAAGATAGGATCAGGTGAAATTTTGGTTCAAATGAAATGGCCATGAAACAAAGGAAAAGAAGGTAAAGGCATGGCTATTGTGTGGAAGCTCCCTCGTTATTATCAAAGCAGCTAAACAATCATGATCTTTGATGCTGGGCCAGGGCTATTGATTGTGTGTTCCTGAGAATTCATTCTTGAGTGTTTATGCCTTTTTAATTTCTGACATCATGTAGAGCTTCAAAAGAATCCTGCTTGCTCTTACTGTTTCAACCAAAGTCAGGTTCCACAATCATGTTTGCAAAAAAGCATTACAACAGAATCTCAACCTTAAAATCGGAGTCAAAGCAGGTGACAAGTTCATTTTCACAGATCACCTTCATTAGCTCTGTTTACATGCCAGCGTTTCCCCTACTGCTGTATAGGCTGGACAGACTGTCTGGTCAAACTTACATATCGACCAACTTGGATGATATATGGACATAAGGATGTGTCTAGATAATTATGGTTTGCATACTAGAATACAAAGCATGATATTTTCACATCTTACTTTTCTTTATTATTAATGCTGCATGAGGATTCTATTTGGAACGCGCACATGCTTAATGACATCATCTGTCAAGTCAAATGATTGTTGTTTCAGTCGTGAATACAATATAATCTAAAGTGAAACAACATTCCTCCTCAATCATGGCACAAAACACAAAAAAACATAAACAACACAAGACTATATGAGGATAGGTAGGACAGGACTGCACAGAGTGCAAAGAGCGCAAGAGCAAGACAGTACAAGATAAACAAAAGAGCAAGAATTCAATATAAATAAAAAGACAAGACAACATACAGTGCAACTGACCAAAGCAGCCACAATACCTTTGTGAATAAATACAATATAATGACAGATACCATATTCTAGCAGTTAAGTGTGCACTATGCAAATATTGAAGTAGATTAAAATAAATAAAATAAAATAAAATTTAAGCTATAAAAATAAACCAAAAAAGTCACAAACAACATCGACAAGCCTAAGTGACAACCTTCATAAAGAACTGGAGAATTTTTTGAATATATTATTGAAAATTATTTGGGTAACTGTTGACTTCTTGTATTTGTTAGCCTCAAAGCTCCAGTAAACCCACGAAGAACATTTGCACTAGAACTGTCTTGGTTAAGGCACCAAATCTGAGTAAATTATGTATTTTTGCCAAATTATTCTTTTAAAAAAAATGCCAAAAAGGCCTCTTTGAAGTGATGTCATAGAAAAAACTTTCTGTGATGTGAGAAATTTAACGAACCTCCACATAACAAAGATTCCTTACAAGCCAAGAATCATTTTATTCCTTCAGTTATTACTGACCAGACTGGTGTGCAGACAAACAGGACCATACATGAACTAGTTCTTTACACAGTTGAACTTATTACTTGGGACAGGCTATTTTGTTCATGTAAATGGGCTGTACAATTACTGTACAACTCAAGTGCTTGTTAAAGCCCACTTGTAAACTTGTCCTGCTTGTCTCTTCACTGCACTCTTAACTGTTCTGCTTTTGGACAATTGAGATGCAACTGAACTGAATTAAACAGAACTGAATGGAACAGACAAAAAACCCCAACATAACACTTAGTGCTCTTATATGGAACACTGAAAGGAGCCTTGTTATTTCTTTTTTGATGAGGAAATCACTCACTTTGTCTCTCGACAGATGGACAGAATTAAGAAGATGACATTAAAACCTCACAAGAAGCCAACATTCCTAACAGTCTTTTCCTAGTTTGGTTTACATACTCTTGACAACATATTATCTCACTGACAACTGAGCTAACAAAAAATGAGTTCTGTTGGACCAAAATCCTGTTTGGTAAACAGTAGCACATCAGAAGACAGGGGCACTTTGTTCTGATCTAAAACACATGCTCTGTGTCCACTGACTAAACATGACGAGAGTAGACGAGAGGCTTCCTCATGTCTGCACCGGAGAGAAAAGCGTATAATAAGGCTGAGATGTGCCAGTCAGTCAGTTGGAGGTGTTTACACAGCACAGAACTGAAGCTACTCCTTTATAGCATGATCACTGTCATACACAAGCATGAGTGAAGGTGTCTGAGGCTTCTTTTATGAGAAGGATGCCATCATGTGGACTATCTCAACACATCGGGCCCCCAGGCATCTGCATCATACAACCAATTAATAGAGTGATTTCGTTATGTCAGGTTTGTACTGTGTACAGAATTATAAGTGGATGGGCAGTTTTTCAAGACTTCTTCAGTCAGATTGAACAGCAAACATGCACCATTTGTTCTTTCGGGTATGGAAGTTTCCAGAGGGGAAAATTTGTTGTGATTCATTACCAGTGTAGTGGTGTGAATATTCATTCAGGCTCCACCTAGTTGTGCGTGGATACCAGAAGAATGTACGCAAAGCAAAAGTTACTGAAGCTAATTGAATCCAGTGTTTCTCCAGAATTTCCTAGGAACAAATTTGGTCTTATCCAAAAAAAACATTAGTTTACCAGCATTTGTCGTGAATATCAAATAAATATTTGCCGGATATTGTCAGCAGGATATGGATGAAGCAGATAGATGTTTGATTGAGAAACACTGGAGCATAAAAACGCCTGCTGTCGTGTTGATCTGCTGTGAGGTCCTGCAGTCTTGACTGTTCTAGAGGCGCAACCTGTTAAAAATCACTCTCTCCAGATAAGTCCGGACCTTTAAGGACGTTCAGGGGTGTCTGGACAGAGGCCAAGCCTGGACGGCTGATACACTTAAGGTAATGCCTGGCTCTGTTCAAGCAAGCCAAATGAATAAATCTGCACGGGATTAAAAAGAAGTGAGGTAAGCTAATCATCAGTTCCTTTCCTAAAAAACAAGGCATCCGAATAGGCTTTTTGTGAAATGCCCCAAAAGAATCATTTTAAGTCACTTAACAGCCATCTTTGTAAATGAGATGAGTAAGTCCGAAGAACCTTTGTGCAGGTTCTTTACCAATTTAAGGAAACTTTCAAGAGCCTTTAAGCTTTGTGGAGATTCCTTATGCTCACGCTTCTCATTTGTAAAAAAACAGTTCTATTGAGAACCAGCCATTAAAAAATTCTGTTGGTAAACCAAAAAGGTTCTTCTGTAGCATCACACTAACAACCTATTCTGGTGCTCACATTTTTAAGAGTACAGGGTTAAAAGCCAATGTGCAGTTAGATGCACCATATTAGGTGGTCAGTTTAGATATAAAAGACAGATGCCCGACCCGCTTTTCAAATTAAGTTATCAAAAATGTTGACTCTGAAATATTCTTTAGGGGATAAAACGTGGTTTGTCTATGGCAAGTTGAACCTGGAAGTTCTTCTCCTAAAACATACCTACGGAACCTGGCAATTTACAGATGAGCTGAATCAGGTGAGTTTGAGCAGGGAAATAAACAAGCTGTGCTGACACCCACCCTTCGGGACCATGGCTGGGGATCTCTGGTCTATGGAAACTCTTCAAAGACTCCTTGATGCCACCTTAACTCTTAACTAAGAAAGGGTACTAAAGAAAATGCTGTTTTTGGAATAACCTGAGCCCAACAAAAATAAGGGCAAAAGCTGCTATTCTTCAGAGTGTGTGGTTGTAATATTGGTAACACTACATACTGTTTTGCTTTTACGCTGCATAATTGTGGTGTACAGGCCATCGAGAGGAGGCCTCTCCACTCCACTACACAAAGAGACAAAAAGGAGCTCTTTCAATTACCAGACGCTTTACATAAATAAGCAGGGAGACTGCGACTGCATGGGTCTTATCTTCAATTTAGATTGGGGCTTTAGAGTTTTGGCAGCAGTGCAGCACTACATGGTCAAGTTCTTAAGGCATTAGGCTCATTTGGAGAGGAAAAAAACTAATAATAAAGAGAGAGAGAGAGAGAGAGAGAGAGAGAGAGAGAGAAAAAATGAATGGCTAAAGGAGACCGAAGCTCGTGCTCGTTCGTCTCCTTGGTTCCTTTCAACCAAGCCCCACACATGACATCATGGAAAACTGAGACGGCTCTTAGAGTGAAGTGGGAAACGCTGTATTTCTCTCACCGTTCAGGCTGGGAGTCCAGGGATCCATCATGCTAAAAATACAGTTTCTATCACAGGATTCCACAAATACTTTCATCCTGAAAAATCTTGTGATTCAAGTGGCATTTGAGCTGGTTTGATTAGACTATGAAGTGGAAAAGCGGAGCGCACTGATATTTCAGCATGGATTAGTCATCAGCTGCTTCTAATAAAACGTTCAAACAATCTTGTTTTATCTGGCCTGGGGAGTGACTTGGCAAAACACTGCCTTGCATACTTACCTATTTACCTGCTATGTATGTTGGCAAAAATAAGTGCCTCGCTTGAAGAGGAATATTCACGATTGGAAAAGCTACAGAAAATGATTAAATCAGTGGTCATGGGCTGATTACAAAACAAAGCTTCCAGCTGTGTCTGCTTGTATAATATGTTCATGAAGATCAATGGCAGGCTTTTGCGCATGGGCCTAATATCATGATTTATAACACGGGCATTTTTATTCCACTTACAGGAAGGCTTGGTGAGTAAGTAGAATAATATGCTTAATAATGCATATTTAAGTACACTTAGTGAGTTATTAGTGAGCACTTTAGATAAGTAGGACACTTGATGAGCTTGCCACTATAATTAGACAGAGATTTAGGTAAGGAGTATGTGACTGAGAGCCTTAGGTAAGGAGAGCATGAGTAGTAAACCAGTAAGAAATTTGGGTAAATAATGTGACGGTGGTTGTATAGATTACTCCCTTGTGGAATGTTTACTAAAACTAAATACACAGAAAACGTCACGCATACCAAGTATAATAAATAAAAAGTCTAAGCTTTATGACATTTCAGAGTACCAGCATAATTTGTTCAGTGTTGGGCTTGTTTCTAGTTAAAGAAACACAGGTTATGTGTAAATTGGTGGCATGCTACAGTTCTTAGCAATAGTAGTGCATGGGGAAAATATGTTGACTTTAAAAATAAGTTGAATTTCAAAAGTTTGTAATAGGTTATGCTCTGTTGTTTTGCATGAATTCCAGATGACCCTGGATATTGTCAGTGGGGATAAAGAAGGAATAGATATATATTACTTTGAAGAACACTGGAGTAGTACATTAAAATGCTTGCTGTTAATCTGCTGTGAGGTCCCTACAGTCTTGGTTGTCATAGAGGAACCACACCTGGTAAAAATCACAGACACTCTTCTTGCTTTGTATTTGTGGTGTTGACTTTGAAATCCCTTAGTATCATTATAAAAAGAGGATTACTTGATTTATTGTCTAAATAATCGTTACATGACTGGATTACACTGGAATCATTTTTGGGTTTATTAATTGGTAGGGTTCTGCCAATCCGAAACTCTGTATCGGTATCGGTCCAATACTGGCCATATTCACTGGACTGAGTCTGAAATAAGGCTGAACTATCAATTATATGCTTAGATAACTCTGAATAGCATGCTGTAAAGAGAGATACACTTATGAGTATAAAATGACAGCAGAAGGCTTTTAAGATTAGCAGAAATGCTGCATCTCAAATGTCTTTGTCCTTACTTCACAGTGCAATTAAAACAGAAATCAAGATGCTCTTGCCAAATGATGTGCAATATGTCTAACACTGGAAATTCAAACATGCTTGCATAATACTGTAACGGCACATTGTGCACTATTTGAGTTTAAATAGGTCCCTACAGAGGGCATAGGGAGCCATTTCATATTCACAGTGTACCCAGACAATATATTATTAACACCATTGTTGTCTAAGAGAGGGAAAAAGAGAGTATCGGACTGGTATCAGCAACTACTCCAGGTTGCGGGATCAGTTTTGGTATCGGACATGAAAAGCGGTATCGTGACAACCCTACTAAAAAGTTGCTTTGAACTGTCACCATGCATCCAGTCCTGAGCTTCTACCATTTTCACTCACCATTCTTGCTGTGTGTTTGTGGTGTTGGCTTTGAGCTGGCTTGGCTGCTGGGGTTCCCGATGTTCTTGCAGCCATGGCTGTGTCCAGAAATCTGCTCAGCATTCTTCACTGCATTCATCGCCTTAGCCACGCTCCCCTTCCCTTCAGATCACCCACTGTCTGTCCCCCTGCCAAAACACACTTGTCAGGACACACTGGCCATATTTAATGCTGTACAATGGCAGCAATGCATAATTTTACATTTGCTCAGTGACAACCCAGCAAAATAATGCCTCCGGACTGAGCAAACGTTCAAACGACGTCATTCAGCGACTAAACCTCGTCCTTGTCTTTATGGCAGCTTTAAAACAGCCTTGATTCTGCACCACACTGGAGTACATGGGGGAGCTCTCTGTTGATTCTGCTTAAAACCCATTTAAGCTGGATGACATTCAGCAGCAACCGGAGCGAGTCTGTTTATTTACGAAGCGTAAGCTCACTCAGAGTCCACAAATGTATCCCACAGCCAGTGCGCCAGCCAACTTATTAATTTACAGAATTTACAGAGCACAGGCCTCGCTAGGGCCTCTCTTTCAGGATAGCGCCTGCACACACAAGCTCGCAATTCAGTAGCTTTGAGAGCCCCCTCAATGTGTCCCGGTGAAAAACGAGGCCTTCTGCCACTCCACCACAAGCCAAGGCCTTTGTATGTATAGTACATCATCTACAGCAACAATCCGCATAGGGCACTCCAAACACACATCTCTGTTTTCTTTAATAAGCTGTGTTTTGAAAGCCACTTAGATGATTTGAAGGACATTTATTCCCTCAAAATGTCTTGACTTGTAAAAATACTCATGTAATCGAAGCCTGGCTGCCAATTTCTTGCACATCTGGGAGGCCAAAAGTCCTATCTAATGTACTAGAGTCCTTGTAGTAATGGAATTATTCGGTTTGTGCATTTCGAACTAAATCGCAGAGAATAAACATGATAATATGACTTTCCAGTACATTTTACAAATTGGTCATTGTGTATAAATTAGATTTGTTTTTTGTTTTCGCTTTCACGCTCATGCACAGATCCAGTTCTTGTCAAACCAATTCCAGGTGAATATGTTGCATGACACCTGATTAAACTGTAGTATTATTGCATTTGAAATGTTGCTGAGATACTTTAGCATCACACATTCTCCTCATTTACATCGCTGACTGATTTCCAGGCATGGATTTGCCACAGATCACCAAGTAACAATAGGAAAAATAAAGCATACTAACCCAGAAACACAACACCTAGATAAGAGTGAATTCTGGAAGAAAAAAAAAATATTCAAGAGGATGACGAAAACTCTCCTTCTGTTCCAGGAGAAGGCTTTTAATGAGCTCTTAACTGATGGGCAAGACTTAAAACAGTTTCTCTGATGGAATCCTGGCAATTTATTTGTTAGTGACAGTTAGGAGCCCAATACTGTCGGATAAGCGTGCCAGATGTGTGCCATGTCATAGAGTAGCAACAATGCCACCCAGAGCACTGCAGTAAAACAGCAAGAGAGGCAGCTTCAAAGACTCAGATAGCATCTGTGACCATGATATATGTCCTCATGTTCATAATTTGGCTTACCTGTGGTGAGTTAAGATGCACAATGGAATTTGTTACAATCAATCGAGCTCATTACAATATCGGTAATGTCATCATTGTAAATTCTGTGCGCTGTTGGGTAGGTCAGGTCTAGTGTTTAATGGCTGGTTGGACCAGCAATTTTGGTCCATTTGTATTCTCAGAGTCAACACTATAAAGGGCAGCTGATTTAATCGGACCTCCAGTTTCCAGGGTGGTCTCCACCAGGGTGGAATAGTAAAAAAGTCATTAGGTTTGCATCAAAGCTACCCCGAACCCCCCGTCATCAGCAGGAGGCAGCTCTCATTGATAAATTAATTTCGGGGCAGATTTATGTGGCGTGTTTTCTTTCCTTTTGTCATTTTTAATCAGCTTCTGCTTCTCTCACTTTGCTCACCCCCCC
>JBBMFX010000101.1:27778261-27793259 GCA_037832545.1 Rhabdalestes septentrionalis | reverse complement strand
TTTCTTTTTCTTTGTTTTTTTCTCTCTCTCTTTCTTTTTCTCTCTCTCTCTGTCTCTCTCTCTCTCTGTCTGTCTCTCTCTCTCTCTCTCTCTCTCTCTCTGTCTCTCTCTCTTTCTCTCGCTCTCTCTCTCTCCTCTCACCACTTAGTCTGTCAGGGGCATCAAACGTGATCCGTATCGTGTTCTGCCGAAAAAAGCGAAAGCTGTTCTTGAGGTTTCTGAAGGTATTACTTCAGACACGTAAGTTGGATACACACAAAGTTATGGTGGTATTGCTGCAGTCGGCAGCTTGAGCAGGAACACATTATATGCCAGAAAAGTGCAGATTTTTTGCGTGACTGGATTGCGTATGCGCTATGAAGTGTGGGATAAATGAATGAGAGTGTGATGGCATGCAGGCTGATTTACGTCCAGCAGGTTTCTGCAGGGTTCTGAAATGTGTGGGGTAGAAACCACATAGACATCCTCCTGACGACGCTGGTATTTCTCTGTTTACAATTCCAGAGTGTGCCGGCCTGTCCTCCAAGACCCCAGCGTACTATGAGGGTCAGCGTGCTGCAGTGTCCTTCATTTCTGTGCTTTAGAACAACTCATGAGTAAAAGTATAAGCATAAAAGTCTTGAAAAAATAAATCAGATTGTCACCTTTGTTATAGACACATTATGTCCTGCAGATCTTTTGCATCAGCTAAAACTCATAGAAAGGCACCATCACCAAGTCTCTGTTATGTGTCTCAAAGAAGTGAAAGAAAATCCAGATTTTTCCAATGTTAAATAGTCCTCTCTATGCAATCTATTTTGATGTGTGTTTACTTAATGAGCTATATTCGTTTCATTGTGACCATTGCACCTGTTAATAAACAACTGTGTTTTCAGTGTCAGAGGAACAAGGCCAGAAATAGCTTTCCCATGAGTTTAGGGTTTAAAATAAAGAACTGGCAGGACACGCCCAGAGTGCTGGAATGGCTCAGTCATGGGAACCTTTTCAAACTGTCTGTATGGATTTAACTTAGGAAAAAACCAAAAAAACATCCAACACGTGTAAATATCTATTTTGTCTGTGCTTGTAATAGCAACCCTGCTCTTATGGGACTCCACGTTTTACAACATGAACTGAAATGTGCTTTAGTTAAACTAGCTCTAATGGAGTTTAAATGGAGATTATAAACAAGAAAGAAAGTGGCAAGGCCACCAGATCGGGTCCTTTAGAGTGATGCCATTCAAGAACAGTTCCCTGGTGGTCAGTGGACTTTTCCTTTTCCTATTCTTTTTTAAATGATTTAACATGGGTAGTGACTTTTTCTACATTGCATTCCATATAAATAATCCCACTTGACCATAGATCCCCTTGGCCATCCTTTCTGGCCAATATTTTCAAAGTCATTCCACTCTTCTGTCTCAGAATTATAATGGGCTGCCAGTAAAGTTCGCATTAGATGAACGGAGACACTGGCTGGAGGGGCCTGGTGTGGATGGAAAATGAGAACCAAGCATCTTAATTTTGCCAGGCCGTATGGGCACTGTTGCGCAATAGGTTTGATTCTGCAGTTTTTGATTTTGGGAGAATGTTTTGAGTTTATCCTTTTTCTTCACTTCTAATCTAAGATTGAGCCCCATGGCCTCTCTGTTAGTTATAATATTATTTTATTTTCAGTTCAGCTCCACACCTTAGTCAGTATCTCTATCCCTGGTTGGTGGTGTGCCTTGTGGTTTCTTGGCTTCTGGCATTAGAGGCCAAGTTTCGATTTCTGCATTGGAGTCAGCCAGTCACGCTGCTAGAAATCTGATGTAAGCTTAAGAGATGGATATTTATAAATATGCAAGTTCTTGTGACATCACATAAATAGTCAGTTTAAAACAGGTTGTTTTTGCAGCTAAATTTGCATCTCAGTAAACTTGGACTAAATGTGAGTCTGCATGGGAGTAAATGGGGATTAAATAGTAGGTTTTGAAACTTTAACAGTCTTTATCTCCTACTTCAACTTCTTTTATTTCACAAAAAATAAGCTGAAAAAGTCACATTTGGTTTATATGGACCCCTTAAAGCTCCACTTTCATGAACTATGTGAATAACCTTTTTAAAGAAATTCCACAAAATAAAACCTTGAGACAAATTTCTAGAACTATACACCAATACCAATAAAGTTCAGATCCATTATTATACAGTAATGTACAATTGTAATGTGTGGCAAATCCCCTGGACACCTACATTTTTAAGACATATAGAAACAGTAAAAATCATTCCGCTGATGATCTCAGGTAAAAAAAAGGGTTTAGGCCATGTGTGATGAACAGGCTCAGCTGCTTTGATAAGGAAAGACCTGAGCCTGATAAACACACCTTCTGAAATGAAGAAAAATATGTATATTTGGCCCTTTTTGGGAGGAAACATATTTTAATTTTAGAGTGATACGGCATCAAGCACCCAGCAACAAACACCTGATAAACGTTAGGTCTGGGTTCACCTTTGCGTGTATCTGAAAGCGAGGCTCTCTTGCGGTGAAGGGGATGTATCAGTTGGCTAAAAGTTCCTTTTTCCACTGCGGAGTTAGTTATTCATAATCGCCCAATAATTCATTGTTGTGCTGTGCATGTGGATTCTAAATTTGTGGGCTTAAGAAGTGAATGGTTAAGGCATCTGGAGTAATAATAAGTTTCCATGCTTCCCCAGAAAGGGAGTGTATTTACTTTGAGGTCGCTCAAGATATGCTGGAGAGACAAGAGTCCCAGATTGTCATAGCTTGCAAGGCAACTTGGGTGGGCAGGTCTTGCCCAGATACATCGAGGCTTACTAGAGAGAGGCCTGATAAAATGGAAAAATTGACAGAATTTATGCCAAATCTTCTCTTTAATGGCCAAGCATGCTTTTAACCAGGCTGGGTCGCGTATTTATTCCTTTTTATGGAAGATCAGAATTGACAAATGGAGGTACAGTAGATAAGAGTAGATATGATTAAACAATACAAATACTAAAAACAAAGCCATGGAAGAAACTCCAGAGGTCTATGGTACAAACAGTTTCCTTTCTAATCACACGGTACTCTAAGGTTGTCATGCACACTGGCGAAGAACTGAACCGAAGGATCCGCGCTTTCAAGCATAAGATGCTGAATCACAAAAGTCTTCTTTAGCAGGTTTCACTAGATATGTAGAATTCAAGAATTCGCAATAGTGCATTTATAACCTTTCTAAAAACAGGTTCTATTCCTGACAGAACGGTGGCACTAAAAGTTGTGACATAAAAAAAACTATTTACTAAATAAATAAAGAAATTTACCCATTTTTGTTAAAAAAAAAAAGATATGAGAGTTTCTTCCAAGAAATATCCAATTATGAGGCGGTTCTTTAACCCTCTGAGATCTAAGGCCTTTCTGGCATTTTGGGGCAATTTTCCTACACCATTTCATTAAGTATTACTTGTAACTAAATACGTCTATTCCAAAGTGACAAATATTGTTATATTCTGGAAAACCTCAGCTATAATAATGTGCAAGTAAAGTGAATGTAAGAAAATGACCTGACAAAAACAGAGTAAAAAAATATGTATTGGCTGCAAAAATATAAGGAGAGCATTCAGAAATTTTCTGTAGTTTTATTACAACTATTGAAAAAGTAAAACAAACTTTTAAAAGGTACCTCATGCTCACATGTAAAAAAAAAGTTCCTTTTAGGAACGATCTAACAAAGCGTTCTTTGGGAAAATAAAAATTGTTCTTCCATAGCATCAGGCAAAGACACTTTCTACACTACAGAGACCTAAACCAAGTTACTAATTACGCTCTTGTCTACATGGTAATTTATTCATAATATTCATTGATAATCTTGAAGCATACATTTATGGAAGACCATCTTATCGCGAGCAACTTACAAATTACAGATGTATGCTTATGTAGAAAACAACTAAACTTTAAATTTTTTGTTGCAAAATGCACATATAGAGCCAAACTATCACAGTAATCTGTGTATTACTGTCAGCCACATTTGTTTTGATCTTAAGTTTGTTCATGACTAATTCTGTTTAAGACTTTTTGTAGGGCAGCATTCATAACACTACATGCCACCTATATAAGCCTTTCGTGACAAGTGACATAAACCTACTTAAATATTTACAAAGCCTTTTTAAAACACATGTCCGCTGTTACACGTTTTTGGGGTGAAAATGACTGAGGCAGCTTTTATGACAATGGATGTTTGACGAAATAAGCCTTTATAAATGTTTACGTTGGTTTCTGTCAGTTGCTGTAAATATATGTGTCATGTTGCCTTGCAAATGTTGCCTTTAAGCGTTACCACTACACGCTCCCTGGTCCACTGGGACTCTGGTTTAGGAGTATAATCTGAAGGTGTGTGGTGTTTTTTTCTGGGCAAATGTTGTAGTGTGGGGGCTTTGATGATTAAAGGACAAAAAAATCTAGAATATGTGGGTGGGATATTTCAACCCTGATTTTATGAACCCTGTAGACTAGGCCCAACATTAGGAAAGGAATGTCCGTAAGCATTTTTTCAGGAGTTATTTCATGAACATCTTTTGTAAGTGCTTTTGTGAATCCCATGTCCTTTTGTTCTCCTTGAGCCCTGTGCAGGTAGTTGCGCTTGTTGATTTATGGCCCGCCATCTTTGTTCAGATTTGTGATACAGTTCAGTACATGCCGTGTCTCCTTCCTCCTGTCAGGCTTTTTCCCATGGATCTGAGCCGGAGCTCCGAGCTTCTAGCCCCACCTGAAGCGCATTACTCTTCTCAAGCACTTGTTGATGAACCTCTGAACCTTGTTTTTGATGCTGTTCCATGATATAGCCATCATTTTGAGTGGTGAGACAGAGTCCAACACTTAATAACTTTGAGAGGCATAGTTGGGTCATCTCCATAGCTTCTATGTCTTCAATCTGTCACTATATGCCTATGGGATTTTACATCACTGACTTGGTGAAGGACTTAATCGAAAGAGACGGCGAACACGACCGACCGAACTGGTTGGAATCGCCACTGCAAAAACTCCGATCTGCATCAAAGCGCCTCAAAGCCACAAATCACCTTCCTGTTAAATCCAGTGCAGACATTACCTGACACGTCCAAAGACACTCTCTGTCTTCAGCTAAGCAGGGAGGAATGTTCCACCAGCTTATTCTGTTTCTCCTACTATAAACCATAGCAGAGGAATGGTTTTCTTCTCTGGACAACAAAGCTGAATATTGTACACTGTGTATGTGTGTTTACATTACTGTCAGGCTCTTTATGATCACTGGAAAGAGGAAAGTTTCTACGTTCTAAATTCGTTTTCTCTATCTGTGATGCGGCTATCTCGACTTTGTACCTTTGACCGATGATAAGAAATGTGTATTGTGGAATGGATTTAATGTGGAAATTCTCATTCTTCCACAGATACTGGACAGTGTTTCTCAGGGACATACATTACAAATGATTCTCAGAGTTCTAATTAAAAATGTTTAAGCCTTAATACTTCAGCACCTTAAATCTAGCGATGCAGTCTTTCACACCAACCAATGAAAAAAGCTCTATGCCCTCCATTAATGAACCAAAGGATGGTGGAAGGCCCGAATATTCTGACCATTGTTCTGACTTTAGTGGAACACATTTAGAGCATTAGAGCAAAGTTTGGTTGTAACTGCTTAAACAAACTCACTTACATGTACTTAATATCTTTATGTCAACAGTTTTGCTCCAAATAAAATATTTCTGTTCCACTCAAAGTGGTGTATTTCATTCTGTTCTGTTGTTCAGCATGTGTGGCACCTTGCTGTGCTATCGTAGACCAGAGGGACCACGAAAAGTGTAGCATAGGACCTACCAAACTGTAGTTCATAGGCTGGATGTACTAAGATACTGGATGTACTATGAATTTGGATGTACTGTGAAGTTTGTTTCTAACCTGATACTTTTTAAGTGTCTAATAATAACAAATAGTTTAATAAAATAAAAAATGAAGCATTTAAAACAGTATTTAAAAATGTATACTTTTATTCCTGACACGTTCTCTTTACCATTTAAAAAATATATTGTTATTGATTTAAATTACACAACTAGGTGTATCTGAGCAGGGAGGAGAAGATTTTATGTTAGGAATTTTGATTTTGTGGTTTATTTTTTCAAAGTTTAAAATTGTAATAAAGTTTACACATCTTGTTCAGTTCTTTCCTTGGTTCATGTCAGGTCAAACTGATGAAACTGCTCTTATAAAACGTGGTTAAATAAGATCAATGGTTCATGAATTGTTCTTAGCTTGGATTAAAACACTGTCATTGGTACAGAACCTTTATTAGAGGAAATGTATTCAAAGGTTATTGAAAGATCGGATAGAAATCAAAAATGGATATTCTAGAACAATGGATCTCCACCTTTTCAACATCAAGGCCCACCTGTCTAGCAGAGCATGTTGCTAAGGCCCACTAGGCCACATTAGATGGTATTAAATAACAAAATGCAGACCAATGGCCTGTCTTGATTTTAGATTTGCAGCACATCAGTGGTCATTGGACCCGTGCCAGGGTTCTAGAAAATGTTAGAGAACCATTTCTGGCAGCCCGATTTTGAAGTTTCTCATAACCATAATAAAGATAACACCATAGTACCATAGCATCATAACTCTCTGACATCTACCAATAGTGTCTAGCAAAAAGGCACCTCTGCTTAACCCTTTTCATTTCATGCGAAGGAAGAGTTAACTCTACATGTTCTCCAGCGCTCAGTCTGACGTTAATAGCTTAAGAGGGATTTCAGTGCAGGGAATCTGAGAAATGCAAACAAAAACAGACGCGGAGAAACCAGGGGGAATGTTTTAGTGGGTCTGGACCAGTCTTATGGGTCTCCTGATGCCGAGCGCTTTAAAAACACGACCGTTGCTTGAGCTTAGACACGGCAAAAGTCACCTGACCCTGACGAGGGACTGAGAGACGACCATTAATCTGAGGAATCGGACTGGAAAGCTGAAATGCAAAATTTCATAGCTTCTGTTTTGACATAAAATCACACACAAGAGGAAGCAGGCAATTCGAAATATCACTGCAAAAAACAATTTCAAGGTCGACTTGAACATATAAGACAAGAAAAGGGGTCTGTCAGATCTAATCGGCTTTGTTTCTCTAATTCTGCTTGTAGCCATGGGCGTGCACATTTCTATGGAAAAACAAATAATTAATAAGAATGCTGTGATTAAGATAATGCCCTAAGATAAGAAGGTTCACACAGCTCATATGAGAGTGTAATCGCCATCAATCAAGTGATGTGCCAACATAAACATCTGATTCTTCAGTAAACTGGAGGGGGAGGAATGGGGGTCGCCCACAGCTCTGTGGAGCCATGGTTTAGCACTGGAAACCACAAAGCCCCGGTACGTTATGCAATGCGAGAGCTTATTTTGACATTATGAAAATGAAGCTTCTGAAATAGCAGCTAGGAAATGAAGTAAAACTTTGCCAGCTTCGAAGCTGTCACTTGCTGTAATGATCCGCGTTCAGCTCAGCTAGTTCATGGCCGTTTGTGTCCTTAACACTTGAGCTAAGCATTTGATTCCACGCAGTATTTCCAACATTTTATCACATTAAAAGACTGAGATAAGAGGCTTTCTTTAAAACATCTTGTTTCATTCATCTCTTGAGTGTTGCGTGATAACAGGCTCATGGAAGAGCACTTGAAATTCCTGTCAAGGTCAGAAGGAGGTGTCCATATAATACAAACTAGAAGTTTATATATATATATAGGGCTGTTTTGGCTCACTGCGTTCTTATTTCTATAAGTCACTCTCTCCCGAGATGCTCCACATTAGAGCATTGACAAGTGAGGCCGAAGCGTGGAAATTCTATTTTTCCCTTCTTAGACTGATATAATCTGATAAGCACACTTGTTCCCATGTGATAAGGGTTCCTTAACAACAATTTATGGGAAACTATTGCAAAGTGGTCCAGTTTTCTCAACTGATTTTTGATGACAGCATATGTTTACTGAAGCTACATGGCTGGGGGTGGTAGTGGTCATCAACGCTGAAGCTGCGATGATAAATGATGTTCACACAGCTCAGAGGCCTTACACTGAAACAAGGTCACCAGAAGTCGATTCCTCAGAAATGACCAATAATGCTAATCAGATCCAAACTATTTATTTATTTAGTTGTTTTTTTCATGGAGCTTTTCTCAAAGCTCTCTGTTCTTAAAACTTCTCTTTTTCCCCCTCAGTGTGTGTCACACTTTTACACTTCTCGAGTCCTTTTTAGTTCTAGGCCCCTGATTTAACAGTCTTTACATCCAAAGAGCAACAATACTCCTCGGCATACACTTCCTTATACACAGCAAGATTTGATGCACCTGTATACTGGATAAACTGTGTTCGGGATGTGCTCTGTAATGGTGCTGTTGTTCTATATATATTTATCTTCAGACATGTTATCAATTATGGTGTCTATCCAGCAGCAATGTTATGACAGAAGCTCTAACACTGCACTGCAAGATATATTTTCCTCCCTGTTTTGTGCTCAAACTCTCTCACATATACATGGAGGAGTTTAATAGCTGCTGCAGACCGCAAGTGGACAACTGGACTTTGGGGGTCCAAATGATCACAGTGCTAGGCAAACACCAACGAGCTTTCAGGATGATTAAAACAGGGAGAAGAGCAATTATTTCAGCGTAGTATGGGAAAGTTGTACATTTATATATTATTATAAAACACTGTGAGCATCACAATGAATTCTGAAGTGAACGGAACTACTCTCATGCAGCCAAATGCCTCAAACGGCACTGAACGCTGCCCCATTTCGCAGCAGGACAGTGACCTGAAACACAGTTCAAAAGAAGTTAGACCCTATCCTACCTTGATGGTCTCAGCCTCACGTTGAGCCAGAGATAATTGGGACGACTGAAAAATGAAGCACTGCTCAGTAAGGTCCGAGGCACTCAGCTGGATCAGAAAATGAGATGAAATGCTTTGTTCAGTGCTTCAGAGTTGACTTTATGAGATGCTTCTTTTCTCTTCATGATTCATCATGCTGTTGCCTTCAGCACTGATATCATTAATAATGACAAATGCTTCAGTTCCACTGGCAGCCATACATGCATACCATCACAAATAGTGTTGCAGATGCAGAGCAGGTATTTTCATTTGACACTCCAGAGTCTCTCACTGATGTATTCTGATGTTTTAGCCTCACGATGGTCTGCTTTACTGATTAGGGCTACCGTGTTGAGAGACTGCTGCTCTCCTGTGCCTGAGCTAACGTTAGAACTTGGTCAAGATATTGGCGATCAGTTGATTAACCAATCGTCGTTGTACTTCAGTAAAAACAAAAACACGATTTTTTCCACCTCTACGTTGGTTTTGAAATGGCAATGAGTTGGTTGAACTGTGAAATTCATTTAGTGAACAATTAATTGAAAAGTGGGAGTAACGTCATTGGCAGAGGTTTAAACGCCTCTTGACAGATGATGTTAAAGCAAAATTAAAAGTAAGCTAACATATCTTGTATAACATACCTAATATAGGCATATGCTAAATTCACAAGATGCACAGTACTTGTGCATGAAAGTGTGTGTTCTGGTTAGGAGTATAAGAAAGTATACTTATTTTTAAAATCAACAATCACACTACATGACTTTAACCCAGTCTGGCGATCTATTTTGAAACATGTAACACATGGAGATGTGATACCGTGCCCATGTGCAGTTACAGTCTGGGGATTTAGTGCCACACCCATAAATCTTGAATACATAACCTGGCTCTTGGCAACTCTAAAGATCTATATCTTAGCTCTTCTCATTTAAATAACATATATTTTTCTCAGATTAGGCATAAAATGTTAACTTTTTCTCATCATTATCAGTGTTATAAACCAGGGGCGTAGCACACGGGGGGATGGGGGGATTCAATAAAATGTGATTCCATCCCCCCACTTTTGTCAGATTATATTGTAATAAATTGATTAAATTGTATTTAAAACCTGGGGTCCCCATCTCAGAACACCCCCACTTTTGGAAAGCTTAATACGCCTGTTATAAACTGACTATAAACAGTATAAGCGTCAAGCTAGCATTTTCAACAGGGTAGCATGAATTGAGACTGCCCATAAGTGAATATTTAAAATAAAATATATTTTTCTTTGATTATGCATTCTATTTGTGTATTTCATATCATTATCAGTTTTGTAAACTGTTTATAAACGGAACAAAGCATTTTTTTCCCCTGAGCATATTAGGTCATATTTTTTATTGTTGTGACCATTACTGTACATCTTGTGTTCACTGTGCTCTTAGTCCGACACGGGGTCGAACATATAGGGCTGGATAGTGCCTCTGTTTTCTGCCATTTTCATGTGTGTTAAATGCACAGCAGAGGCATGGGATGGATGGGGCGTGGCAAGCCATCGCTTATTAGCATAAAAGTGACAGAGTCCTTAAACAGCACATTTAGAAAGGGACTGAAACTGTCATGAATAAAGCTGATGAGATTTCTTTATGTAAGTGTAATTTTGTGCAAAGAACTTCATGAACATGTTTTGTATAGCCCATAGATCTATTGTAATTAAAGTGAGTTTTTCATAATATGTCCCCTTTAAGTTCTGTAATGCTGATTATTAATTCACTCATATGCCAAAATTAATTAACATTTAAAAAAATATTTAGAGCAAAAATGTGTGTGATTAATTTAGATTAATTAATCAGAGTTTGTAATTAATAAACACACACACGCATCCATGAATTAACCCAGTGTACTTTCTCCCCCAATTCCTTTTTTTGAAGGTACTGAGCCAAAACAACACCAATGTTGCCACTATACCAATTAACCAATGACTGTAGAACGTCTTAATATAACTGTAGTGAGAAATAACATCTGAAAATAAAAAAACAGGAAACCATTTCCACCAGTTTCTAATATTTATCAGCTGCTCTCATTTGTTTTGTACAGATACAGTAACTCTGACTGGGACTTCTGTACGTAAATTTTAACAGCTCCCCCATCACTTTTCCCCTTTCCATTCTCATTTTACTGCCCTCTAACTGACTGAACTTTCACTTTTTCTTCTTCATTGTGGAGGGAACGCTACTTGGCAGACACACAAAGAGCTCACAGGTGCAAAGCGCTGGTGTCTCATCTACATATTTCTAAAGTACTGTTTGAGTGTCGGTGTGTTATGTAAAAAATTGGATTTCACAAGAAACCTCAATCATCATTATATTTCATTATAGAAACATTTTTACATGCACAAATTCTTACCCAGTCTATCATAGCACCATCCTAAAACCTCCAGACTGGCAATTCTGTTGACCTGTTGATCTTTCTGACCATTTTTTTTGTTGAGATTTTGGACATTTGCTATGATCCCATGCATTGTGGAAATGCATTTGACAGCAGGTGTTTTCTGGCGTAAAAGAAAAAAAAGAAATAAATAATGAAATGAAGTGAAAGAATAAAGTATGGTTAAAGTAGTATATATATCCACTGCAATATCCACTATTTTTTATTTTCTGATGCATCCGGGACAAGATCTCCCTTCGTGTCTAGTACAGGCCTTTATTCTGCACCATCAAAAATAAGGAAGTATTCTTTGAGTGATGACACAGAAGAATGTTTGATTTTCTGAAGAACTGTATTATTAAACCCTTTAACTTTTACATTGCAAGCTGGGTTTTCGAGAAGCATTCTTGTGTACTAATGCTTAGGGCTCGCATTCTCAAAAGCTTCTTAACGCTAAGTAGGTCTTAATTTCACCTTAAACTCTCTCTTAACTTTATGGGCTGGTTCTCGAAGCATTCGTACACTAAGTATACCTTATGTACGTCCCACGTTCGTAAGGTTGGTCCGGAGCACTATTTAGCGTCTCTTAGCGTAGTTCCAGCACAAGACGCTAGTGACCGCCACTGAGCAGCAGTTCAGAAATCAGAGAAGCTTAGTGCTCTTTTTTTATTCTATGCAAATTGGCCTAGTGGTTATTATGATGATTCTGCAAATAGTGGCACAAAGCAGCCGGATGGCCTAGTGGTAAGGGAGTTGACTTTGCAATCACAAGACGGGAGTTCGATTCCCGTCTGCAGTTATGCAGTTTTGTAATTACATACAAAGGAAGTCTGGAGTAAATGTACTTGCAAAAGCTACATATATTTTGTTTTTGAGAAACAAAATTGGTCGTAAAATCCACTTGGGTAAAGTTGACTTAACAATTCATACTAGTGATTGAACTTTACTCGAGGAATTCCTTAGTAAATATTACAATGAATTTCTGTGTGGAAATTGTTACCAAGCTTTTTTAAGTAAATGTCAGCCAGACCTTGTGGCGGACAGAGAAAGAGAGAGAGAGAGAAAAGCTTGGTGATCTTTTTTTCTTCTCTGCCATCTTAAAAAAGCTTGGTAACAATTTCCACACAGAAATTCATTGTAATATTTACTAAGGAATTCCTAGAGTAGAGTTTACGTACTAGAATTTTTTGTTGAGTCAACAATACCCACGTAGTTGTTCTAATTAAAAACTCCATTTTGCTTTTATACGTTTAATTTACTCCAGATTATCTTTATGGGAAAACTACGACACTGTGCCGCCATTAGGCGGGTTTCGAACCCCGGTCCTTAGATTACAGGGCCAACACTCCTACCACTAGGCTATCTGACTGCACTTTAACACTGGTTGCCAAACGTTTTTCAATGTACATGCGAGTGACCTGTGAATTGATTTCAGAGCAATAGATTGCTCCTTCTAAATCGCACGTAAAGCCCAGGGACTTAAGAGACTTCCTAAGAGATGGTTCGAGAAAGACTCGTGGAAATGTAAACAACTTAGGTAAGGTATATCTTACAAAATCTTCTTAGCGCGCTGAGTGTTCGTTATCGAGAAACCGGGCCTAGATTAGTAAAGAACTTTTACAATTTGTAAAGTTTTTTTTCAGAGAAACAATTTTGGAAGCTCTTTTAAAATGTAAAGACACTCAATATACTGTAATAGTACAAGAAAAAAACGAAAGGACTTTTATAGTACGTGGAAGTTCTCAGGAGAATCATTCTTGTAAAGTCCTTTAAAATGTAAAGATAAGAAAAGCTCTTAGATAACATCATGAGAAGGTTCTTCCGACAACTATTCTTGTTAAACCCCTTTAAAATGTTGAGAGCCTCAAAATGAGTTTTATACTGATATGAATTTGCAATGAAATCTATGGGTGTGTTGAGTGAATGGCAAAGAACAAACCTGATATCCTTTGAAGGTCTAATTGAACATGTAGGGGGTTTTATGTATGTTTTTTGGGGAATGTGAGTAAAAGTTCACATGTTCATTTTCAAAAATGCTTCACAAAATACACATTTTCCAAAATGATACTTAAGTATAGTAACATCAGCAATCTACTCAAGCATTTCCGAACCATGATAAGGGTTTCTAACAATGACCCTCACACCACATCAATCATTTCTTCATTGTCTTTGACAGATGACACAGTCAATAACCAGTGTCATGAAACTGACACTCAATTATCATGCTGAACACTGGCAAATCATTCAGCCACAGATTCAGCCACAAAGGAACCAAGTAGCATTCGACAGGAAATATCATCTAAAGCCACTGAACTATGAGGTCATTTGTTGCCATAACAGTTATTAATCCTAGTGGCAGGCAAATGGACGTTGCACTTAAGCCGTGCAGACTGCCAGAAATGCACAGGGCAAAATGAGTCACAGGCAACAGAGAGCCCTGCTGCAATTAAATCAGCGACTATGAACATTAGAAACACAGCATCTTACGAACAGAAAAGATGCAGCGATGACTAATGCATCCATGGCTGACTCATTCTGTGATAAAGACCTCCGGACACTGCCTTCAATGGTAAAACCTCTGCTAATTAAAGCAGCTCATGGTGCGAACATCTAGTGTGAGATGTTTTTAGATAATACCAAAGGGTCACTGAAAAGTCAGGACGGGCCCATCCAGCTGACCTCAGTTTCATACCACAGCGCCCTGCTCTGCCTCTGCTGGAACATCCAGCAGGACAATACTTCAGACAATGCATTCATTAACTTAGGAGCAGAAAACATAAAGACTTGTTTACAATATTTGCTCAATTCCAGTTCCATCTTTTGAGAAAAAACATGTTTTTAAAAACAAATCTAATTGAATTTAATTGACTAAAAAAATCTCATTTAGTCAAAAACACAATTTTGCAAACTGTTTTATTGTATATTTAGTGTTGTTCCTGAAATCTGCTTTATGGTTTGTTGAAATCTGGTTCCAGTGAGTTAGTGTTTGTGTTGCTAAGAATGCTGCTGCTGCTGCTGTGTGTGTGTGTGTGTGTGTGTGTGTGTGTGTGTGTAGAAGTGTACACCTTCCTCCATGTCCTCTGTCCAACACTGCACATAATGGCAGAAAACTACAGTGCAAATACAGTCACATATTTAAACTTCTCTTAACTTTTATTAACAGCATCCATAAATGTAACTGATCAGTAATTGCATTACCTACTGAAGTTTCAACTGGTCCAAGTGAATCAAGTGTCCTGAGGTGCCAGTGAAGGTAAGAGGTTGTCTTCAGAAGGCTAACCTTTTGTCATAGTCCAGAGAATGATAAATTATCATGACTGATTTAAAAATGATAACATATGTGTTGAAAAGTTTCAGAAATACAAAAATTAATGTGTTCTATATCCTACAGTGTAATCTTTAAAAAGATTACTTTATGCTTCTTTATGCTTTTGTTCACAGTTAGCTGGCCTAACATGCTTTCTCACTGAAACATCTGAAAAATTTGTTTGGGAGAGTTATCTTTAGTAAACTTGTAAAGCCCCTAAATTTCCCCATCTGAAGGGTTTCTACAGAATCCAGAACATGCATACATCAAAACATTCAGATAAGCAAATCTGCATGGCTGTTTTCCTTTGTCCTGATGTGCTACATTCTCCAGTAACCGCAACCCTAACCTTAAACCTAACCCTGATCCAAATCCCAACATAACCCCAACCCTGACCCTAATGTAGCTATCTAAATGTTTTCTGGAATGCCTGATTTGGATTCAGAGACCCTT
>JBBMFX010000101.1:27763072-27778161 GCA_037832545.1 Rhabdalestes septentrionalis | reverse complement strand
TGCGTCCCACATCCGGCTGGAATTTTAGAATCCTTCGGGATTTTGAGCCGCCTGAACATTCGTTGCATTACCAGCATCTCTCAGAACCTAAAAGTCCAGAACGGCCACAATCCCAAATCTGGGCTCCCTAGAGATGGGAGAACCTGCGACTGATCTAACGGCGGATAGTACTGTCGCCTTCCACTGGAGGTGTTATGAGCTGATTGAGCTTCAGGAGCTTTATTTACACGCCAAATCCATATTTTCAGTTATTTTGGCGAGAGGAAGTAATTCAATAGTAGTGTAATGCCTTACATTTTAAATACAGTAACATTGTAATGTATCAAATTACTTTGAAATAACAATGACAAGTAATAAATAACACATTACAGTTTTGAAGTAACTTGCCTAACACTGGCAAGGATTAGATGAATAGTTCCTATATCGTGAGCATAAAAATGTTGTCAAAAATATCAATATGTCCATGGATATCGACATTGAACATTCTGAAATGATACAATACTTGTTTCCTGCAGTTTTGATACTGCAAAAAACACACTTTCCTTCTGATACATCACTACTGAAGCTCATATACGATGACACATATAGCAGGAAAACGGGTATATGATTAACAATATGTGCTCAACCTTTTTGTCTACATGGACACGAAATGTCATGTCTTAGTTGATACAACTTAGTTGAGACAATAAGACCTCGGTAGATCATTTTTCATCCTTATCTGGCTTCTCTCACGATA
Organism: Rhabdalestes septentrionalis; assembly: GCA_037832545.1. Classification (NCBI taxonomy): domain Eukaryota; kingdom Metazoa; phylum Chordata; class Actinopteri; order Characiformes; family Alestidae; genus Rhabdalestes; species Rhabdalestes septentrionalis. The sequence continues at coordinate 27,777,425 of JBBMFX010000101.1, read as the reverse complement.
ATCAGAAAGTAAAAACACAAAGCTTGTTTTTCTGGCTACTCCATGTTTGTCATATTTACACAGAAGCAGCCATGCATGAATGCACAGGACAATCATGCAGAAAATACACTCCCACCGACAAAACTAAACTAAAATACAAAAAATCCAAAGCTAAATCTAATTCAGCTTTGCTGGCTGTCGTCTAAACATCCATACATTTCCCAGACTTTGACACTGGCTTCCTATTAGGCTTAACCCTTTCCTGTGTAATTATTGTTCTTGTGTAAAGTGCATTAAAAAAAGTCTTTCTGTTAAATATCTAACATATATAGCCTTTGCTCTTGTATTATAGACCACTTAACCGCAGGTCTGAGGTGACCTTGAAGAAGTAAATAGAAAAGTATCAAAAAAAGTATCATACCTGGGAAGTTTCATGGAAACCTGTGCTGAAGGGGGTGGTCAGGCAGCCGGTGGGTGTGTGTTCCTCTTGTGTTTAGGGTGAGGATGCAGTCTGTGTCCAATATGATAAGGCCTTTCTGCTCTGACTCGTCTTTCACCCAAAACGTTGCTCTCGTGGTTCTCAGCTATCCGCAGACGTGTCAGCTCACCAATTTTTTTTCTTGGAAGAACTACAGCCATGTCCACATATATCCTTCATTATCAAGGAGAGATGGTCTGAGAAAGTATCATAGTGGATGAAGACGGTTTTTGTAGACCTGTAATCGAAAAAAGAAAAAAGGACCACAGAAAGTGAATGCAAAATACTGCAACTGGTGTCAAAACGATATGTTTGTTGTGTGTCAGTGATATTAATTACATATTGACTCATTATCTGCTACATCAGTTCTACCCATTGAAGGTTTCCTTGCTGTTTTGTTTGAGAGTGATTTGAGGCCTATGGTCTACCAGACACTACAAGTCATGTAATGTATTGTCTGGTTTTGTGATATGTTTTACAAGCTTTACATTCTGAGTGGCCTATCGCAGTCCACATGGCTTAAATCAACAAAGCCCCACACGAAACCCATTTAAACTCAACACTGTCCCAACAGATGTTCTGTCATTTTGCATAAGTGAAGCACATTCTTCAACTTTATCATGGTGTACGAGGGAGGAATGATATAATGCATAATTATCACAAAGCCGAAGGGCAAAGCAGACCTTTCCCAACATTATTTCAGAAAAATGCACAAGGCTGATTGACCACTGATAATGCCAAAGCTCTAAAGAGATGAAAAAAAAATCTGCAGTGTGCAACTCACAGCTGGAACCTTGCTGGCCAAAAAGGACGGCACTTTGTTGAGCTATGTTAGCTTGCCTACTAGACTGGACACATGCATGCAGTGTGTGTCTGCATGTGTGAGTGTTCGTGTGACTGCATTTAGAGAGAATGATAAAGAGGAAATGTCAGTGCGGTCTCTGACAGTATGCAGAGGGAAGTGGTAAAGTTACAATCGCTTCATCATTGTCAGAGTACAGACATGTTTCACCGCTGCATTTACACAAACAAACAAAAATACCAGAGTTGTATTAGTCCAAAAAGTCCATTAGGTTTGTCTTATTCGTCTTAATTTTTGTTTGATTTGGTTGGAATTGTGACTCTATTTCTTTTGTTTCTAATACTTTCACTACGCAAAATGAATCATTATGTGAACAAAAGATGACAAATTGCCTCTCTAAAACAGTAACTTTAAAGGAAAATGACAAAACCATAATTCTTAATGGAATTTCATTCCATGCTCATTGCATTTTGCACCATTTTTATAGGTCTATCTTGAAAGGTTCACCCAATAAAATAAAACAAACCAAAATTTTGATTTGTCCAGAAAGTGAAGAAATGCTTAAATAAATCAGCACATGTGCTCCCAGAACCTGGTCAAAGAAACCAGCATTTATCCATTATCAGAACATGTATAAAGGTCCTCAACTTTTTAACTATAGCAGAAGTAGTTTTTTTTATTGCAACAGCGTTCCATCATTTAACCAGGGAAAGAAACTTTTGTGCATTAAAATCATTAACAACTCTACATGAAACCATTTGCTTTACTAAAGAACTTTTCTAGAACCTGGCACAATCAATGTTGTGCAAGGTCCCTAATTTTGATGAAGCAAAAACAGCAAGTCAGAATGGTCTCATCTGCTTTTTAAACACCCTTTGAACCATTTTGTTTCTAAATATAGCTCTTACCTTCAGAAACTCACAAAGACATGGCAGATTTATTGATATAGTCTATTTCACACACAAAAGCAACTCAAGTTTGATAATAGCTTGGGAGAGAATGTTAAGCCGCTACTTTTTTCGCCCAAATCCTTTTGCCTCGTAACCAGAGCTTAGATCGGGACCAGAAAATGAAACCTGACCCGAGCCCGAGCACCTCGTGTCCCAGCCCGGCCCGACACATTAACTGTAATTTTCATCCCGAGCTCGATTTAAACCATTTTTTAAATACGTGGGCCGTTTTAATGCTTGATCACGACTCGGCCTGGCACGGCCTGGCCCAAGGATAGTGGCAGAAAATATCAGCCTGACACGCGGACCGGGTCGGGCTCGGGCCGGGTTTGGAGAGAGAATCTAAACTCTACTCGTAATCAGACCCGGCGCCAGATCTCATATTACAACGTGAGACACATGCGGCTTAAAATCTGGTGCGGCTTGTACAAGTACAAAATAGATTTTCTTTCTAAAATTAGAGCATGCGGCTTTTAATCAGGTGCGCTCTGTAGTCCGGAATTTACGGTATACCTTATGCTCACCCAATGCCACCGAATTCTCATCAATATTATCTTTCCAACTATAATAGGCTTCTTTATAGATGGAACTACCATAATTTCGCTCACACCACACCCTTATTAACGAAACTTTACTGGTTCCTTGTAGCTGCTCGCATTAATTTCAAGTCCCAAAAACTTGATTTCAAAATGAAGATTGGATTTGCACCCTTATACACAAGAGAATTGATCAAACAACGTATCTATTTTCATCCTCTCATCATTTCAGACATGGCTCTTCTTTGGCCTCCACTGTTCAAAAGAAGAGGGAGACATGCTTCAAGACCTTTCTTAGTCTCTGTACACCAGTGGTGGAACGAACTCCCTCTCCCTATCATATCTGTGGAGCCCATTGCGGTCTTCAAGTGTCACCTGAAGACCCACCTCTTCAAAGAGAACCTTGGTAACTAGCTATTTCTCTCATTTCGCTTGCTCACTACTAAAAACAAACAAACAAACAAAAAAAACCTTAACCCATAACCTCCTAACTTTGTCTTGCCTTCTAACTTTCTTTGCCAGGTGTTGTTTAGGTGTACCGAGTGTGCAGTATCTTGGTTAAATGTTGGATGTTGACTTAAGTTTAGTTTTACAGGTCTAAGATACGGATGTGGACTACTTGAGCACTGATGTACGTCGCTCTGGCGCATCAGCTAAATGCTGTAAATGTTAATGTAAAATATATATAATAAAATTTTTTTTCTTAAAATTCTACATTTCATCTCTATATAGAAGTGGAAAGAGCTGCTCAACTCCAAACACTCTGCTGAGGTCATCTGAGCACTCTGCATAAAAAAACCTGTTGCCTCATAAAGCCTCTTGCCATCACCGTTCAGTTTAGACTTCATTTATCGGGGCAGCCGAGCAGGTCATTTCAGTTAAAAAGTAGTCTCCTGGTCCCAGAATAGGTCTTGTATAAAGCCCTCCTCCGCATTCTAATGGCTATAATTTTCAGCAATATTCATCGTATAACAGGCTTTTCTCAGCCCTATTCTAAGTTTCAAGGAACATGAGACAAACCATATTGTTACTTCAACTCACAGGAATTTATGGGCAATGAATCAAAACACAAACCCCTGGAGGATCTGGGAGGCCACTGGAGACTCCACAAAACACAGACAGAGCAACAAACAAACTTGCATGCGTTGTATGGGGCTCACACACTTCTCGCTCTGCTACTCGTTCGGTCAGCGCGAAAGTGACACTCACATTCCGCAAGCTTGCCGTTTCACACACTCATGACTCAGAGGGGTCAAATATTTTTATATTTATCTCAGGAATGACTCAATCACGTAGCCCTGCATTCCCCTATGTGTTTGTTATTTTCGGGCCTATCAGTGTCCTTAACTAACACATTATTACCACTGTTCTCACCTCATATTACTTCAAAGGCTGACCACCAGTGTGGCCATCTGTCTAAGAGAGGAGACTGTCTGTACCTGTATTCACTCTGATGTATAATCGATTAGTGACTAATATTATCACTGTCTACATCTAGCATAACTTACTGAACTCTTCAGACCCACTTACAGTGCAGGTTTATGATGAATAGCATCAGAAAAAATACATCTATATACATCTGCTATATACATCTGTACCTCCTATTCACAAGTTTCGAATCACTTGTCATGATAATAGGTGTTATTAATTGCTATAAATCTATGGAGTTGGAATCTGGCATCATAATGAAAGAATTTAATCATGTATTTGTCACTAAATGTATTACTAAAAACAGTGATTCCAAACACAGCCGGGTCAAACATGTAAGCAAATAGTTGATGAATTACATTTGTTTACATTCGTACACCATGATAACTAAAAGCTGAACCTCAATGGATCCTCAGTGGAGATTGTCCAAGGCCCCAAGTTCCTTGGTTTTCACATCATAGAGAACCTATCATGATCAGATCCTACAGACGATTGTGAATACAGCTGAAAATATAATCTGAGTCTCCCTCCCTCACCAAAGCCACCAGCGTGTTGGAACCCATACACGCCTCTTCTCCTTCTTCTCCTTACTCTTGTCTGGTGAAATGTTCTGTAGTATATGAGCCTGAACTGAGTATGAAACAGTTTCTTCCCTCAAGTCCTCAGACTCCTCAATCATAACACATAAACACACTCACTGCGACAAATAATGTAATTTGAGCAGGTTTTGTATTTTTACACAAATATACTGAACAAGTAATTCTGAACATTCAACTATAGTTTCCTGAAATCAATAAGACAGAAACAGATCCATGGCATGTTTAGTTTTTATCACATTTCCATGAAACTATCAGTACTAGGAGCTTCATATAATTACATAAATTGACTGATACTGTTCCCAGACTGTTGACCCCTCATAAAAATGTACTGTTACAAACTAGCCCATACATTGTCATGAAAGTTTTGTCAGCCAATAGCCCATTCATCATTGGTTGGTTTAGGGCTGCTGTTGACCAGATGTCTCAGCCCAGCAACAACACTATTATGATTGTGATACTGGGACAATTGTACCAAGTATATGAGTGTTGCTACATTTTTACCTTTCATTAATATCACTTACTGCCGGGATGAGAGTGGCTCACCACTCAAAAGGAGAATGGCTAACTTTGCATCTACAGGTGGGATTCTGTCTCTTAAGAGTGAAGTTAAGCTACAAGTGTGATATGTCCAATAAATTGGCAAATAAATGTATACTTAATGCCTGGGTAAACATGGACGTTTGCGTTTCAAACAGCACACATGGGACACATTTTGCCTGTGTGTTATCCTTTAAATGTAGTTTAGCCACAAACACATCTGGAAAGAATGTTTTTCAAGTTCCCCACTAAACCACGTCAACGGCACTATCTCTGTCTTGACGAACTTTCATTTTTTGTTTTATCTTGTTAACAGCTCTAAAGCTCCACTTGCTTTTTAAAACGCCTCTTTACACAATGAGTGGGCAGAGTTATGCACTGTTTTCAAGATAAGCTGCAAGTCAGTCAAACGTAAAATTAAAGTGCATTATGAATCCACACTGTGGTAGCATCCACACACATCAACCCCTGTGCTTGTAAGTACATCTGGCTCAGAGAGCTGTGTGAGAGGACAGAAGTCCTTGAGCACTACTTGCTGTGTTCTGCATGTTTTCACTGAATGACCACAATAAGCCATTGCCTAGATGAAACCGCAATATTGTGAAACACTAATTACTGGATGGTCAACAAAAAAAGAGGGATTCATCCTTTGAGCTTACTTAATCCACCCCTAATCAGAAAATGCTGTTTATATTATCAAAAAGAACAGGACGGTACTGTAAAATGTCATCTTTCAACATGCTTTGTGCTGCAGGCTTTGTTCCCGTTGAATGAAGCACTCATGTTTATTAATAGAAGAAATAAGTTTGTTAGGATATTATCCCCTTGATAACTGAATCCAAATGTTTTGAAATTGTTTGTTTATGCAGGAAAAATGTACTATTAGCAGGGACGCAAATGAATTCATTCGGAGTATGTAAATAAACAGGCGGATAAGCAGGGTTTTGCGGGGTACCGGCATTAGCTGGGACCTTTGCTTTGTTCCGTAAAAAAACAAAAAAAACAAATGTTGTGACATCAGCATCACAAACCAGCACAAACACAATGAGGCGCTGAAGCAAATGTGGCTTTGAAAGCTTCAGAAGTAATGGCACGTTTGAGAACACAAAAGACATTATACAGCAGTCACACACACAGAAGGCCTCCTTGTATTACTGTCTGGCCTGCATGTTATGCGTTCATTGCCGAAGCAGCTGCTTTTGGTTAGATGTAATTGCATTCACTTGTTTTAATTTAATACACTGGTGTAGGCTTGTTTCATAATGCATTTCAGAGTATGATCGCTGTTAGCCTTATGTCCAGTTCCTCTTAGACAATTAACTAGTTGGAATCGCAGATGTGTTCACACTCCAGTACATATTCTCTCTCCAGTCTAAAGTTAAAGCATAATTTCAATTGAACTCACTTTAACCTGGAACTCCAAAAAGGTCTTTCAGGGACCTTTTCATAATGTAGGCCAAGAATCCAATCTATGGGGACCCTTGGCAGTAGGTTTAATCCAATTTAGACAACCGAACACTAGTGGCCGTAACACATTTTTTGTATCGTTTTGTATCTTTTGTGTCCTAATACTAAAACTTATCCTAATGCTGTTGATAATCCACTGACTTTCACCAGATGATTTGCTAAATATTTAAATATCGGTACATAACGTAGAGCCAAGATATGGTTGAAATCTATATTGAGCTTTTTTTAGTTTAGCATAGAAGATATGAGACTAACATTAAAAAACAGTAGAAGACGGTACAAATAACTCTTAATAGTAAAAATACAGCTTAGCCTGCTACAACTGCATCCAAAATATTCAGTTGATGTGGTTTAAGACTTAGGGCCTAATGTTGCAGAGTCTTTTGTGTCAGCTTTACACACAAATTATTCTGCATGCATGTTATGTCCAAAATTGGCACACAATTCAGGTGCAGAACTATTGGGGAACCATCTTTGCTAACAAAATGTGCATGGATGAAGAACCTATAAAACTTAATGTGTGAGGATCTTTTCATCAATATAGATTTCAGAACGAACAAAGGACCTTTATATTATGTGAAGGTTTTCAGAATCTTTAAGAAGTTCTTTTTCAAACATGATTTATAGAGTAGCAATACGCATGACTTTGTGGCACTTTGCTCCACCCTGCACTCTTAGAACTCTTGGTACCACTGGTTTCATTAATTCAAAACTAGTGTTCAATCTACATGTATCAAATGATTCAACAATACTACTGCTCTACAACTTAAATGGTTTCAACTTAATTGTAGTAGGCTGTAACAAAGAGAGTGTCCAAAATGAGTTTTACTGACATCCACAATGCCTATTGTTGAATACGCACTTGACTTTTCAAGGATTTGCTGTACTGAATAACAGACCCTTAGCTGGTAAATACCTGAATTTAAAGAAAGGGGATCATGGCCTTGAAAATACACTTAAATCTGACATTTGTTTTAGTGGCCAACATCTATGTAACATCCAGAAAGACTGCAATAAGCCATTGCCTAGATGAAACCGCAATATTGTGAAAAATAATTGGATGGTTAACAAAAAAGATTCATCCTTTGAGCTTACTTAATTTATTTGTTTTAGTGGCCAACATCTTTGTAACATACAGAAAAAGTACATAGGGAATTCAGTAGGGCTGCCCCCAAATAGTCGACTAAACGTTAGAGGGCTTGGTCGAATACATTTTAATGGTCATGTGACGATAAAGAAACGAAACCTATAATGTATTTTTGTTGACGAATAAGAACGAGACTAAATGTGGTTTACAATATAAAAACTAATGTGCTAAAGTGTCTTATCATTTTCGTTGACAAAAACGAGACGAGACGTTATTTCCTGTGCGATCGGGAGGGGAGAAAAAAGTAAAGGATGCTCGACCTTAGAGATTAACGATGTTACGTCCCAAAACTTTCGTCCATTGTGCGGCACTGTGAATTAGACTTTTTTTTCTGCTCGAACCCGAACCCAGCCCGATATTGCCTGCCACCACCCTCGGGTCAGACCGGGCCGTGATGCAGCATTTGAGTTGCTCGGAGCTCCAGCAGTGTGAGTTTATAAACGCACCCACAGTTCAGAGCGTGTGTTATAACTGCGCAACCAGTTGTAGTGGAAGGGTGGAGCCGAGCCGATTGGACTGTACCTTTCCTTGTATATACACAAGTTATTATATTAATATAATAAATGAACGATTAGTCGACTAATCGCTAAAATGCGGGAGTGTTAGTCGACTAGGAATATCTTTAGTCGGGGGCAGCCCTAGTTTTTAGATGGGTTGGACTTTTGGACTAATTTTACAGTAAGGCCTCATCCACCTGGATATTTGAATCTCAGAGAAAAGGACGCACTCTGAACAGGCGTTTTTGAAGCATTTTATATCTGCTCTTGATTGGCGTTACACTGGCGTTCGGCTGACTTTGTTTGACGTTGCCCCCCTGCTCACTTGCAGAAATTCTCTGATGACTCTAGCATTGTGGCCTGTATCAGGGACGCACATGTGGGTGAATACAGGATTGTGGTGTTTTTGAGTGGTGTGAGCTGGAGCACCTACAGCTAAACATCACTAAGACAAAAGAACTGATTGAGAGGGCTCCTCCTCCCACCCTGTCACCGTCAGAGCGACTGATGTGGAGGTAGTTGAGGATTACCAGTAACTGGGGGTACACATTGACAGCAAACTGGACTAGTCCAAGAACATCAACACTGTCTTCAAGAAAGAGCAGAGCTGGCTTGTCCTACTGAGGAGGCTCAGGTCTTTCAATGTGTGTAGGAAAATGCTGACCATGTTCTTTCACTCAATGGTAGAGAGTGTTGTGTTCTTTGCAGTTGTGTGATGGGGAAGTTTGGTGAAAACAACTGACACCAACATGCTGAACAACATTATTTTAAAAAGTTCAGTCCTCAGACTGGAGACCCTGGAAGAGGTGTCTGAGATGTGAATGCTAAAAAACTTCTCTGTATCTTGGACAACCCCTCTCACCCCATGCATGCATCCATGATGGGCCATCAGAGCACATGCAGCAAAAGACTCATCGCCTCTAAATGCAGAACTGAACGCCATATGAAATCCTTAATTTTTTAATGTCATTTTTAATTAATGTCATTTGGTTCTCACTCGGATTGTGGAATAATTTGTCTGTATTGTTTACTCATCTGAATGCTATTGAATGTTTGTTTCATCTTTCCATCACATGCTGCTACTCTCTTATTATTCATGGCACAAACACTAGGTCACTTCATTAAAACACTTTCATTTATAATGTTATTTTATTATATTTGCCATAGTTAGATTGCTACTTTGTTAGCATTATTTTGATATTGTATTTGCACTATTCTACAGTTCTGTTTTTTTCTTATGTGTATATCTTTATATCCTCTTGTTCCGCTTGTTCCTCTTGTTGCTTTGAGCATGTTTAGGACAAAATAATTTCCTTTGGGATAAACAAAGTTCTTTCTTATCTTATCTTTAACACCAGCATGCAGCCCATTGTGTAGTTTCATGTATTCACCTGTGGGGGCAGTAATTATTCTCTACATATAATTTACGTGTTGGGATTTATTCAAAACATGATTTGTAGCTGTTCACAGAACAATTGGATCATGGATTATATTCAGTCCTCCAGAATATTAACCGAATGCCATGTAAGCGTCGTTTGGCAGAATTTCAGCCAAAGTTAATGCCAAGAAAACATTGCATGCAGGGTTTTTTGATGCCACGTGAATGCACAGCTGACCGAGCACCGGGACCGTACGCCCGTGTTGGCGTTCAGTCAGTCGGCGTTCAGTTCGCAATCACTTGCCGCCATGAATGCCTGAAAAACCCCTGATTCAAACATCTGTGTGGACGAGGCCTTAGTTGAGACAAAGTCGTAAGGTACAAAGCATTATTAGTGTAATTTGACTGTAAAAGTGAAATTCAACTTAAAAATATACATAAGAATTGATAACTGTATAACTTTATCAATATTAATATCATATTGGCAACAATTTTAATTTTAATATCATGGCGGTAACAAAATTAATCTGTTGATTTTTTCTATTTAAATGTGAAAGCTGACTGTCAAATTGACCACACATTCTTTGGTACGCCTATGAAATTAAAATGTGAAACCAAAAGTAACGAGAGTACAGTGCAATGTAACACCAGACTTTCAGGTATAAGTACACCGTCAGGCCAGTACATATACAGGGAACCACGTAGGGTCCTCTACTTTTGTTATTGGAGAGGATATTAAAGTCTGTCTTGTATTATGCAGCGAGGTCTAGTGACTGAAATGCTGTTCTGCGCGTCCCCAGGTTGATGTATGTTATTGACTAGTTGACGATATGGATGATTTGATTTGCTCTTTCCCTTTATGATTCTTTAAATGCCACCTGCTGTTGTTTTGAATGCAAGAAGACATCATTACCCCCACAGAAGGCATTTTCCATTCTCTCTGTTCAAAGCTTTTTTGTTAAATTGACCCATGTATCATTGTGTATGTGTGTGTGTGTGTGTGTGTGTTTGTGTGTGTGTGTGAGACGGTGAGGTTATAATCACTTTGGAACCCTCTACATCATGCTGCTGCCCAGCTATAAGCCCATTTTCTCAGAATCCCCTCCATTTGTGCCCTTCCACACTAGCGCGGGTCGCATGGGGCAGAAAAATGAGATTCAGTAGCCGTTTCATTCCTGGAAAAGAGGAATGAAAATATGGGCGTCCTGCTGAAAAGAGAATAAATGCCACCCACCTTCTAGATCAAGCGTCCAGAACGTAAGGAGATTAGTAGCCATGAGCAGACCTTTTGGAACATCTGCATGTGATGTTTTTTCCCTGGCTAATGCTTGGCCTTTTGGTCTTTGCCCGAGCTCTATATGGCATTACAAGGCTGTGACACACATTCAGTACTTTATGGTGTGTTGTGCGTTAATCCGCACCGCTAGCCGGTAATGTCTTTGTAGCTATGCGGGCTGTGAAGAAGGAGCACAGCAGGTAACCCAAATCAAGGGTATCAGGCGGTATTCAGCATGTCGTAACTAGACATGAGATGGAAAATGCCCTAGATCAATCTTCTCAGAGTACTGATGTGGGATCAGTCTGCATCTTTTACAGAACCCTGAAAACTGTGTGAGATGATGAGATCCGAGTCTGTGTTTATCCAGGCTCTCTGAGGAGTCAGGCAGTATTATGGAAAAGGCATAATCTGATGCTAGATTATCCTTATTACTCTCTCTTCTTAACTCAGTGTTCACTAAATATGAGCCAGCATTCAGTTCCAGAAATAACTTTTGAAAAATCATTTAACAGGGACAAAATTATTGCATATCCATATTTTAATGGTTTACAACCACATGCACTTTAACGACCACACAACTGTAAGTTTAAAATGATCACCTGATCTATTCTACACTTTCTCTCCAAGTTTTATGTAACCTTATGGTACCCTAGTACTCTGTAACCTGATCATATACATACACATGCATATATATATATATACAATATACTGTCACATGTTCAGAATGTTTTTGTGTTGTGGATCACAATGTGTTTCATGTGAAAGTTGCACCTTAGTCCTTTTTGCATTTTGAAATGTTATCGGATGTTCAAGATATAGGAGAGGAGGCTCCACCCCCGGGTGTGTTTGTAAGGGGAACGGGGAGAGGGGGGAGCCAGAAAGAGTGCCTCGCTGGATCAAGTGCGGTTCTCTAGTAAGTTGGGGTGTGTACGCCATGAATTGTGATCAACAACAGCCCAAATAAACAACCCTTTGCATTAAAAATGCCTCATTCTTGTCTGAGAATTTAGTGGTTTTATTGTGACTATATATGATTCTCTCAAGCTGAGCTGAGCAGTGATGTCAGCAAGAAAGCTGCTGTTTCAAAAGCAGATTAAGCAACTAGACCTCGGGCCACTGCACTCCCCAAATGAACTTGCTAGATCTCAGAACTTCATCTGTATTGAGATATGCCCAGTTTTACAGACAATAAAGAAACACATAAAAACAAAACAGTTTTGAAAACATTCATGTCTGCCTTTCACGTTGCCTCACTAATTTTAATGCTCAGACTTCTGAGCTGAAGCAGAGCCTCAGCAGAGCCTCACACTCACACTATACACACACTCAGGGAGCAGCAGGATAGTGTCAGCTGTGAGGGAGCTCTTATAGCAGCTGTCCTTGAAAAATACTCCATGAATCCATTTCTTCTTCCTCTTTGTCTTCTTTGTGCATGTATGCAATAAAAAGTTGCATCAGAAAGAAAGTTACGGGACTTTCAATTTCGAATTCTCTTTTTATCCATGAAAATTGACTAGTTGTGAAAAAGCCTCAAATAATTGAACACATAAAACGTTTTAGCACTTTAAAATGATCCCGTTTTCCCTGTGAAGTCGTGCGATGACTTGCTCGCAGGGCGATTTGCAGCTGTGCCTGGAATTGAGAGGCAAATAAATCCTGGAGTTTCAGACCATGGATTGGAGCCTTAACTTTTGTGTTCAAAATGGCATGAAAAAAAGACATACATTTTCATTTCATAGAAGTTCTTGATCAGAATCATTTTTTGTATTATTTTTAAAGTGGAGTAAATGAAAGGCTTTGAAGGAAATGATCACTAGTAGTATGCATATTAGAGTCCTGTTTTTACACTTCGGGAACTCGTTTGCTAATAAAACACAGTATAAATTTAGTGGCCTCACCAAATATGAACCAAATATGCATGTGATTCATGTAATGCATAACTGGATGTGTTTTTTGCTTTGACGTCCCATTTTGCAGGTCAAAACAAACGGAACCAGAGACCAAAGAATACACACTGGGTCACAGGATGTTGTTTTTTTATTGGTTAAGAGTTATTTTACAATATTAGTGGGTTTTTTCCTGGCTGGCTAAGGATGCCAAGAAACAAGGAGTGCTATTTCCTGGCGTCTAATTTAGTTTATGTTATTGTTGACTGAATCCTTGCTTATTCTACTAATTTTAGAGTCTGATTCATCTGTACTGTTGAAACACTAATTTTTACATACAACCAGCACCAGTCAACACCTCGTCAGGCACCTCACACATCCAGCCTTCCAGGTCTAGACTCATTGGTTTATGCCACATGTGGACACAGTAACTTTTTGCCTTCATCAAAGTCGCAGTTTAAATCCCAATTGGCCAGTCTGTGTTCTCCCACAAGCCATCAGACTCGTCATCACACTGCCTGCATTTACGCTGCTCATATAAAACACAATTATGTCATTTCGAGTTTATGTACAAAGTTTATTTATATATGTGTATTCTCTGTGTCTTTTTGTACTCTGCCACTCCGTCTCATCTCACTTTACACATGTATGTAGCTGAGATGACAGTTTGCTTTGACTTTGATCTTTTATATTCAAAATATCTAAATAACATATTGTGGGAATGTCAAATTGTGAACCTATGAGCATCGTGACATGCACAATAATAATTATTGCATTCTTTTATTATTCAGATGACCTAAACACAAAATACTTTTTAAGTCATTTTATTGTAACTCTTAGTGCCGCAGCCCTGCCCAGTTCAGTGTTTTCCCAGCTGTAGCCCACCTGAGTCAGTTCGTCAGTGGTTTGCCCAGGCTTTCTTGAGGAGACGAGGGTGTGTTGGAGCAGGAAAAATGCCGCCTGTTTCCGGGACCATTTGATAGCTCTGTCCCTGAGGACGTCTGCATTAAAAGCGCCCTCAGTGAGCAAGGACGTACAAGGAGGTCGTTTCCGCTTCCTGTACTCGAGGCCCAAAAATTTTGGGACTTCTTTTAATAAATGAGCATGTTTTCTTCGACTGCAGTGACTGAACATACTGTTTAGGTGTCCCAAGTTCTCTCTCTAACACTCTCTCTCCCTCTGTTTCTCTCCATCTCTTGCTCTCTTTCGCTCTCTCTTTCTCTTTCTCCCTTTCTCTCTCTCTCTCTCTGTCTGTCTCTCTCTTTCTCTCTCTCTTTCTCTGCCTCTCTCTCCCATTCACTGTACCTCCCCCACTAACTTTCTCTCTCTCTCCCTCTTTCTCTCTCTTTCTCTCTCTCTCTCTCTCTCTCTCTCTCCCTCTCTCGTCCCC